>JADMNL010000025.1:232157500-232597500 GCA_016271365.2 Neoceratodus forsteri
TTTCTTGCACTGCATGGAGTGCTTCAGGTCACTAATGATCATCACTCCCAGGTCCTTCTCCTCCTCTGATGCAGATACTTGGACTCCACCCAGGTAGTACTCTGTCCTGGGATTTTTGGCTCCAATATGCATAACTTTGCATTTCTTGGTAATGAAGCCAAGCTGCCAGATCCTGGACCACCTCCCCAGCTTTTCCAGATCTTCCTGTAGGTCCTGTATCCCTTCAGCTTCGTGTCATCTGCGAATAGGCACATTTTGGCCTTAATGCCATCATCAATGTCATTGATGAAGACATTGAACAACACCGGCCCCAGCAATTGATCACACCAGGATTCAGTCCAGCTGGTCCGACTGGAGGGAACTAGCCATCTGATCTCACCAGGATTCAGGTCATCTGATCAGATAGGAGGGAAGTAGCCATCTGATCACACAAGGACTCTGGTTAACCAGAACTCAGGCCAACTGGCCACACCAGGATTGGGACCATCTTTTCAGACTGGTGGGAAGCCTTCCTTCCTCCTTTCCTTGCCTTTCAAACAACATGAAGTCTTGCTATATTATGACATATGCAGTGAGTCCCAACCTTCGAACTGCTCCGGAGGTGAAAGAGTTAACTTTCCATGCCAGGCATGGAACACTGAGCTCGAGCTCGGTTGAAAACTCTGTCTGTTGTTCTTCAAACTCAAACTGTCAGATTCTTTACTCCGCCTCACTGAACAGTCGCTCCGGAGATTTTCTCCTTCTGCTCGGTTCATTTTGTCGGTTAAAGTATTATTTTCTCAGTTTTTTGACCGAATTTAAACCGCAACTGGTCAGTTCAAGCTCCGTCTGTGGTATTGTAATTACTAGATAGGTGTTACATTTATTTCTTCTGTGTGGAACTTGTAAATGGTTATCGGTTCGGTTTGAACCGATCAGGTTGTTTTAAAATATATTAATCTGTCTTTTAGAGTGTGGTTACCGGTTCTTATCGGTTCTAAAAAAAACTGATTTTATTACGTTTTTTTCCACGACCCGTGACACGGTTGGGAACCGATAAGAGGGTCTTGCTTGGCGGATTGCCATAAACGGGCAAGTTTGGTTAGGACTGGCACTATGTCTGAGAAACCCAAAAGAAAAACCGGGCCCACTGGGTTTCAACACTGCAGTGTCTGTGGGGAAGTCTTTGCCAAGGCTGACCCCCACACCACCTGTGTTTATTGTCTGGGGTTTGACCACCTCAATGCAGACTGCCAGATTTGCAAAAATTTTCCTGCAGCTACCCTGGAAAAGAGAGTTGGTAGGCTCAGGGAAAGGGAGGCCAAGAAGTCCGCTGACCGGATGGCCAGCCCGGTTCGGTTCCAACTGAACCGGAGGGAGTGCCCTCTGACCAGGGCGAGACTTCCTCGGCCAAAAGGAGAGCTGACTCGGAGGAGTCGGTTCCAGCAAAAAGGACTAGGAAATCAGCTGGTGTGGAGCCAAAACTTTCCTCTCCAACCGCTGAAGAAATAGCCAAAGCGATTAAAATTGTCCAGTCGCTTTCCCCGGTTCCGACCAAACCGGCACCATCAGGTAAGTGTACGGTTCGGCCGGTTCCACCGGTTCAAGAGTATGATTTAGAGGAATTTTATGAACCGGAGGAGGGGGAAGAGGAGTATGAGGAGAGTGAATGTGGATTTGAAAGTCTGGATGTGCCCATTGAACTGGACATCTCCCCAGACAGACCTTCAGGAGTGTCTCCTCCTAGGCTTTCTGAGTCCCCTTCTCACTTTATGTTTTATAAAAAAGTGGCTGAAACCCTCCAGCTCCCTATGGAGGAAGCTGTGGATGATCAAGAGGAGCCTGGCTATGTGGAAATGATGGATATCTCAGAGTCTAGGAGACTGTCTATTGCCTTGCATAAATCTTTTGGGAAACAGACAGTAAAAATTCTAAAAATTCCTCACACTATACCTGTTGTTGATAAGAGAATGGACAAGAGGTACACATTGTCAGGCTCTGATACGGAGTTCCATACACAACAATGCAGCCATGTTGGGGTAGTGCAGGCTGCAGCCTGTGACAAGGCAAATATTCACTTGGCCTCACACCCCCCTGACAAGGACGCCAGGAGGATTGATGCCATGGCAAAGAAACAGTACATGGCAGCATCCTTGGGACTCAGACAGGCAAATTATATGGCTTATGTTGCTAGATACCAGAAACTAGATGGGATACTGTTATGGCTCTAGCAAACAGGTCCCTGGCCAGCTTCCAAGGAGCTGGAGCAGGTGGCTGCTGATGGTATTGAGGCATCTAAGGTGCAATTCCATGCTGCAGTGGACTCTAATGATGTGTTCAAGAGTCATGGCTACATCTGTGGCACTTCGCAGAATGGCTTGGCTCAGATGTACTAGCCTGTCACAGGATACCCAGACTAAGGCCATGGATTTTCCTGTTGTGGGTAATTCTCTGTTTGGGAGCAGACAGAGAATTACATGAAGAAATGGATGAGTATAGGACCACCTATAGGAGTGCACAGGCCAAGGAAAGGCAGGCCACTCCTCAAAGGCAGCCTTCCAGGGGCAGGGGCAGGCCTTTTCATAGGCCTTTTTACCAAGCCCAGGCCTCCTCTTCAGCTTACGCCCAGAGGGGGTTCTTTAGAGGGAGAGGCAGATGGGGTACAAGCAGGCCTGCTTCCACCCCTCAGCCTAAAGCCCCTGCCAAGCAGGCACCCTGATGGGGTGGCCAGGGCCGATTCTCAACTACCTGTAGGGGGCAGGCTGGCTTACTTTGTCCAGGACTGGAAGTCTCTGACATCAGACAAGTGGGCCCTGGAAGTAGTAGCCAGGACTGGTTCTCAGCTTCAAAAATTTCCAAAGATGAGAACCAGATCCTTTCCACCTGCAAATCCATCAGAGGCACTTGCCCTAGAGGCAGAAGTCTCTACCCTCCTGGCTCTCAGAGCCATGGAAAGGGTCTCACCCCACACCAGGGCAAAGGATTGTACTCCAGGTACTTCCTTACCCCAAAAAGACAGTAGAATGGCAGCCCATCCTGGATCTCAGATACTTAAACAAGCACCTTTAAAACCAAAATTCAAAATGGTGACTCTGGGAATTATTCTATCTCTCTAAGGCCAGGGACTGGCTAGCGTCCCTGGACCTCAAGGATGCCTACTTCCATATTCTCATCAGAAGCTCCCATCGAAAGTACCTCAGGTTCGAGCTGCCCTCAGGCCATTATCAGTTCAGAGCATTGCCCTTGGCCTCACCTCTGCTCCAAGGGTATTCACAAAATGCCTGGCAGTAAGAAGCTGTTTAACTAAGAAGGCAAAATTACATCGTCCTTTACCTGGACGACTGGCTCAATAGTAGCCAGTCTCCAGACCAAGTCAAGTTAAATCTTCAGATAACTCAGCAACTGCTTACCTCTCTAGGTTTCCTTCTGAATCTTCCAAAGTCAGTTCTAGAGCCTGTCCAGCTCCTCACCTTCATAGGCGCAGAACTGAACACAGAGGAAGCCAGAGCCTTCCTTCCTCTGGACAGGGAAAGGACCCTGGTCTCTCTGGCCTCCTCATTCACCCTGCAGGTCTCTCGACCAGCAAGGCATTTTCACAGCTCCTGGGGCACATGGCTGCTTCTACAACAGTAGTGCAAAGAGCAAGATTTCAGATGAGGGACATCCAGTTCCATTTGAGAGCCTTTTGGTCTCAAAGAAAGGACCCTCTAACCAAGTTGATCCCAGTGACTCGAACCCTGATCCAAGCCCTACAGTGGTGGCAGGATCAGAGCAATCTGAGACAAGGGGTTCCCTTTGTCACTCAGTCTCACTCTTTAATCCTTACTACAAAAGCATCCCTCTTGGGGTGGGGAGCTCACATGAGCGACCTCACTACCCAGAGACTGTGGTCCCCTCAGGAATCTCTGCTCCACATCAACCTGTTGGAGCTCAGAGCAGTTTTTCTAGCACTAAGCTTTTTCCAAATCTGTTCAGAACAAAGTTGTACAGTCAGAACAGACACAACACCACTACAATGTGGTGGTACATCAACAAGCAAAGGAGGCACTCGGGTTCACGGCCTTGTGCACTGAAGCAATGAAGTTGTGGTCCTGGCTTACTCCCTGAACACCTCCCTTACGGCAGTTCACCTCCCAGGCAAGGACAATGTCCTGGAAGATGCTCTCAGCAGGATTTCCCAGGCCATCACGAATGGTCACTGGATCCCTGGTCCTGGAGGTAATATTTGCCAGATGGGGCACCCCGCAGATAGATCTTTGCAGCCCCAGACAATCACCAACTTCCCTTTTTGCTGCAGGCCCCAGTGTTGGGCCAGTCCTCTGGATGCCTTAGTTCTCAACCAGGAAGGGAAGTTTCTCTATGCTTTTCCCTTCCTCTCCTGTTCAAAGTGTTAGTCAAAATCAGATCTCAATCCTGCAAAGTGATTCTGATTGCTCCAGATTGGGCCAGACAACCCTGGTATCCACTCCTACTGTCCTAGCAGTCCATCTTCCCTGTGTCTTCCCAGGAATCACAATCTGTTAACCTGTACTCAGGAAGGGTTTGTACCCGAACCTCAAATCTCTCAATCTCAAGGCCTGGCTCTTGAAGAGTTAGAGTTTGTTGATCTACACCTCTCCCAAGGTGTAATGGATATATTGAAGGCTTCTAGAAGCCTTCCACCAGGGCTACTTACAATTCCAAATGGAAGAGGTTTTCCATATGGTGCTCTGGGAAGCATATTTCCCAGAATCTGCTGATTTACCCACAGTCCTGGATTATATGGTCCATTTGAACACTTTGGGGCTCAGACCAGCTACCCTAAAGGTGCATTTGGCAGCTGTGTCTGCTTTCATTTCAGCAGGTAAACCCTCTTCTCTTTCAGCTCAACCTATATTCTCTAAGTTTTTTAAGGGATTGCTTCACACTAACCCCTCCATTCAGGGACCCTGCCCTGCCTGGGATCTTAATGTTTGCATTGCTCAGCTTATGCAACCTCCTTGAGCCCTTGCCTTCAGCAGAGCTTAAGTATTTGACTTGGAAGACTGTGTTTCTGTAGCCATCACTTCTGCCAGACGATAAGTGAATTACAAGCTTTGTCAGTGGAGCCTGATTTTATCTCCTTTCATAGAGATAAGGTGGTCCTCAGGACTAACAGGAAGTTCTTGCCTAAGGTGGTTTCAGATTTCCACCTTAATCAATCTATTTCTCTTCCGTGTACTTCACTGACCATTCCTCCTCTGGCGAGAGGAGGCTGCACAGCTTAGATGTGAAGAGAGCCCTTAGTTACTACATTGAGCGTGTACTAAGGGTCACAGGTTTGACTCCTCCAACTGTTCCTCACTTATGGTGAGGTTGGTAAAGGAAACCTGCCACTAAAAGATCCATTGCCAGGTGGATTGTCTCTTGTATCCAATTCTGTTATGAAAAGCTGGGTAATGTTCCTCCCTCAGGCCTGAGGGCTCACTCTACCAGAGGTACAGCTGCTTCCACATCCCCATTCTAGAGATTTGTCAAGCAGCTACCTGGAAAACAGTTCACACTTTTACCAAGCATTACTCTCTGGACACCCAGGCTAGGAGTGATGTTCGGTTTGGCACAGCTGTGCTTCAGAGCCTATTTCCTAAGTAGGTTCTGTCTCTCCTCCATGGAGATACTGCTGTGTAGTCTGCATATGTCATAATATAGCAAGACTTCATGTTGTTTGAAGAAAAAATTACTCACCTTAGTAATGTTGTTTCTTCTAATGGAGTCTTGCTATATTATGACCTCCCCTTGCCTGCCCCTCTCAGAACCTCTGTTTTTGGGATGTGGGTGGGCAGTGCAGTGTTGGCACTTAGTAGATGCCCACCTTGTTTTCACCCTCCTTTTTGGGGTGACTGGTGTTGTGTTTTTCATTTTTGGTCTCCTGACTTGAGTCTTTGTTTGGGACCAAAAATGTGTTCTTATATTTAGTAGCCAGTTTAGTGTAGGCTTACAGCTCACACAGGACCTTAGTGAGTTTAGCTCAGAAAGATCTGACAGTTTGAGTTTGAAGAACAACAGACAGAGTTTTCAACCGAGCTCGAGCTCAGTGTTCCATGCCTGGCATGGAAAGTTAACTCTTTCACCTCCGGAGCAGTTCGAAGGTTGGGATTCACTGCATATGTCATAATATAGCAAGACTCCATTAGAAGAAACAACATTACTAAGGTGAGTAATTTTTTCTTCCTTTCCTTCCTTCCATCCCACAGCCTTCACCCAGAGGGGAGACATCAGCTCACATTGTACGAGTCACCAAGCCACAACAGCAGATGCATACTATCGCCTGATGCCCAGCAAAGCGGAACCATCAGAGTGAGATGACAAATATGCCAGCTAACCACAAAGGCCCCATGCACCACCAACAGCCCAAATGCAGGTGCTCCATCACAGTCTCTGGAGAGCAGTTCAACCAACATGGAAGAACCAGGAATAAGGCCATCTCTTTCACCAAGTACCTCCATTGCAACAAGAACAAGAAGCAGAAGTGGGTCACGGGACACCCACAGAAACCAAGAGATGCTGGGGACACACGCTCCAACTAGAAGGTCCACACATTACCATTGCTCCTTTACTGAACAACAGCAGCTGGCAATCAAATCTGCATTCGCAGGACACATTGCACAAGGCCGGATCAAGACAACTGACGTTCAACGCATGCTACAGACTGACATCGCTCTCATGAGTGCCTTTTCCTTGTCCAGTAAAACCAAAGACTTGCCAAGGAAAGTAATGCACAGAATGTGGGCTTTGATTCGTAGTCATGCCAAAAAGAAATTCTGCTAATGATTCAAGCTGTACTGCACTTTAAAAATAAGGTGTTGAAATAATTAAATCTGTCAGACTTGTAATTTCTAAGGGTTCCCACTACACCACACTGCCCACAGAAACCGCAGGGTCTTGGGTGAATTGCCCCATGGGGACACCCCCAACAGTTGCTGCATGCATCATGAGACCCATATCTTTAGGACACCCTTTCCATTGCCCTTCTCAGGGCACAGCATTGCTGTCTGCACAAATCCACTTGAGAGGCCCCCTGGTGGTTCCCAGAACTCTAAAAGGGTAGGCTCACCATTATGTATGCTCAGGAGATGGTGCCCATCATGGGGAATAGCCATATCAGGGATCTGGGTGTTGGTCGTGGTCCATAATTAAGGCAGAGCAATTTCTATTATTTTGTGGTTGTGCTCAAAACAATTTGAAGGGGAAGCACTGCAGCTGACAGAATGTCATTCAAGGGTCATTCTTTCACTGCTTTTTTAAGTTGCACTTCAGGGGAAAACGTATCACCCCCATCACACCCTGGATCACCTTACAGCAGCAGCAGCTCCTCCATAGCTCCCACAGGACCTCATCATACCAGTCAGCTACTAACTCACTACTCACTCACCTGCCTCAGTCACTAGTGCTTGCAGCCTGGGCCTCTGGCTGGGCCCACAGTCCAGAGTACTTGGCTACCCACAGCTAGCCCATTACCTGTGACCATTAACCCCTTTGGTACCTTCCCAGGTTACCTTATTTACGTACCTGATTTATGGTCTGATTGGGTGTCTGGGGCCTGGTCATGGCGTGGGATCCTGGTTCCAGTCCAGGTCTGCAGCCATTCAGGCCCAGTGTCCAAGAAGCCATCCAAGCAGTGTCTGGGAACAGTGCTGGCTGGAAGAGTGTGTGAGAGAGGTGACTGGAGAGCCAAAGAGGAGTTGGTGCCCCAGGCTGCCACCCATTTGCAAAGATGTAGGAAGGAAATGTAAAAGTGCACATAGGGTGGAAGGGGACAGTCCATCAGAGGAGCAGAATAAACCATCACCAGCTGGGACAAATGGTGCAGTTTGTGTTGGGTGATGGAAGGATTGTGATGCTGGTGACTCTAGGTGGTGTTTGCATGTTTCTGGGGTCAGGGAAATACCTATCTTACCAACTCCAGCAGGACACACCATGGTGCTGGGGACAGATATAAAGAGGTATCAGTCCTGCTTTGGAGTGGGAATATTGTCTTGCAGCCTGGTGTGGGAGGCCATTACTTAAAGAACTGGTGACACATTCAGGAGAACTTTAACAAAAAACAATATTTAGGCACTGTCCAGCTTGTGTTTACCATTACTTCTATATTCCTTCTCCCCATTATTTAGTAGTGATGTCATTTGAATAAAAACATGATCTTTGCTCCTAAATAGTTCATTTATTCCCGCTCCTTTTCCATACCTGAAGTCATAGAGCACTGCTTGTGACCTCACAGTTGCTCCCATGACAACAGATTGTGATGTCACAACAGAAGATTATGACTTGAAATAAGGAGTAAGCTATAGAGGCAGCTGAACTCAAAATGAACTGTAAGGGACAACAATCGTATATTTGTACACATTTCTTTAGTAATAAATTACAGGACGGAGAAATATATAAAATATAAATGTAATGCAAGCAGAATTGTACCTAATTATTTTGTTTATTAAAGTGTTCTATGAGGCATCAGTAGCTCTCTAAGAACAGTATAATATAGCATTTGGTTGAGGTGAAAGTTTTTCCCCCTCTCAGGGTAGTACAGTACCTTTATTTAGCACTGTGTTTTTCTCCTTGGCCGTTGTACCCACCAGACTCCAATACTTTCAGCTGCTGTCATTCATTCTGCTGCACCTCTGGCAATGCCTACTTGCTTAATCCCACATCTCCAGGAATCTCACAGTTTATCCCTGCAGCACGACTTGGCTGGAATGGACCCCATACCATCTGCTCTCCATCGAGAAACACTTCTAACTTTGGGAGCTGGAGAGGAGAGGGCCAAAGCGATTGGCAGCTCTGAGGTGGAGGTGGCAGCATGTGACAGCATGTGCTGCATCATCTGTTCCCCCCCCCAGGGTACTTCACTCCCTCCACCCAATAGCACTGCCAGGTAGCCCCTATTGGCAGTGGATGGTTACGGCAGTGATCCTGGGTAGTGATCACTGGTCTAGGGCTTTAGCTATTACGTGGTCAGAAGGATAGACTCACTACTGACTTTTATAAAACTTGTAGGGATTTTTGGGGCCTTAAGTTATCTACAGTAATAATTGGAGTAAAAACCTTTGCCCGGAGCTTTGTATCAATAACTCCCCCACCCCCAACACACACACACACACACACACACACACTTCACTTTCTTGGCACGCTGCAAGGACAAGTGACTCACTAGACTTCAGTTGCCATCAAGAGCTGCTAGCTTCCCCAGTTACTACTGAGTTGCATGCGGGCAGCTGCTGCTCCTGTTCCCTAGAATCCCTTTACTCTGAGTGTGCAAGCTGCTTCACACGATGGGGACTTCTTTAAATCCTGCCTCAGGAACTGCCTCAAGGCCAGACTTTTGGAAGGTAAACTTGAACTGTTTCTTAGTTGTTTCATTTATTGATTTGTGTTTTCCTTAAATAGTAAAACATAAAAAGGAACCCTACACAAAACCCTAAGCAATATATGCTGTAAAATTGTTCATTCCTTAAAGTACTTAATTTGGAAACCATGCATCATGCAGAACCTGAGTTCAGACTACACAGCTTTCATTAACAGCACATCATTAGTCCAATTTATAGAACTGAGAAAATACAATAATTTGTTCAGTGTTGGCCCTGCAAAAGCCAATCAGTTGAGAGTCGGTGCTCAGTTAATTATTTCATGGTAGGAAAGAGAGAAATTTGCCTGGTAATTTTGTCTGTTCATGTAAAATATTACATATAATTAGAATATCTAGCATGCTGGGTTAGCATGTCATATATTACTAGCTAAATATATTTACATTAGAAAAATAACAATCTTTTGGGACTTCAGTGGCTGTATGTCCCCTCGTCTTCTTTTTTCCACTACCAAAAAAAAATAAATAAATAAATTCTCCCCCTCTTCCCTTTTTTCTTCTGGAAGTTTTCTCTTAGTTTTGCAAATCAAATAGTTGCAGAATGGAGTTAAAGGAGACCCTGATCAAGAGTCAGTAATGCATTTCAAGTTAATGCAGCAAAACATTGGGAGAGTTCTCTGTACAAACTAATGCTTACTGTCGGACTCAAAAATCGAGTACCACATGTAGCACTCCAGGACTATCGCACCAGTTGAAATACAGCAAGTGAAATGGTTAAGGAACTGTTCTGGGGTGGGGTGGGGGTCCAATGTTGCATGATGGTGAAGAAGATAATGCAGAATAAACGGAAAAAGCAGAAGATGGTTGGGGCCATGTCTGGAAAACTGACAGGGGAAGCAGGCAGGGGAAGCTACTGTAAACTGCCAAGTCTGCTGCAGAGTTGGGCAAAACAACAACTTGGCACATGGAAGCAGACTGGCAGCCCGATTGGCATACACTCTTATCTCAGACCAGCTGAGATCATCTTTTGTTGCTTTGGCACTGGAGATCCTGTTCTGCACACCCCAGTCCACCCCCCCCCGACAGTATGATTGAGAAGCTGCAGCCCATTAAAACAGCCCTATTTGAAAAATCACTGTGGTACTCATTTGTGATCTGCATTGCATAAAATACCCCCTTTTCCTTGTTTTTCCAGACACGGATGTGTATGTCACTGCTCATAGGAGTGCCACCATTGTGTCGGGTGGGCACCCTGAATTAGCCAGCCCCAAAAGCAGGAGGACTACTAGTCAGGACTCTGGCTTAGTGTGAGCAGCTAGCGAGGCAGTGGAGGAGGAGGAGGAGGAGGAGGAGTGTGAGAGTGCTGAAGCTGTGGTGGAGGAAGGCAGCACAGCAGTTCAGCCATCCAAGATGCTGACTGCAAGTAGCTGTGGGGCTTCTCTGTGTCTTGTCCGGCAGGGGGGTGAAACAGAGTGTGGAGGATAGAATATCTTGTAAGTACAGTGTGAGAACAAAGAAGGGAAATGTAGTGAAGTACCAACTTGACCAGCAGGCTGAATGTGACACTGCTCAGCTGGTTGCTGGGCAGCAAGATGAAAAGACAGAGCTGTTCTGAACAGGAGCAGCTGTTTTGACTATGAGAAATTTCTACCCAGCAAGCACAGAATGCTGTCATGATCAGCTTTGCTGATAACTGGCCTATCACTGTTGAGCCCATTGCCACCTGAGCTGCACTTGACCTGACAGTGACACCCCTGAAAGCCCTTATTGTAGCAAGATGTTTGCTTCACACTGCACATGCTATCAAACATAAAAATGTAGCCCAGCTCAGTGCAATGGTACTGGCAGTAGTGCATTCTTCTACCTAATGTGAGATGGCCTTGCTGTCCCACAGACCCCACACCCGTTGACCTAGCTGTCTCTGTGCGATGCTACCTGAAGTCTCTGAGGGACTTGGCCCAACCTGAGGACCATATCATGGGGGATAAGCCACGAGGGAAAGGCAGGGTGGTAATTCTTCAGGAGATGGTGGCACAAGAGCCTGCTGGTGGGGCCAGATGTCATCTGAGAGAAGCTGCATAAGCAGAAAGCAAAAAAAAAAGTTGTCAGCCAGAGGTTTTACGACAGTACATTACAGGACTTCCAGTTCTGGATGCACATAAACACACAAACACAAATGCAAGCACACACAAACAGATGCATACACACACACACATATACACGCTTGCATGTGTACACACACACACGCACGAATGCTCGTACATGCACGCACACACTGATCAAATTAGTCTGTTCGCAGACAATATTAAAATGGGGGCAGTAGCCGATGAAGTGAATGGGTGGAATCAACTACAAGGGGGCCTAACCAAACTGTGGGAGTGGTTGGAGAGGTGGCAGCTGGGCTTCAATGCGAAGAAATGCAAGGTTAACATAGAAACATAGACTTTGATGGCAGATAAGGACCGCTTGGCCCATCTGGTCTTCCCATTTCCCTACCTATTGGATAAGCTGCACATCCTAGTTAACCAACAGTCTACTTCTTCCTACCCCCACCAAAATTGCCTTATGTCTGTCCCATGCATTCCTGAATTCCCCCACTGTTTTTGACCCCACAAACTGGGGGAATAGTCCTGAGGAAGGTTATGCACTTTGGGGCAAAGAACCCAAATAGGGACTCTTGGTTGGGTCGGGTGAGGCTGGGGGACACTGAGGAAAAGAAGGACCTTGAGGTGCTGATAACAGGGAGCATGAACAACTCTGCTCAATGCAAGAAAGCTGCAGCTAAGGCTAACAATATGCTGGGGTGTATTGCAAGGGGATTCTCGTCCAGGCATAGGGAAGTGATCCTGCCCCTCTACAAGTCATTGGTCAGGCCGCACTTGGAATATTGTGTGCAATACTGGCATCCATATCTGAAGAAGGGCATTAACCTGCTGGAGGGGGTGCAGTGGAGGGTAACAAAAATGTTATGGGGTATGGAAGACAAAGCCTACGAGGATAGGCTATGTAAGTTGAACATGTACACCCTGAAAGAGAGGAGGGATAGGGGGATATGATTGAAACATTCAAGTATCTGAAAGTGATAAACAAAGCCAGTGCAGATGGGTTGTTCAAGTTGAGGAAAGGAAGGGACACAGGCTAAGATTAGAAGGTGGAAGATTTAGGAGAGATATGAGGAGACATTACTTAATGGAGAGGGTGGTGTCAAAGTGGAACGCCCTACCGGGGGGGTGATATCATGTAAGATGGTGGGAAGTTTAAACATGGCATGGGACAGGGAACGAAAGAGGGTCTAGATGAATAGTGCTGAGAACTGGGGGAATAGTGCTGAGAACATCCTGAAGATGGGGGAGGAGGTTGGGGCAGCTGCAATCTAGAGATGCTAGTTGCACACTTGAGCAGACTTTGATAGACCACGAGGTCTGCTTCTGCTGGCAGTTTCATATGTTCATATGCTTGCATGTATACACACACACACACACACATATGCATGTACGCACACACATACATATTCTCACACATTTATTATTCACCTTTTTGCAAGTCTTATTTTGTATACTATTTTTGAAATCAATGGGTAATTCAAATTGGTAATAAAAGCAGAATTTCCTGAATGTAGCTGGCCCCTGGCAGACAAGTACTGAATTGGCCACCCACCTTGAAAGCGGGTCAGCCAGTATTCTTTTAGACCCAGGTGGGATCACAGGACCACTAATACACTTGTGAAAAGTTGTTAAAACAACCTGAACAGTCTGAACAAATTAATTGCTCACACTAACAGGTCCAGTCAAGCAGTACAGGTTTATGTAACCACATACACATTTCTCCAATCCATCATTAACTTTCACTCTGTTCCCTCCTAGAAGACTAGCTGAACCCTTTTTGGAGCGCAAGATTACAGCTTCCCCCGGAGAAGACAGTGGCAAGGGCTGGTGGGATGCTGGGTTGTATCGGTAGGGGAATAACTAGCAGAAGACAAAACATGAATGACCAACGATGCACCACAGAGACCGAGTGAGTTCCAACTTTTATTGTGAGGTCACAACAAACATTTCCACAGCTCTTTGAGGGATCAGTCCCTCTTCATCATAACTAGCAGAAAGTGGGAGGTCATCATGCCCTTGTACAGCAGCTTGTCAGGTCGCACCTGCAGTATGGGGTCCAGTTCTGGAGGCCATACCTCAAGAAGGATATAGATAGGGTGGAGTGCATCCAAAGGCAGGCAACAAAAAATGGTGAGGGGACTTAGTCACCTGTCATACAAGGAACAGCTGGGGGACCTCGGCATGCATTCCCTGGAACAGAGAAGGGAAAGGAGGGACATGATTGATTGATCAAAGGGTTTTATCAGTGTACCAGTAGGGGACATCTTCCAGCTCAGGAAGTAGTCGAAAACAAGGGGGCGTGGTATGCAGATAGTAGGGGGGAGGTTCAGGGGAAACATCAGAAAATTCTATTTTATGGAGAGGGTGGTGGAAAGCTGGAATAGACTCCCAGAGGAGGTGGTGGGGGCAAGAACTGTGGGGGATTCAAGAGATTGTGGGACAGGCACATGGGTCTGTTAGTCCCAGGAAGGGGGGTGGGTGTAAGGCAATGGCAAAGTCCTAGCGGCTGGCTAGACACACAGGGCAGACTGGGTGGGCCTGGCAGTTCTATGTTTATGTTTATGTGTTCTACACTCAGTCACTGGCTCTCCCTCTGGCAAATGAGCTTAATCTGTGGAGTTGTTAGTCCCTACATGTCCTCCTTGCCCACCACAGTGACTCCCTCCTATATGGAGTGAACCACCCCACCCTCTTTCCTATCAGGCCCATCCTTTCTGAATAGTCTGTATCCCTCTATCCTGGTACCCTAGTCATTTTTCAGCCCCCCCTCCCACACACACACAAGGTCTTTGTGAGTGCTACTAAGTCCTGTCTTTTGAAGGGCATCAGACTGCTGAGCTCACATATATACTGCTGCATGTGCTCCTCACAATGTTCTGCTACGTAGTGAGGATACTTGCCCCTCTGTGCTTCATAGCCCACCCTCCAGGGTCTCCTCTCCTAGTGTGTCCTTGCTTTGTTATCCTTCCCATGGCAGTCCTTTGCCTCCTGACCTTGGTGAACCCCTACACCAGCCCCTTCCCCCATCCCATTGCCCAGCCAATTATCCTAGCCTGTACTGCCATTCCCTACTGGCGCAGGTGCAGCGAATCCTAGCCATACAAACACCCCTTGCCCCAGAATGCACTCCAATTGGCCAAAGTGAGAAAAATCTCACTCTTGCACCAGACCTGTAGCCAAGTATTGGTCAGCCTAATGACCTACTGCCACTTCTCATCAGCACTAGGACCTGGAGACTATCAGAAAAGATCAGCCTGGATATCTTTCCCTCTAGGAACATCCCTCTCTAATTCATTTCATGTTCTCTGGTCTAATACTCCCTGTGTTGTTCTGCTGTTCATACCAACATGGACAACGAAAGGCTGCTTCTCAAGTCAGCTCCATTGCTTGACCCTGAATAGTATTCATGTGACCCATACTCCAGGCAGGTGAACCTCCTCACTTGAGTACAATCCTGGTCCAGCAGTGCCCCCTCTACCTCACCTACTAACCTATCAATGGAGTTGACCTAGGAAGATAAAAACATGCAGACGCAATAACACTTTTATTTTTTTCCTCCTAAAGCTAGGGTAATGCATAGAAACATAGACTTTGACGGCAGATAAGGACCACCTGGCCCACCCAGTCTGCTCATTTCTCTACCTATTGGATAAGCTGCAGATTCTAGTTAACCAACAGCCTACTTCCTGCAACCCCCCACTATAATTGCCTTATGTCTGTCCCATGCATGTTTGAATTCCCCCACTGTTTTAGACCCCACAACCTCTCCAGGAAGGCGGTTCCATGCATCCACCACTTCTCTGTGAAAAATGTCCTCACATTACCCCTGAGCCATCCCCTCTATCTTTAAATTGTGCCCCTTGTTCTTACACATCTTTTTCTGAAAGATGCTACCTCCTGGACTTTGTTGATTCCTTGAGGTACTTAAAAGTTTCTATCATGTCCCCCTGTCCCTCCTTTCATCAAGGGTATATGTATTAAGCTCTCTCAGTCTCTCTTCATATGGTTTCTGATGTAGACCCTGCACCATTTTAGTTGCCTCCTCTGGACTGCTTTCCATCCTGTCTATGTCCTCATGTGAGATGAGGTCTCCAAAACTGCATGCAATACTCCAGATGGGGTCTAACCAACTGTCTGTACAGAGGGATAACCACTTCCCTTTTTACGTTCGCTTGTGTGCATGCGCAAGGAACGTCTTGGGAGAATGGGACACTTTGGAGGTGTGCCCCTCCTCTGCAATCCCCTGCTACATTGAGCAGGCATGGCAGTCCTGCACCAATCGGACGCGGTGCTGTGTATGACAGCGGTGGTCTTCTCTTCAAAGAAAACCACCGCTGTGTGCTTGCACCGCCACGCCCGCCCCACCTATTCTTTGCTGCCACGCTAGGAGCCCACCCCAGCGTGCGGGGAACGTCTCCTGTCGCCTGCCGACGGGGTGCCCAATCCCCATCGGCTCCACGGCCTCCCCAGCCATCCTTCTGCCACGCTGGGAGCCCACCCCAGCGTGGCAAACGCCCCGCATCTGGCCGACGGGTGCCCAATCCTCCGCCGGCTCCATGGCCCACCCCAGCTATCCTTCTGCCACGCTGAGAGCCCACCCCAGCGTGGGCAAACATCCCATGTCGTTTTTTTTTTTAAACCTGCAAATTAAAATGGTCCCACGGGCGCTTCTCCCAGCCCCCCACAACCCACACCCACCCACTGCGCACCCTGCCTCCCATAACCCTCCCCACCCCATACTTACCTCCGGAGCTCGCGCGACGATCATCAGTGGACCGGGAACACGCTTGACTCTTCAAAGCTGACCGCAAACTGAGGAAATGCCGTAAGCTGTATAATGGCCAGATAGGGTTTTCAACTTTATTGCATATATTTTTAATTTTATAACATGGTGTTTTAGATCCTTCAGTCGATAAACATTGATACGCGGTTCAGCCCAAGGTGATTTCGCAGGTCACTACGGAAATCACCCTTCAGGCCTGAATAACGCCATGACAGTGACATCATTCATGAGAAGTGGTCCCAAAACCCCATGTTGAAAAATTTGGTGCAAAAATTCCAAAATGACTGTTTTATGTTGCAGTTGCGTAGTTCCTACCTAAGGTTCGTAAGTTTGTGGAATTTTCAATATTTTCACCCAGATTTTCAACATTGCCATTTTACCACACCTGCTTATGAGCAGTACAGCTGCCATTTTTTACATCCTGCCCAAAACGTGTTTCCGCCCATGTAGCGCACAATGGCACAGTCGGTGTGCAAAATCAATGTATGGGACACATTAAGAAAATCACCATGACACTGTTCATTAGCAGAGGTCTTAAAATGGCTGTGTTGAAAATTTGGTGAAAAATTCCTAAAATTACTGTTTTACGAGCTGCAGTGCTATGCAGTTTCACGTGACGCTGTAGGTTTGCGACTTTTCAATATTTACTTCCAGATTAATATTGCCATTTTACCACATCTTCTTATGAGCAGTACAGTTGCATTTTTCACATCTCACCCAAAACATGTTTTCACCTATGTAGCACACAATGGCGTAGGTCGTAAAGCAAATCAATGTATGGACACATTAAGAAAATCACAATAACACTGTTCATGAGCAGAGGTCTTAAATGGCTATGTTGAAAATTTGGTGAAAAATTCTAAAATGACTGTTTTATTTGCGCTGCTATAAGTTCCTACGCACGCTCGGACGCTTGAGAATTTTCAATATTTTCACTCCAGATTTTCAACATTGCCATTTTACCACACCTCCTCATGAGCAGTATAGCTATCATTTTCATGTCCTGCCCAAACGTGTTTCCGCCCATGTGGCGCGCGATGGCGCCGGTCGTTGTCGAACTCAATGTATGGGACAATTAAGAAAATCACAGTGACACTGTTCATGAGCAGAGGTCTTAAAATGGCTATGTTGAAAATTTGGTGAAAAAATTCCTAAAAATGACTGTTTTACGAGCGTGCGTTGTGCAGTTCCTATGCATGCTCGTAAGTTCGCGAATTTTCAATATTTTCACTCCAGATTTTCAACATTGCCATTTTACCACACCTCCTTATGAGCAGTACAGCTGTCATTTTTCACATCCTGCCCAAAACGTGTTTCCACTCATGTAGCGCACAATGGCGCAGTCGGTGTGCAAAATCAATGTATAGGACACATTAAGAAAATCACAGTGACACTGTTCATGAGCAGAGGTCTTAAAATGGCTATGTTGAAAATTTGGTGAAAAATTCCTAAAATGACTGTTTCCTGGCGGCCAGCGTTGCTTCAGTTCTACATAGCAACTTCCTTAAGTTCGCAATTTTCAATATTTGCACTCAATGACTTCCAATACCTAAACAGCACATAGAAGCAAGCAACATTTGGCACTGACAAATGCTTGTACTTCTTTGTCACTGATTTTTTTAAGCCATGTCCTAGTGCCAAATACCACTGCAAATACTTGCAAGCGAATGTTCGGCATTGACAAATGCTTGTTCTACTTGTGATGCCCCTCCCTATGCATCCCAGTATCCCCCTGGCTTTTCTTACCAACTTCTCACATTGTTTACCCACCTTTAGGTCATCCGATATGACTACCCCCAGGTCCCTTTCCATTATTGTTGTTGTTAGTACCTCCCCTGCTATTGTGTACTCTTCTCCTTGATTTTTATTTCCCAGGTGCATTACTTTGCACTTCTTTGCATTGAATCTAAGTTGCCATATGTCTGACCATTCCTCCAACCTTGCCAAGTCCCTTCTCATCCTTTCTACCCCCTCCCGTGTATCAACTCTGTTACAGCTCTTTGTGTCATCTGCAAAGAGGCATACCTTTCCTTCCAGACCATCTGCAATGCCACCTATAAAGATGTTAGAGAGGACTGGACCCAGTACTGAGCCCTGAGGTACTCCACTAGTAACCCCCTTTCTTCGGAATGTGTTCCATTCACTATTACCTTCTGTGTCCTGGTGAGCAGCCAGTTTGCTACCCAGGCTACCACCCTAGGACCCACTCCCAGGCTGGCTAACTTGATTATTAATCTTTTGTGCGGGACTGTGTCAAATGCCTTGCTAAAGTCTAGGTAGGCCATATCCACAGCCCCTCCATGGTCTACTGCTTTGGTCATCTGTTGTCAAAGAAATCAATTAGATTTGTCTGACATGACCTTCCCACTGTGAATCCATGCTGCTTTGGGTCCTGTGTCCCACTGGCCTCTAGGTACTCAACTATTCTTTCTTTCAGAATGCACATTGGTCTGTATGCACTATGCCTATGCGCCGCATATGTGAGGTGCATAGACAACCCTAAGCTAGAATGCCATGCTGCAGGGGTCCAGCGGACCTCTGGCGCATTCACAATCTGTGTGCCAGACACTTGTGCACTGGATCTCCCATCCACGCAGGCAGCTACGTGCCACGGGCAGTCTGGGGGGAGTGTTGGGGGTGTGCCTGCACAATGTGCCATGCACAAAGGCTCATAGTGCCGAGCACAGGGGTGCACAGGATATGGCAGAGGCAACCCGGCCATATCCAATACACACCCCCATAGATGACACCCACTGGCTGCGGTGGGACTGGGAATCAACCCTCAATGATACCTCCAGCCCATCAGGCAAAGGGGGTGGGCTGTGGGTAGCTGTTTGGATGAGTGCCTGTACTCTCTAAAATTCCTGACCTGCACCTTCCCACAGTCCCCTGCTCCTGTGTCACCGGGGATCCACTCTGATACCTAGAATGGGCATCTGATTGGATGCTGCCTGGATCCACTGCTCTGCAACCATCTGCCCCCTGCAATCCTGCACATCGGGGGGGGGGTGGAGCCATGGACAGGTGCCCTGCATGAGCTTGCAGTCATGAATATCGCCCACCCTGCACCTGTCTGGAGCCGTGTAGCTATGCAGGTGATATACGTGCCTTTTGCGTGTGTAACCCATGCTTTTGTACCTAGAGCGCAACATTTGTATACAAACATGGCAGTTGTGCTGCAAACGTAATGTCCAGCAACAGTCTCTTCAAAAATATCCATAAACATAACATACTAAGTGGGCAAATAGCTGAGGGCTTCAGCCCATCAGTTGACAGCTCAGGCAAATGTTCACAAGGCAGAGTAGCTGCTGCATTATACCACCAGTCCTGGGTGTCTTCTTCTGACCATTTGTTGTCAGTGCTATAATGCTGCAGATGAAGTTTTACTGCAAACTCATCACCTGCCCAGTACTCTTCTTCTGTGAGATGACTCCATGTCGGGTGTGGCACACCACATTGTGCATCTGCATGCTTCTCCAGAATTCTTTCTAATTAGTGATAGGCTCATCTTCTCTTCATACCTGGCCTCCATGTCAAAGTAAGCATATTTAAGATGCTGTTTTACATCTTTATGGCGCCATGCTTCCCACCGGGCCTCAACAGTGCACCATAGCCAGGTGGAAAGGTAGATGAACCCATACTGCAGGTGCTACCTGACAAGCTGCCTGTACAAGGGCACGATGACCTCCCTCTTTCTGCTAGTTATGATGAAGAGGGACTGATCCCTCGAAGTGCTGGGGAAATGTTTGTTGCAACTGTCCAGCAGCTGTGTACTCAGTAGGCAATCTCCCTATCAGCCTGACACAGTCTCACCAGTGACACTGGTCCCAGTCCTGGCTCCAGAGAGCATTCAAAGTCTGCCTGCATCACCAGTAGCAAGTCGAGGGCTGTTCGTATGGTTGGAAGCTAATGTTCTGCCCATAGCCCCTCCAGACTGGCATGATGAAAAGTGATTAGAATCCAATAAATTCATGGATACATGGGGAGGGGGTTCCGTAAGCCCCCCCCCAACAGATGTGGCCTTATGTTTACTTTAAGCGTCTTTGGATAGTGGCAGGCAACATGATTTGGAGCAGATGGCTGCCTGTTGTCATCCACAGTAGGCAGTTTGTTTCTGGAGGAATCATGGAACCTGGGTCTTGGCCATGAGCAGATGCCAAAAAGGTTCACCCATTTCCCCATTGGGCGGTAGATGCAGGTTCCCCCTCAGTGTCTACTTCCATGCATTCAGAAGACACACAGGCCCATCCTTCTGGCTATTCTGGTGACTCCCAGTCTTTGGCAGCCAACACCTCCAGTTTGTCATCCAAGCAAATGGGTCACTCCTCTGATGCAGTGTCAAGTATCACCATCTTATCGCTGCAGGTTGCCCCTTTGGGCAGCTGCTCCCCATTTCATCTGCAGGTCCTTGAGATCAGGAGGATCATGATACACTTCTTCAATCTTAAACAGTTGCTCAGTGTCTAGAACATGGATCTCTAAGAGGACCAGATTGCAGCCCATCACCTCCTCCTCTCAGCAAACACTGCACAGCTGGAGCAGCAAGATTCCTCACCCCCGGAACTCTAAGTGCTTACACTTCGGGACCCAAGAACACACAGTGGGCCTATGGCACTCCAGGAAGGCCTACATCTCCCACAGTAGGGGCAACACTGTGATAGTTCTTGTCATGCAGTGCAGATGTCTCTTGTGTCTGTGGTCATACTGAGCAATCATGACTACTGGTGTCACTCTCGCCTCGCCTGTACAAAAGTGGATCATTGGACTGTAATAATTCACAACTTTGTGAACAAAGTCATTCATTCACAAAGTTGTGAATTATTACAGTATGCACTGCATGCCCATTGGTCCATAGTGTGGACCAATGAGCTTGCAGCAACTACTGTAAGCTGTCTTTCGTCAGGCAGCAGCTGTGGTATGTGGGCGGGTATGCTACCCGCTGATGACTTGGGGGAGCTGGGTGGGCTAGGGGTCCTGTGTGGGTGGAGGAGTGGGGGGAACCACTGGACCACCAGGGACAGTTAGTTTAATAATATGATGGCTAGCGGGGATTTGGTTGGGAAGGGGGGGGGTTCCACTGGACCACCAGGGATAAGAAATATATTTATTTTCGGTAATCAGGGGGTCAGGATGTGGAGGAGAGCACCACTAGACCACCAGGGATAAGAAATATATTTATTTTCAGTGATCAGAGGGTCAGGATGGGGAGAGAGGTACCACTGGACTACCAGGGATAAGAAATATATTTATTTTCGGTGATCAGAGGGTCGGGATGGTGGGGGGTACCACTGAACTACCAGGGATAAGAAATATATTTCTTTTCAGTGATCGGAGGGTCAGGACGGGGAGAGAGTAACACTTGACCACCAGGGATATGAAATATATTTAATCTCGGTGATCAGAGGGTCGGGATGGGGAGGTGGATACCACTGGACCACCAAGGACTATTGTGTGTGCTTGTGCACAGTGTTGGGACAGTTGCCACCCACGGCCAGCGGCTGCTGTGTTGCACACTGTAATACAGCGGCCCGCCAGTGGGTGGATAGCACTTGATCCAGTTATTTATGGGCTCAACTTTGAGCCCAGGTATACGGCACATCTCTGGGTTGTGGCAGCAGATGCACTGCACATCCCCGGCTGAATATTGGGATGTGCCGCATATGCATGGGCACGCCCCTTGGAGATGTGCTGCATACATTATCTTTGCACCTCGATGTATCGGGAATTGCACTGCACAATTCCCACTTTTGAATATTGCCCTGGGGTGGAGTTCTGAGGTTACGCTGCTGCAACTGAGTTGCACCAGGTGCAACCCCTTTGAATATCTAATATATAATTTCGGCAAAATTTGTGCACTTTTCACTGGCATCATCAGGGTTTTAACGTCACCCTGTAGTAGTTCCCAGGTAACTGAAGACCTACAAGACCTCATTTTATGCAGGGCCATAGATTCTGCACAATCGCTAGCTTCTCACAAAATCTCGCCAATGCTCCAGATGCTTGCAAGCCCAAAAGATTCACTATCTTCTTCTCTTAAATCCTCACACATTCCAGATCACAAAATAAAATTCATTTCTCTTTAAAAATCTCTTTTCTATCTCAAGATCCCTGATGGGACCTACAATTTTTCAGTTGGCATGGTTACCAATCTGCCTCACTGCCCTGGATACAGACGGCATGACTCAGGGTGCGCCATGTCCAGGGGTATAAATGCTCTTCAAACAACATGAAGTCTTGCTATATTATGACATATGCAGTGAGTCCCAACCTTCAAACTGCTCCAGAGGTGAAAGAGTTAACTTTCCATGCCAGGCATGGAACCTTGAGCGCGAGCTCGGTTGAAAACTCTGTCTGTTGTTCTTCAAACTCAAACTGTCAGATTCTTTACTCCCCACTGAACAGTCGCCCGGAGATTTCTCCTTCTGCTCAGTTCGCTTGTCGGTTAAAAGTCTCATTTTTTCGTTTCTTGACCGAATTAAACCGCAACCGGTCGGTTCAAGCTCTGTCTGTGGTATCGTAAGTAATAGATAGGCTTACATTTATTTTCTTCGTGTGGAACTTGTAAACGTGTTTTCGGTTCGGTTTGAACCGATCAGGTTGTTTTTCAAAAACTTTCTAGTCCTTTAGAGTGCGGTTCCCGGTTCTTATCGGTTCTAAAAAAAACCGGATTTCATTACGTTTTTTTCCACGGCCCATGGCATGGCTGGGAACCAATAAGGGAGTCTTGCTTAGCGGATTGCCACTAACGGGCAAGTTTGGTTAGGCTGGCACTATGTCTGAGAAACCCAAAAGAAAAACCGGGCCCACTGGGTTTCAACACTGTGGTGTCTGTGGGGAAGCCTTTGCTAAGGCTGACCCACACACCACCTGTGTATATTGTCTGCGGTTTGACCACCTCAATGCAGACTGCCAGATTTGTAAGAATTTTCCTGCTGCCACCGTGGAAAAGAGAGTTGATAGGCTCAGGGAAAGGGAGGCCAAAAAGTCCGCTGACCCGGATGGCCAGCCAGCCCGGTTCGGTTTCAACCGAACTGGAGGGAGTGCCTCTGACCAGGGCGATGCTCGGCAACGAAGCGCCAGCCTGAGGAGCCGGTTCCAACTAAAAGGGCTAGAAAGTCAGCTAGTTTGGAGCCAAACGCTCTTTCTCCAACCACTGAGGAAATAGCTAAAGCATTCAAATTGTCCAGTCACTTTCTCGTTCTGTCCGAACCGCACCATCAGGAAGCGGTCGGTCTGGCCGGTTCCACGTTCAAGATTTTGATTTTGAGGATTTTTATGAACCGAGGAAGGGAGGAGGAGTATGAGGAGAGTGAATGTGATTTTGAAGGTCTGATGTGCCCATTGAACCGACATCTCTCCAGACAGACCGTCAGGGTTCCCCCCCCCCAGGCTATCTGAGTCCCCTTCTCATTTTATGTTCTACAAGAAAGTTGCGAAACTCTCCAACTCCCTGTTGAGGAAGCTATTGATGACCAAGAAGAGCCTGATTATGTAGAAATGATGGATATTCCAGAGTCTAGGAGACTGTCTATTCCCTTGCATAAATCTTTCAGGAAACAGACAGTAAAAATTTTAAAAACTCCTCACTCCATCCTCCCTGTTGATAAAAGGATGGACAAGAGGTATACTTTATCAGGCTCTGATATGGAGTTCCTCACTCAGCAATGCAGCCATGTGGGGGTAGTGCAGGCTGCAGCTTGTGATAAAGCAAATATTCCTCTAGCCTCGCACCCTCCTGAAAAGGACTCTAGGAGGATGGATGCCATGGCAAAGAAACAATACATGGCAGCATCTTTAGGACTCAGACAGGCAAATTATGTGGCTTATGCTGCTAGGTACCAGAAGTCCAGATGGGATACTGTGCTGGCCCTAGCGAAACAAGTCCCTGACCAGCTTGCCAGGGAGCTGGAGCAGGTGGCTGCGGATGGTATTGAGGCATCCAAGGTGCAATTTCATGCTGCAGTAGACTCTAATGATGTGTCATCATGGTCATGGCTACATCTGTGGCACTTCGCAGAATGGCTTGGCTCAGATGTACTACCCTGTCACAGGATACCCAGTCTAAGGCTATGGATTTTCCTGTTATGGGCAATTCTCTGTTTGGGGAGCAGACAGAGAATTATATGAAGAAAATGGATGAATATAGGACCATCTATAGGAGTGCACAGGCCAAAGAAAGGCAAGCCACTCCTCAAAGGCAGCATCTCTACCTGAAAGAGCTTCTGGTACCTTACCTACCGATGCGATCACTCTTCTCTACCAACGAGGGGTTGCTAGAGATCCCGCAGGGTTACTCTTTAAATCGTCCGCCCGAGCTTTTATGTTTGTGGCTACCACCTCTGAATTCTCTACCACGCTGGATTAGAGAGTGCATGACGGTGGAGGGTTTTAAAAGGGACTTAAAGTCCTTTTTATGGAGCAAGGCTTTTACTGATAACCTGTAAGTTGATTAATTGGTGTGTTGCCAACTTAGTTTTTTAATATGTTTTAAGATGTTTTACTCTGCATTTTATTGTAATGCGCCTTGATATAGAGAAAGGCGCAGATAAATAAAGCTATCATTATTATTATCTCAGGGGTAGGGTCAGGCCTTTTCATAGGCCTTTTTACCAAGCCCAGGCCTCCTCTTCTGCTTATGCCCAGAGGGGGTTCTTTAGAGGGAGAGGCAGACGGGCTACAAGTAAGCCCACTTCTACCCCTCAGCCCAAAGCCCCTGCCAAGCAGGCTCCCTGATGGGGTGGCCAGGGCCGATTCTCCACTACCGTTAGGGGGCAGGCTGGCTTACTTTGTCCAGGACTGGAGGTCTTTAACGTCAGACAAGTGGGTCCTGGAAGTAGTAAGCCAGGGACTGGTTCTCAGCTTCAAAAAGTTTCCAAAGATGAGAACCAGGTCCTTTCCACCTGCAAATCCATCAGAGGCTCTTGCCCTAGAAACAGAAATTTCTACCCTCCTGGCTCTCAGAGCTGTGGAGAGGGTTCCACCCCTACACCAGGGCAAAGGGTTGTACTCCAGGTAATTCCTTACCCCCAAAAAGACAGGAGAATGGCGGCCCATCCTAGATCTCAGATACCTAAACAAGCACCTTTTAAAACCAAAATTCAAAATGGTGACTCTGGGAATTATTTTACCCTCCTAAGGCCAGGGACTGGCTAGCCTCCCTGAACCTCAAGGATGCCTGCTTCCATGTTCTTATCAGAAGCTCCCATCGAAAGTACCTCAGATTCAAACTGCCCTCAGGCCATTACCAGTTCAGAGCAATGCCCTTCGGCCTCACCTCGGCCCCGAGGGTATTCACAAAATGCCTGGCAGTAGCAGTTGCCCACTTAAGAAGGCAAAAGATTGCCATCTTTCCTTATCTGGACGACTGGCTCATAGTAGGCCAGTCTCCAGACCAGGTCAAACTACACCTTCAGGTAACTCAGCAACTGCTCACATCTCTAGGTTTCCTTCTCAATCTCCCAAGGTCAGTCCTAGAGCCTGTCCAGCTTCTCACCTTCATAGGTGCAGAACTGAACACAAAAGAGGCCAGAGCCTTCCTTCCTCTGGAAAGAGCAAGGACCCTGATCTCTCTGGCCTCCTCTTTCACCCTACAGGTCTATCGACCAGCAAGGCATTTTCTACAGCTCCTAGGGCACATGGCTGCTTCTACAGCAGTAGTGCAGGGAGCAAGATTTCAGATGAGGGACGTCCAGTTCCATTTGAGAGCCTTTTGGTCTCAAAGGAGAGACCCTCTAACCAAATTGATCCCAGTGACTCGAACTCTGATCCAGGCCCTTCAGTGGTGGCAGGACCAGAGCAATCTGAGACAGGGAGTTCCTTCACCCCCCAGTCTCACTCCTTAATCCTTATTACAGATGCATCCCTCTTGGGGTGGGGAGCTCACATGGGCAACCTCACTACCCAGGGATTGTGGTCCCCACAGGAATCTCTGCTCCACATCAATCTGTTGGAACTCAGAGCAGTTTTTCTAGCACTTCAAGTTTTTTCCACATCTGTTCAAAACAAAGTGGTACAGGTCAGAACAGACAACACCACTACAATGTGGTACATCAACAAGCAAGGAGGCACTCAGTCTACGGTCTTGTGCACCGAAGCGATGAAGTTGTGGTCTCTGACTTATTCCCTGAACGCCTCCCTTACGGCAGTTCACCTCCCAGGCAAGGACAATGTCCTGGCAGATGCTCTCAGCAGGATTTCCCAGGGCCATCACGAATGGGCCCTGGATCCCCTAGTACTGGAGGTAGTATTTGCCAGATGGGGCACCCCGCAGATAGATCTTTTTGCAGCCCCAGACAATCACCAACTTCCCCTTTTTTGTTGCAGGCCCCCAGTGTTGGGCTCAGTCCCTCTGGATGCTTTCCTTCTTAGTTGGGAAGGGAAGTTTCTCTATGCTTTTCCCCCCTTCCCTCTCCTGTTCAAGGTGCTAATCAAAATCAGATCTCAACCCTGCAAGATGATCCAGATTGCTCCAGATTGGGCCAGACAGCCCTGGTACCCTCTCCTTTTGTCCTTAGCAGTCCACTATTCTCTTCCCCTGTTTTTTCCCAGGAATCACAACCTGTTATCTTGTGCCCAGGGGAGAGTTTGGTATCCGAACCTCAAATCTCTCAATCTCAAGGCCTGGCTCTTGAAGAGTTAGAGTTTGCTGACCTACACCGTTCCCAAGGTGTATTGGATATTTTGAAGGCCTCTAGAAAGCCTTCCACCAGGGCTACTTATAATTCCAAATGGAAGAGATTTTCCATATGGTGCTCTGGCAAGCACATTTCCCCAGAATCTGCTGACTTGCCCACAATCCTAGATTATTTGGTGCATTTGAATTCTTTGGGCTGAGATCAGCTACCCTAAAGTGCACCTGGCAGCCGTGTCTGCTTTCTTATCAGCAGGTAAGCCTCTTCTTTCAGCTCATCCTGTATTCTCCATGTTTTTCAAGGTTGTTTCACACCAACCCTCCATTCAGGGACCCTGCCCTGCTTGGGATCTTAATATTTGCATTGCCCAGCTTATGCAACCCCTTTGAGCCATTGTCTTCAGCAGAGCTTAAGTACTTGACTTGGAAAACTGTGTTTTGGTAGCCATCACTTCTGCCAGGTGCATAAGTGAATGCATTGTCAGTGGAGCCCGATTTTATCTCCTTTCACAGAGATAAGGTGGTCCTCAGGACTAACAGGAAGTTTTTGCCTAAGGTGGTTTCAGACTTCCACCTTAACCAATCC
Source organism: Neoceratodus forsteri (assembly GCA_016271365.2). Classification (NCBI taxonomy): domain Eukaryota; kingdom Metazoa; phylum Chordata; order Ceratodontiformes; family Ceratodontidae; genus Neoceratodus; species Neoceratodus forsteri. Next base: position 232,184,900 of record JADMNL010000025.1, read on the forward strand.
ATGTCTCTTCCTGTGTATTTCACTGACCATTCCTCCTCTGGCGAGAGGAGATTACACAGTTTGGATGTCAAAAGAGCCCTTAGTTACTACATAGAACGTACCAAGGGTCACACGTTTGACTCTCTTCAACTGTTCCTCACTTATGGTGAGGTTGGTAAAGGGAAACCTGCCACTAAAAGATCCATTGCCAGGTGGATTGTCTCTTGTATCCAATTTTGCTATGAAAAACTGGGTAAGGTTCCTCCCTCAGGCCTGAAGGCTCACTCTACCAGAGGTACAGCTGCGTCTCTGGCTGCTGCCAGGGACATCCCTATCCTAGAGATATGTCAAGTAGCTACCTGGAAAACAGTTCACACTTTTACCAAACATTACTCCCTGGACATCCAGGCTAGGAGTGATGCTCGTTTGGCACAGCTGTGCTTCAGAGCCTATTTCCAAAGTAGGTTCTGTCCCTCCTCCATGGAGGTACTGCTGTAAGTTCAGAATAGTCATAATATAGCAAGACTTTATGTTGTTTGAAGAAAATTACTCACCTTAGTAATGTTTCTTCTAATGGAGTCTTGCTATATTATGACCTCCCCCCCTGCCTGCCCCTCTCAGAACCTCTACTTTTGGGATGTGGGTGGGCAGTGTAGTATTGGCACTTAGTAGATGCCCACCTTATTTTCACCCCTTCTTTTTGGGGTGTTTGGGTGTTATGTTTTTAATTTTTCTTTCTTGGATCCCCTGACCTGAGTCTTTGTTTTGGGACCAAGGAAAATGTGTTCTTATATTTAGTAGCCAGTGGGCTAGTGTAGGTTTACGGCTTCCACACAGAACCCTAGTGAGTTTTGCTCATAAAGATCTGACAGTTTGAGTTTGAAGAACAACAGACAGTGTTTTCAACCGAGCTCGAGCTCAAGGTTCCATGCCTGGCATGGAAAGTTAACTCTTTCACCTCCGGAGCAGTTCGAAGGTTGGGACTCACTGCATATGTCATGATATAGCAAGACTCCATTAGAAGAAACAACATTACTAAGGTGAGTAATTTTTTCTTCTTGCCGGGAGCCCCTTGTCTTTGATAGTTATGGATTGCTTTACTTCCTGTAGGAGATGGTGGTGCAACCTTGGTGCTGGGTATCTGAGGGCTACAGTATCCCTGCCTTGCTGGTTAGACCAAGGTTGAGGGGCCCGGGTTCCTATTTTAGATTTAAACTGGTTCTTTCCCAAGAATAACATAAATGCACAGTGCCTCCACCCAGAGTATTCTTTTCAGGGGGATAGAATGATATCTGGTACAACCTCTTGGGATGCTGTACCCACCCACAATACCATAATGTCACCATACACGACACATTAACCAAAACCCCACATTTTAATATTTCAGAATTAAAGGCTCACTCTAATAATATGCTCATGACATCAAGATGTATGAAAAACAAGCAAATAATTTATTTTCAATGGGTGAGGGTTAGGAAAGGGTGAATTGGAAGCAGAGATTAAATATTTAGCTAGGTTTGTATTGGCTTAGATTGAAATTGCAGTTGGAATCAACTTAATCATTTTCCATTTCTTAAGTCTAGATATTAATCACAATGGCCACCCATCAATCTTCTGATGTATTCAGGTTTCTTTCTTTCTTTCTTCCTTTCTTTCTTTCTTTCTTTCTTTCTTTCTTTCTTTCTCTCTCTCTCTCTCGCTCTCTCCCCCCTAGGCAGTGCTATTCCAAGGGCTGGAGAGTGGGAGGTTTAGGAGGGAGCTCAGGAAGCACTTCTTCACAGAGAGGGTAGTGGACACTTGGAATGAGCTGCCGGAAGAGGTCATCTCGTTGAAGACAGTGGATAGCTTAAAGAAAGGCTGTGATAGGCATGGGGGAAGGTAAGGCTCATGGGTAGGGAGGATAGCAGGAGTGGGGAGGGAGGGCAGGGACACTAGCTCAAGCTGTGGACCTGCAATACAAGCAGACTTGATAGATCAAATGGCCTTCTTCTGCTGGTTTCTTCTTATATTTGCATGCACCCCTGCCTGTATGGCTATGCACAGGTTGAGGGGCCTGGATTCGGTATTAAGGTGCTTCCTCCCAGAGTGATGGTATTAGGGATGTTTACTTGTTCTGCTATAGCTCTCTGGGAAGCTATAATCACCCACCAATCCTCCTAGTGGCTTAGTACCTGACACAGCAATAACTTTATAGTCAGTATAAAACAGTAATAATATGCACACACCCATCACACTTACCACCAGGGTTGGACTTGCAGCAACTTCCCTGGAGACCCCCTGTAATGTAAGGTTAGCAATACAGTTGCACCTTTCTAACACTGTAACCGAACTAATAATATGCACACTAGCAAGGTTAAATGTGAAAAAAGAGAATAAGGTTTATTTAGGGGTAGTGAACAAGGAAGGGGCATGACTCTAGTCAAGTGACTGGCAATCTGATTTTGATTCAGTTTTGACATGCACTTTTGGTCCCAAACTTACAGTCACACAACACTGAGTACCCAGGATGGAAAGTCTGGCTAGCCAGAGGTGTCACCTGGGGGTGGCCGGCGTTACAGCTGATGTCGGGGCCCTTGATGGAAAGAAAAGGCAGTTAACATGCAAAACAACCAGATGATTATTTGTAATACTTCTGGGCTGTATTGGCTTCTTTCCCCTGAACAGATCTCACAATAACTTGAACTTGTAAGCAGAAGTTTACTCACTCAGATTGAATCAGAAAGCTTTTCAGCTCCTGAAGTTGCAGTTTCATCAGCTCTCTCACAACTGCTGATGGATGCTGGCCTCTTCCCCACATTTTCCTAATGTGGTACCTGTCCCTGTTTGGGGCAGAGAAGCCAATAGAGCCCAGAAGTATTACAAATAATCATCTGGTGGAAGACTAGGTTTGCTGGCCAAGGCACCTAGCTGCACTTGAGCTCTTTCCTTCTAGGTTGCTTAAAAGGACAGAGCAAAGAATCTTACCAGAGCAAGGGAAAGGATTAAGACTTATTTTGGCTAGGGCAGATTTACTGTGTGTTGTTATTTTTATTTTGTACTTACATGGATTGCTTGTTGCTAATATTTTATTGCTTTATTTTTCTCTGATTCAAATTATTGTTGCTGGGTATACCTTCTGCTGCATTATTACAAGGTGTGCCTACAGGTGTGTGCTAACAGATTACTGCTGTAATCTTCTGATTCAAATTGTCTTTTGCAAGGTATATCTTCTGTTACTGCTTTATTTTTCCCTGTAGCAAAGTGTTTCTTACAGGGTATATCTTCTGTGACATTATTACAGGTGGTGATTTACAGGTTTTACAGTTTTATCTATCATTAGGATGAGCTTTCAGGGATACTGCATTTGTTGCTGACTGATTGTTTCTGCTCTTACCTCCTTGTTTCTTTTGTCCGTGGTTCTTCTTTTTCGGCAGGGGAAAGGCCCAGTCACCCACCTCCATCCCCAACCACCCCACACTACACTCCTTTTATAGGGTAACAGTCGTGACATTTCCTGTGGCAAAGCAGGAAGGGGCGAATCAGTGGTGACCTCATTTACAGGGACACTAGTAAGTTAACTTGTTATAGCAAGTTATACAAAATCAAACAAACAAAACACAAAATCAAACTTTTGCTTTCATTTTCTTCCTTATAATTACTCTGACCAGGTTATAAACCCAGCAACTTATCTGGAATGGATATCATTAACTGCAAGTACTGCAGAACACTTTTCAGAAGGGCAGTTTTACAGGATTTAGGACACTGTCCTACATGCTGGGACATTGAAGAGCTTAGGGCTCAGCTCCAGGCAGCATGGGCAGAGACTGTGTGCCTCAAATTTCATATTCAAGAGGAAATATAAGAACCACCCGCCATTTCCCCAAAATCCAACAGAAACACATCGACCACAGAGGGTAGTTAGTCCGGGAGGTTGGCAGGTGGCTAGGAGGGGCAAATCGGGTGCCCCATCACTCGGTGCTCTCCAACATAATACCTCCACAAACCATATAACAACTACAAACAGGTATCTAAATCTATGTCCAAAATCAAACAAAGGGGCAGAGGACACTGCAGAGCAGGACACTGCAGCACAGGAGCTAGCACAACAAAACTCGCCCAAAACAGGAACCAAAACAAAAAAAACAAAAAGGAAATCCAAAAAACTTCTGATCATAGGAGACTTCATGATTCGGGGAGTTGATACCTATCTCCAGCCAGGGGTAATGGTCAGATGTCTCCCAGGAACATCAGCGTGGAGAGACACTGACCGCATTGCTAAAATTGTTCAAGAAGCAGGAGAAAACACTGGCATCCTGGTACACATAGGGACTAATTATCTCGCCAGTCGGTCAGTTGTGGAGACCAAGGAACACATGACCAGGCTGGGTGACAAACTATCATCCATTTCATCTGGCATCTCCTTCTCTGAGATCCTGTCAGTCTGGGAGAGGGGGGGCAGATGAATGGAAGGTCAGAGAAGGGGAGATAGGGGAGTTAAACATATGACTCAAGGGCTGGTGCCAGGAAAAAGGACATAAATTTGTAGGGAACTGGCAACAGTTTTGGGAGCGAAAGTTCTTTAAATTTGATGGACTGCATCTGACTAAGGAGGGAGCCAGTGCATTGAGGCAGAAGGTTGCCGTCTTTGCAGAATATTTAAACTAGCAAATGGGGAGAGGGGTGCGGCACCCCATACGTCAAATGGGAAGAACACCCTTCCCCCCTCAGCTAGTGGTCAAACAGGGATTCAGCATGTTTGCAGTTCATTTGCATCACCAGGTAAGGAAAAAGGTCTGGCTCCCGATACGACACACAAGGGAAACACCAGACCTCACCCAACAACTAACACACCGAAATCTGGCCAATGGAAAATCATGTACTCAAATGCTCCCAGTCTGGGAAACAAGATCCCAGACCTGCAGGCAATAATGACAGAGGTTAAACTGGACAAAGTAGCAATTAGCGAGATGTGGTTTACCAGAACCACACTTGGGAGACTTCAGTACCCGGCTATGTACTGTTCAGAAGAGACCGAGGTGCAAAATGGTGGTGGGGGGGAGGGCCCTGTATGTCAATGAAAATATCAAAGCTACAAAAATTCAGAATACACATAAGGAGCCAGAAGAACTGTGGGTCACCCTGGAAACAGAAAATGGGACAGCCATAAGAACTGGGGTTGTCTACAAGCCCCCAGACCAGCGGGAGGACATAGACACATTACTGTTAGAAGATATACAAACCAACAGCTAAAGGAGAGGTTCTGATAATGAGAGACTTCAACATGCCAGATACAGATTGGTCAATACCAGCAGTAACATCTGCCAGAACTAGACACATGGTGGATTCCTTGCAAGGGGAAGGCCTCAAACAACTGGTACAACAACCCACAAGAGACAGGGCTATCCTAGCTCTAGTACTGACTAACAGGGAAAGGATCACAGATCTCCAGGTAGAAGGCCACCTGGGGGCCAGTGACCATCACATGATATGGTTCAATTTGGCCACTACAACTAAGTCATCCCATTCCAAGGCAAAAATATGGGACTTCAGAGGAGCTGACTTTGTTAAGATGGCCAACAGAGTTAAGCTAGCCCTGGCAAAAAGAAATACAGGTGAGGGGGTACAGGCAAAGTGGGAAAGCATTAAAGATGCAATACTTGAAGCAACATCCCATTGTGTTAGAGAGAAAAGGAAGTGCAAAAGAAGAAGGAAACCACTTTGGTTCTCAAAAAACAGTAGCAGAAAAGGTCAGGGCCAAAGGCTGGCCTTCAGGAAATATAAGGGAACACAGCGGGATGAAGATAGGGAGGCATACCAAACTTCCCTAAGGGAAGCAGGGAAGGCAGTAAGGCAGACAAAGGCCCAAACTGAGGAAACACTAGCACAGACAGTAAAAGAAGGTGACGAAACTGTCTATAGATACATTCGTGAAAGGAGAAAGTCCAGAGGGGTTATTGCTAAGATCAAAGGAGATAAGGGGGCTTGTGAGGAGGAGGACCATGTAAAAAGCATATATCCTAAATAGATACTTCTGCTCAGTATTTACTGAAGAGAAGGTAGGGCAGGGCCCACAGCTCAGCACCATGGACACTGGGGGGAGGGAGGTGAGCACTAGTCCCTTCACAAAAGAAGGGGTCCTACAAAAGCTCGATAAGCTCAGGGTGGACAAGGCAATGGGACCTGATGGCATACATCCCAGGGTACTAAAGGAGCTAAGGGTGAACTAGCAGAGCCATTATCAGAACTGTTTAGTGAGTCTCTGAGCACAGGAGAGGTCCCAGAAGACTGAGAAGGGTTTCATGTGATCCTGCTCCACAAAAGTGGTAGCAGGAGGAGGCAGGGAACTACAGACCAGTCAGTCTTACCTCAGTAGTGGGTAAGATTATGGAGGCACTCCTTAAGGAAAGGATAGTGCAACACCTGGAATCCATAGGAGCACAGGATCCAAGACAGCATGGGTTTACAAAAGGAAGATCCTGTCAAACTAATCTCATAGATTTCTTTGACTAGGTAACCAGAGTGGTGGACCAAGGGGGAGCAGTTGATGTTGCCTACCTTGACTTCAGCAAAACTTTTGATACTGTTCCACATAGAAGATTGATTAATAAGCTGTGTAGGCTTGGGGTGGGTCAGAAGTTTGTCAACTGGGCGACAAGCTGGTTGATGGGCAGAAAACAGAGAGTGGTGGTAAAGGGTATACAGTCAGAAGAGATGCAAGTCACAAGTGGGGTAACTCAGGGATTAGTCCTGGGGCCAGTCCTGTTAAATATCTTCATCAGTGACATTGCAGATGGACTGGAGGGTAATGTTTGTCTGTTTGCAGATGACACCAAGATCTGCAACAGAGTAGATGATCCAGATGGGGTGGGCAGAATGAGAAGAGATCTGGATAAACTAGCAAAATGGTCGGAAGAGTGGCAACTGGGGTTTAATGCAAATAAGTGCAAGATCATGCACATAGGGAAGAGAAACCCTGAAGCCACCTATTGGCTGAGAGGGGTGTTGCTGGCATTCACAAGGGACGAAAGAGACTTGGGCATCATCATCACCAATGACCTGAAATCATCCAAGCAGACCACTAAAGCAGTAGGTAAGGCTAGGGGGATGTTAGGGTGTATTAGCAGCGGTATAACGAGTCGTAAAAGGGAGGTAATAATCCCTCTTTACAAGACACACTGGTTAGGCCTCATCTGGAATACTGCAGCAGTACTGGAGGCCACACCTTCACAAGGACATTAACCAAATTGAGGCAGTCCAGAGAAGGGCAACCAAAATGGTGCAGGAACTGCATCAGAAAACATATGAGGACAAATTAACGGAGCTCAATATGTATACCCTAGAGCAAAGGAGGGAGAGAGGTGATATGTTCGAAACGTTCAAACACCTTAAGGGCATTAACAAGGTGAAAGAGTCTAACATGTTTCAATATAAGAAAAATAGCAGGACAAGAGGACACAGCATGAGACTAGAGGGATGCCAATTAAGGGGTACTGTGAGGAAATTCTTTTTCACAGAAAGGGTGGTGGATGCATGGAATGGCCTACCTCAGGAGATAGTGGATATGAATACAGTGCAGGGCTTCAAACAGGCATGGGATAGGCATAAGGGAGCAATACATATGAGTATGAATAGATAGGCCATTGACAGAGCGGAGGCCGATGGCACATTTATAAGGTAGAAAAAGAAATGGGCAGACTGGATGGGCTTTGCGGTACTTATCTGCCGTCAACTTCTATGTTTCTATGGTAAAGCAAAGGCTAGCCCTGGGGGACAAATTCTGGCAACCCCCAGGCCAGCAACTTTTATTGCTTGCAGCCACTCTTTCTCTGGCAGAGGCAGAAGTCCCCTTCCCCTGTGGAGGGGCTCTTGCTGAACACACTAGGCCCATTCTCTTAGCTGGAGGCTGAGCCCCCTCCCTGTGGAGAGGCTTTCACAGGACTGAACTCAGTCTGAAAATCCATGGGTTTTGGGAGCTCATGTGGGGCTCCTAATTGGCTGAAATAACTTGTCAGTCTTGAAAATGAATATTTATCATGCCTCCTCGACACTTGATAAGCTTCCTGTTCTGGTGCCTAAATTTAGTCCCTGCTCTTTCCCCACAAGCCCTTTGCAAGTCCCATAAGTGTCTGGCAAAAGTTCCAAGAACCTTTAGGGCAATTCCTGGCTTTCCGATTGGCTGGCTTGCTGCAAACATGGCTGCTGTTGGTTACAGTTCCCCTGCTGTCCACCACAGTCCCAACATTAAAATTCTGGTGCAGCCAGATAAATACAGTTATTTAAGTACAGCCCCACTGTTCAATAGCCCCTTTAGTGCCCTCTTAAATGCTTCCAGCATTTCCACCAGGGACCAGGACCACGCAAAGGGCAACTGCTTTTGCTGCAGATTGCGTTGGAACACCGGAAGCACCCCGTACATACCGAGCCATCCGCCTGCTGTGAAGTGTGTGGGAAGAGGCAGTGGCTCTGCAATGGGTCCAACAGCCCATCGTGGGGTGAATTCAGGTGCACAAGCTGATTGGGGCATCTGGGGCACAACTGGACTCGGGCCAGGTGGCAGTGACAAGCACCAGAGGATCGGGGGAACACCATTAGGCAAAACAGGAGACAAACGGGCAATCAAGGTAAGCCCCCATTAGGTGCAGGAGATTACAGTGGATCTGGGCACCTTTAGTGGTGGAAAAAAGAGAGAAACAGAGGGACTCCAAACACTTGACTTTATCTGGAGGGTATTTCTCTGCCAATACAGGTTGCAAATCTGGTCCAAGGAACCCAGTAGTTTGACTGATAAACAGTTCATTTTGGTTCTTGCACAAATGTCTTTCCTCACACTCAGCAGTTCCTTTTTCACACAGCCTCAGCCTCCATCATTTTCTGTAGGCAAAACACAGAATGGATGGCCCTTCCGCCTTCTCAGGAAATGCCATGCCCCAGGGTTCCCTATCCCCTTCTGCATTATAGGCCTGTCTAGTCCATTTTGCCTGCAGGTGCATTTTCTCCCAAATTCCACACAGCTGTGACCTTTGCATTTAAAGTATTCCACGGTGGCACCGGTCTCTCATGGTGAACTGTCTGTTGGAGGAGACCATCAGACTGGCATTTCCCTACCAGGCCTGAGCATTTCTCTTAAGCACTGGGCTGCCAGCTTTCTCACTGGTCCTCACTCACACCATACCTCACTTCATCCTCAGCACTCCCTGTGGCCTGCAAGTCTGGCCTTGGGTACCTTTCATCATTACTGGGGATTCCCTTTCCCCAACATTCTTGGAAATGCACATCTTATGTTATTGCTGCTGACTGTGAACAATGGCACCTGCTTCATCACCCTCTGTGGTGCTCAGTGGTGTCTGCACAAAGCTCCTGGGGCACCTTCCTCCAGGATTTCCTTGCTGATTCTTCAGGGGAACTCATCCTCATGCTTGAAAGTTATCAAAAGGTGTCCTACAGCACACCCACACTATAAGCAAACCCTAGACTCACACACAGGTATCAATGGGTAGTAATACATCCCAAATGCCCAAGGCCTTCCCTGGTTGCTCCCAGGGCCCCATTGATGTTCCTCTACCCATCACCATAGAGGTAGAGTCTCAGACTTCGTGCTAGCTTCAGGCTATGAGGACAGCATGGTACCTGTGTCTCCAGGAAGGAGCAAGAAACAGGATCTTCTGTGCCTCTGACTTGAGTCCTGCAGTCAGCTACCAGCTGGAACACAGTTTATGCTCACTCCTCTAGACACACATGGGCCCCTGGCATCTAATACCTTGCTGCCAATGGATTCAGCTTCCCTTAGTGGGCACCCATGCCTAGGACAGCATGACTGATCCCATGCCAGTGCCCGGGCACCTTTTCAGTGAGAGTACCTGGAATTGGATGTCCTCTCCCTCATGGCTCCTCAAAACTCTTGCCTCTACCTCCTTTGACGCCATGAGGGCACTCTATCTATATACTGCCTAACCTCCTCCCCATCAGCTTTCCTGGGTGGGTGGTGCCAAGGCACCATCCTTCCTCTGACCCCTTTTAGTGTCAATCTCCTCCTACTCCTCTCTACTGTAAGGAGGGAGTTGGTACATATATAACCTGGTTTGTTGTCCCAGTTGCATATATGATCCTGTTTGTTGCTATAGTTGCATGGATAATCCTGTTTATTGACACCAGTTGCATACATAACTGTTTTTTTAATTTTATTTTTAAGATTTGTTTTTTTACTTCCTCCTGGTCTCTGCCCAGAGGAATCCTTTCCTTCGGTCTTTTCGGCTGGGACCCGACGTAGTGTGGACCCAGCGTCATTCCGCGTGAGACTGGGAGATTTTTTTCCTTTGGTTTTTCTCCCAGCCCCTTGAGGGCGCCGATGCAGATGACTTACGTCCAGATGAATGGCATACTTATGCATGCCGCCGTCAAGCATCCACAGTGCCCGTCCTACCCCCGACTCCTTTAAGGAGCATTGACCACTGCCTGTGCTTCCACAGGCAGTACTTTGTGGGCATCACTGCTCATGTAACCCGCCTCGAGGAGAAACATCCACTGGGATGCTTCATCTTACCTCTCCTGGCCAACTTCTGGTGACCTGGGCCTGTTCCCAAACCCGGGTCGCTGGAGTAGCGCAAGGTGTGACATCCGGTGCCACAACCCTCAGCACCACTGGGCCTATTTTTAAGATTTTACTGCATTGTAATACAGCAGGAAAAAAAAGTAGGTAAGCATAATCAAAACTGATAGACTATATAACAGTACAAGAGAGTATACAATATTGTAAGAGTAAGAGAAACAGCTTTTCCCCAAACTCTGTTACTTCACTGAGGGATACTGCTGAATAATTCCATCCAAAAATATATATGAAATAACCTATTCTGCCACGAGCAGGGGATATCTCAAATATGAAGCATGCAGCATCGCTATCCCTTATTTTAAACTGTAAGGCTTGCTCTCCCAGAACCACCATAGTTAGTGAGAAATAATAGGCAACCACTGAAGAAAAACTCACACATTCAAAGGCATTATAAGAAAGCTGAGATAAAAGAACTTTAATTGCACATATATAAATCCTGCATGACAGTAAAAGAATACTGACCTAAAGTTGATGTGTTTTTTTTTCCCCCTCATATAGCTTTTCACTATCAGGACTCCAGAGCAGCCAAGTTGCAATCCTCCTGCAGAGGATCTCAATCCGCCCTGTTCTCAGGGATTCATTGAGCCTGCCCCAGTGCCCCATTTTCCATTTTCTCTCCCCTTTGTGATCCTGGGACCCCAGAATACAGTTGCACATGCACGTGGAGCTGTGCATGTGCCCTGTGGCTTCGGTGACGGCCCCGCCTCCCACCCAGCTTTATGCTTGGCTCCCTTTTGGCTTGGCACTGCCATTGATGGCAGCCAAAAGCCAGGGATGCCTTGCTGACCCGGTGGCACTGAGGGCTGAGGCACTAGACACCTTACCTCGTGCTATGCCGGTGATCCAGGTTCAGGAATGATCTCAGGTCGTTGGCGAGCCAACATGGGGGAAAGGGAGGGAGCAGGATTGAGCAGCAGCAAGGCAGCTCTCCCCTGCTGGGGTGGATTCCCGCACCCTCCGTAGTTCTGCTCTCACTGGGTGAGGTCCGGTGGGAAGCATAGGCGTGAGGGGGCAGCACCAATAGCCAGGGGTGTGGTGGAAAGGGCCAAGCTGGTGCCCAGCATGCATGTGCGCCTCCATGCATGCACGTGTCTGCCGGGGTCCGGGTCGGGGAGAAAAAGGGTGAAAAAAAGAAAAAAGTACATATATAAAAGAGCCAGGGATACCCATGTCCCTCCCCAAGAGAGGAAAGCCGCCTTATGGCAACTCAATTCAGCTTCTCACTCCCCCTCCCCCAGCAACTCAGGCCCATTCCTGAACCCAGGTCACTGGCATGGTAGTAGGTAAGGTGTCCAGTGCCTCAGGCCTCCATGACACTGGGCTGACCTCTAAACTTGATGTTTAAACAAATGCAAGGCACTCAGAAATAAAATAACAAAGCCCTAAACAGTAGGACATTATGTAAGGCAATGATCAAATCCAACAGTGGATAAACTGCAGAATGGTGTAGTAATCTCTAGCAAGGTAAGAAGAAAAGGCAATAAACAAGTTTCAAAAGTCTTACAGGCTCAATTGTGCAGGGTACTTTGTCCACAGCTGATCATCTCTCTCTCTAAGCGATAGAAAGAAGGAGTACCCAATGCACCTGTGTGAAAGGGGAGTCACTTTATGGTGCGAAAATGTCTCTTCTGAGTGAAGGTAGAAGGAGATAATGCTGGGAAAACTGATCAATGCCACAAGTCCACTGTCCTATGCAGCCAGTATAGTGTTATGTTTGTGCAACTGTTTTAGTTTGATTTTGGCCATTTGCACTCTCTATTTCAGAGGAATTACCACCCTGTAGGGGCACGAAAGGCAAGGAACCCTCGGAGAGGGTTCCACCCCCCCAAGAGGTGCCACGGGACAATTCCCATGGCTAAAGGTACCTTAGGAATCCCCCTAATGAGAGAAGTGCTGCCGCTGGAGGAGGAGGGGAGGATAGTGGGGCAAAGAAAAAAATGCTTCTCAACGAGGCTGAGTGGAACTGCTTACATAGCTCAGGAAGTGGGAGTGGCTGGCTGCTTGGCCACTGAACTCCAAGCAAAAGCCTTTCCAATTCACTGTTCTAAGCAGCCAGTATAGTGTTATGCTTGTGCAACTGTGTTAGTTTGGTTTTGGCCATTTGCAGTCTCTATTCCAGAGGAATTACCACCCTGTAGGGGTAAGAAAGGCAAGGAACCCTCGGAGAGGGTTCCACCCCTAGTGGTGCCATGGGACAATTCCTGTGGCTAAAGGTACCTTAGGAATCTCCAAAAGAAATGTTGTACAATCGTCCCCAAAGAAGGAGGCAACACAAAGCATATGAAGATATGAGCAAGCAGTAACTGTGATGTAGTAGCAGTAACAGTGACGTAGCAGTAGAGATGCATTGACAGTTTGATAACGCAGTGATGCTCAGTTTGATAACGTAACGAAATGCTCAGGTTCGCATAGCAGGATACCAATGGTTTGCATTGATATTAGGGGATCCCCTAAGGAGAGAGGGAATGGCAGGACATTCTCAACCTCCATCCAACAGCGGAACCTACCTAAAGAAACTAAGGAACACTACTATGCTAACTAAGAGTTCACTGACCTACGCAGCCAGTATAGTGGTATGCTTGTGCAACTGTGTTAGTTTGGTTTTGGCCATTTGCACTCTCTATTCCAGAGGAATTACCACCCTGTAGGGGTACGAAGGCAAGGAACCCTCAGAGAGGGTTCCACCCCTAGAGGTGCAACGGGACGGTTCCCGTGGCTAAAGGTACCTTAGGAATCCCCCTAAGAAGAGAGTGCTGCTGCTGGAGGAGGAGAGGAGGATGGTGGGGCAGAGAAAAAATGCTTCACAGTGAGGCTTGGTGAGCTGCTTATATAGCTCAGGAAGTGGGAATGGCTGGCTGCTTGGCCACGGAACTACAGGCAAGCCTTTCATTTCACTGACCTACGCAGCCAGTATAGTGTTATGCTTGTGCAACTGTGTTAGTCTGGTTTTGGCCACTCACACTGTCTATTCCAGAGGAATTACCACCATGCAGGGCTACGAGGGCAAGGAACACTAGGAGAGGGTTCCACCCCTAGAGGTGGAACGGGATGGTTCCCCTGGCTAAAGGTACCTTAGGAATCCCCCCAAAAAGGTAGTATCTTCTCCAAAAGGAGGCAACATGAAGCATATGAGCAAGCAGTAACTGTGACATAGGAGTAATAACTGTAACATAGTAGTAGAGAAGTATAGGCAGTTTAATAATGCAATGAGATGCTCAGTTGTCATAATGACTGCCCAGGTTTGTGTAACATGATATTGATGGTTTGCTTTGAGAGTAGTGGATCCCATAAGGAGAGAGGGAATGGCAGGACATCCTCCACCTCCATCCAACAATGGAACCTACCTAAAGAAACTAGGGGAAACAACTAAGCTAACTAAGTGTTATGACCTGAGGCAATGGAGGAGAGAGAAAAAACCCTACGAGGAGGAAATCTCGGGGGATCCAAGGCCTAGGTTGCCTTCCCTCCAGGCTTGGGATAGTTTATTTAGTGACAGCTCTGCAGCTGCAATTTGGAAAACCCAATTAAAGGGAGGTGGAAAATATTCTAATTTTGAGGAAGGATCTCACTCAAACCCTCTAGCGGGAATGCCGTGGAAGGTTGCGAGAAAACTCTGCAACAATACGTGCATCCAAAGCACAGGGAGACAGCAACAACTGCTAAGGCACTCACCTGGCTTACCCACCCTAAATCAAACCAGGTGAACCAGAGGCAGTCGTAGTGAGGATGCGGTGAAGGTGCCTCACTAGGGAAACCACTGAAGTCAATGGCTAACCATTATAGTGGAACACTAGAACTAAAGGAGGTAACTTTTTCCACCCTTCACCACTAGTCTTAAATTCTACACCAGGAGCTTCTGTCACATAGCAGGCAGCTAAAGCCAAGCCCGGGGTGAGGACATTCCTAGCTATGGGCCAGGTGAGAAGGATCTCGCCCCAAGTTGGACACACTCAAGATGCGGACTAAATGCAGAGCGAGACCGTCGGCTGCAGGAACCCTGTGCCAGAACAGAATGGCTGGCATGCCCCAGAAATTGATTGAGAGCTTGAATTGCTGGTGAGCTGAGTGAGCAGGGCATGCTGAGGTCGTAATGAGCATTGAATGTTGAGACCTTGTAAGGTCGTATGCAGAACTGAGTGCAGCAGGCTGAAGCCAAGGGGATGGCAGTAGGCATGAAGCAATGGTTTGCGGAAGCAAGGAGCAATGATTGTGTATGCAAGAGTGGACCTGCATGTAGGTCAGTAAACAGAGTAGTAATGAGTGGACCTGCACGTAGGTCTGCATAACATATGGTAAACAGCACTGAATAGCGGGGCAAATCAGCCAGGCATTTCAAGGCCAAACTCTTGACAAACTCTGAGGATTTTTGGCGGCAAAGACAGGATTTAGAACAGAAATAATTAGCCACGGTGGCCACGACCCCCCAAAACCTCCCAGCCCCCGCTGTAGGAGAAACAAGTAAGTGATGGAAGGACCGAGAACCACACGCAGATATTAAAGCTAATATAATATCCTCAGCAGAAGCTTTAGCTAACCTCAGAGTAGAACAAGATACAATAGCAATGGGAGTAAACAAAGCAGTAGCATTAAGCAATTAGGCATGTGCAGCAGTAGTGAAAACAATTGAGTACACTGAGTTGTAACTGCAATAAACAAAATAAAAGGAGGCACAATGCTCTGAAAGCACTGTCACCAGGTAGTGCAATGAGACTGCTGCAATGAGGTAATTGGAATAAAGCATGAGTGAGCTGTATAGCTAGGTTCAAAGTAAATCTGAGTCAGGTAAAAGTAATCGAGTATGCAACATGGAGCAGCTAAGGTTGAGCTGAAACACACAGATACAGGTTTGCAGTTGCAGTGCAAGTAATTTGAGAGTTGTGAGTAACTGAAAGCAAGTAGTATGAACCCTGGAGTAGCAATATGCTAGGAGCTTAGAAACAAAGCCCCCCCAAAAGACAAAACCAAAGACACACAAACACAGAAAACAGGGAACAAAAACAGAAGGAAGCACACACAGCCGAAGGCAAAATACAAACCAGAAGAAGGAAAATAAACACGGTCACGGTTCTTTCAGCTGGGCTTCTTCAGCTCTTGCACCTGCTTGCCTAGTCGATCTCCTCATGCTGATCACTGATGGCAAGAACAATAATAAATTTGGTATAGCTGGAAACAGTGTAATGTTTTCTATTGAGTGCTATAGATGAAAAGGAGATTGAAACTATAAATTTTAATAAATTTGGAAGAAATGCCTTCTAATAGTGCAGAGCCTCTCGGAGTTGCTACTCCTTGCTCGGTGGTTGGCAATGCCTTCCCCATACATAACTTTGTTGACCCTAGTTGTATACATAGCCCTATTTGTTATCCGCAGTTGTATATATTATCATTTGTTGACCCCTAGTTGCATACATAACTGTTTGTTGACTCCAGTGTATGTATAACCTGGTTTTTTTAACCCAAGGTGGAAAAATAACTCTGTTGACCCAGTGCATATATAACCCTGTTTTTTGACCCCTAGTTGGAAGCATAACCCTGTTTGTTGCCCCAGTTCATACATAACCCTGCTTATTAACCCCTAGTTGCATTCCTAACCCTGTTTTAACGATTTGACTTGGCTAGAAAGACCTAGTCATAGGTGTGATTAGTCACAGGAGCAGGAGTTTTCAAGTAGTAAATATTTCCTAAACTCAAATTTGAACAGTTGTTGAGTAGGGGTGCTGTGAACTCTTAAGTTAAAGAGAGTTTCTGACCTTGTTTATTAACCCTAGTTGTATAAACAATCCTATCTGTGACCCTGGTTATATGTGAAACTGTATTGCTGTGAATGTTGTAGTTACTATCCCTGCCCTGTAGGCTCAACCAAGGCTGAGGGGCCCAGGATCTGATTTTCCTGAATGGGGGTTAATTTCCAGACAGTCTAAGTTTGTGTGGTGCTGCCTCCCAGAGTTAAGTTTAAGTGGGCCTGGTGTCAGAACGGTACAACCCTCTGGGATGCAGTACTTCCCCACAGCAACCTCCTACACATAAAAAATCACAGTTTAACTCTAGAATCAACAAAAGTGTGTAATGCCCCAAAGATGTGGCATCCTAGAAAATTAACCTCAATAAAAAGATTAGGGGGTTGCAGGAGCCCAGGGCGCCTGCCTTAGGTACAGTCTGCAGGGTATTTAGGTAAAAAGTGGGCCCCTCAGTAGTTGTTTCCCCTCCCTGTACAGTATAAACCACTGTAAATAATAGAAAAGTGCCCTGTGCACTTAAAACTGGTCAAAAGACAGAATTTAGTGCAGCTGCATCAACAATGGCTTGGATGGAATGCTGTGCTGAGCTGCTCATGCACAGCATTCCAATCCAGCCATTCCAGAACTAGAGTTTTGAGTTTTAAAATGTGTTCACAGTTTTTGAGGAGTTCCTGCTGGCTGTGGAGAAGAGAGGATGCACATGGTAACGGGGAACTGGTAAAGAGGTTACCTGGTGGTTGAAGCTGTTACCCGAGGGCCAGTCTGTGTGCCTGCTCTGGCTCCAGCCAGTGAAGATCCTCCTAGAGCTCCGTTTCGGTCCGCAGTGCCATTGGGGCACCAGAAGAGAGTAAATCGGCCGTTTGCCACGGTTTGGGCTGTGTAGCCCCATCGTTTTATTATTTTAGCCCCTCCCAAGTATTTTTAAGTTTATTCCGTTCCCCCATCGGCAGCCCTGCCAGCTGCATCGCACCGCTGGTCCTGCTGGCCTTCTGAGGCCCCCCAGTCATCCCCTAAGCTGCCTGTAACACTCCTTCCCTCTGCCAGCAAGACCTCCCGCGTTCCGTCTGCTTCCTGTTGTCCCAGTGTGGTGCGGTGAGTCAGCGGCAGCACGCGATTCGTGCTGTCCGCCTTAATCCAAAGGGGGAAAGTTGTTGTTTTTTTTTTATTTTTTATTTCTTCATTAGCGCACTAGGCGCAAAGAAGAGTGGCTGAGCACTGCTAGGTAAGGTGGGTCAATAGGACCCTTGATTTTAATATTTAGAAGGGGGGGCGGGAATAGCAACGCCCAAAGGAGGGGCCAAGAGGCAAGGCCAGTATAGTGGCCTAATAAATATTCATAAGGGGTGGGATTTGGGGCGGTGTTTTGCCATGGAGTGACAGCAGCTCTCAGAGAGCTGTATAGATTTAAAGGGGCCGATCATTTAAAAGATCAATCTAGGCCCACAGTATAAGGAGGGCTACCAGGCCCAATATAAAGAAGGGCACCAGGCCCACTGAAATAAGGGTTACCAGGCCCAATATAAAGAAGGGCACCAGGCCCACTGAAATAAGGGCTACCAGGCCCAAAGTAAAGTAGGACTATCAGGCCCACAGGTAAAAAAGGCGCCAGGTCCGATTATTTAAAGGGGCTATTCAGGCCCATTGTAACCAGGGCTTCCAGGCCCACAATAAAGCATGCACCAGGCCCTGTATTCCGAAGGCACTAGGCCCACTGTATTTAGGGCATCAGGCCCCAGTTAATTGTAGGGCATCAGGCCCGAGGTAAATGTAGGGCATTAGGCCCAAGGTAAAGCAGGGTTCAAGGGCAGCCCCAGCCTAGTGGATTAGGGCAAGCTAACCTAGTGGTACTAAGGGCAGCCCCGGCCTAGTGGATTAGGGCAAGACAGCCTAGTGGTACTAAGGGCAGCCCCGGCCTAGTGGATTAGGGCAAGCCAGCCTAGTGGTACTGGTACTAAGGGAAGCCCTGGCCTAATGTAGTAGGGCAAGCCAGCCTAGTGGTACTAAGGGCAACCCCGGCCTAGTGGATTAGGGCAATCCAGCCTAGCAGTTAGTAGGGCATATAGGCTCCATAGTGAACAAGGCGTTCAGGCCTTTAGTGTTCCGAGCAATCAACCTAGGGCAAGTGGTACCCTTGGTATAGGTATTAGAGCATCCTTAGCAAAACGTTCAGGGGTAGCTAGATCCTATTCAAGAAAACCCTACATTTTAGGAAAAGGGGTCCATCCAAGGGTGCTCAGTTCGCAAATACTGTGAAGCTACTGTAATGACTATATTGTGCATACAACTGTGATTGCTGAAGTACTCAAAATATTGTGAACTTGCTAAGAAGCATCAAGACTGTATTGTATATGGATTGTGGTTATTTACCCCTGGTTATCTGAACTATTGCCCTGGTTATCTGAACTATTGCTCTAAGTACCCAAACTATTGACCTAAGCATCCAAACTATTGCCCCAAGCATCCAAACTATTGCTCTAAGTATCCGAACTATAGTTGAAAGTGTAACCCCCTAGGTGGCACTATCCCAAGGGCTACTACCCCTGCCTGCCTAACTACTAACAGGTTGAGGGGCCTAGGTCTAATGGCGAGTGCCTCCATCCAGAGGTCAGGGTTTGCAATAGTTAAACTAACTTGGTCACAGCCCTCTGGGACACTGTGATCCCCCTTTTCTTCCCACTAGTGGCCCACACAATATATCAGAATTACCTTCACAGTATACACTTACCCCCAGGACTGGTTCGGTTAGCAGGACTCTGGGGACTCCCTGTAAAACAAGATGATACAGTGCAAAGACCACAGTACAATACTTTAACATAAACGAATACCTCAGGCAGTATAACTTTGCTGAAACAAACAGATCTGATTTATTTAGGGGGATATAACAAGGACAGAGGGAAATCAGGTTAATTAGTTTAAACGCATTAATAATTACAGTACTGTGCACATAGTTCAGAATCTTAAATGTCCCAAATGTCACTCTTACTGGGTACCCAGGCAATAAGAGGCTAGCCTATTTGGTGCAGCTGGTTGGGGCCCTGAAGATGGAAAATGCATGCACAATACCCAAATTGTGATCCGGAGCCGGTTGGCTCAGTTCGTGAAGAAATAAAATACACACAATTAGATGACACACTTGCAGTTCAATAAACCGATGGCAGGGAGCTCCCCGGCTTGCACTCACAGCCCAATACTGAAAACTGAATGAGAGGTAGGTTGTCCTGGATTGCCAGGAGGAACAGACCATGTGGGCAAGGTCCTTGTGACTGGACCCCAATGCAGTTTAGAGCAAATGGATGTAGTCTGGATTAAGCTGGGGTTTACTTCCAGCTTCATGCACTCTGTTCACTGTACAGGGGATTTGAAATGTGATTCCCCACAAGCACTACACACATTTATATGTAAAAGGAAAATACTATACCAGGCAGGCTACTTCTCTATCCTGATCGCAATTACTGCACAATACCCGGGAGAACACACAGCAGATTCAGTTCCTGACAGACCAAGCGCGATTCAGCAATTTCTCCAGTCTTCTACAGGGTGAGCCTGGTTTCTACTCTTCAGATCTCCTTGATTCTCTTCACAGGTCGGATTTAGTCCGAACAAGCACTTGCACAAGCTGCAGACCAAAACTTGAGGCCTTACATGTGTTTCCCGACCAAAACTTCGCACCAAAGGAGCACAGGGCTCCTTCCCTCTTCACTGCCAGAGCTAAACTGAAACTCCAGTAGACAAAACCGGGCACTTCCTTTGAGTTCCTCCTAGTTCTTAGCTGGTTTGGCTGTCACTCACAATAAACTCCCCCTGTTGGTGGAAAAAGGCGCAGAGGTCAAAACTACATTTCCCAGAAGCATCTGCCATACAGTCCCATTGTGGCTGGCTCAAGAGGAGAGTCCAAATTCTGATTCACCCAGAGCAGGCTCCAATTTAAAGGATCCCCACACTGATTGGTCCAATTCAGCAGTTCAGGACCAACATGAGGGAAATAGTCCTGGCTATAAGAAAGCAGGTTAAAACAAACTGCACTTTCATTATCATTTTAACAGGTTACAAGCAAACAATTACATCTTCTGAAAGAGCTCTCTCTGCCCATATAGTGACTGCAGAACGGAGTGATTTGCTCAGTGGCCCATATGGAGACTCGAGCAGGGAAGCGCACAGATCCCCCATTTCAAACTAATTATGTCTGCAAGCAGACAGCTCTTAAAGAGACAGTACCAGAGGCTCTAAAAGCACTCACAGATACGTGGCTTAAACGCCAAACACCATTCAGGCTTGAAGCATTCAAGCAAGCTCCTGGAAGACTTTTGGGAACACCCATTTGCAGGGGGGTTACAAAAGCATTTGAACTATTGCTCCAAGCACCTGAACAATTGCCCCACCTGTAGCAATTACCCAGAAATTTATAATTTGCCTTTCCTCTGCAAATCATCGGAACATTCCACAGTCCCCTTGGCATTGCAGTAAGGTGCATCTTTCAGCTATATTGTTACCAGTGTATGGGGACAGTCTCAATCTTCTACCACACTGCAGTCCCATAGTGTGGTCTGTAATACTCAGTACTCAGAATCAGTCTCTACCCAGAAGAGGACGTTCTTCTCAGCATTCTTCACTCAAGTGGGATCGTCCATCAGCTCATCTCTTCCATCTGTGTCATCCGCCAAAGTCGAGTCAGTCGCCAGTCGTACAAGTCGTACCCGCCATTTCTTGTTTTCACAGCTCGAAGGTACGTCCGCTGAAGTGCATCAAGACAGCCGTGCCAGTGTCGTTTCGTATGGTTCCTGTTCCAGATGTCCCAAAGTTGGTTGCCCTACTCAGAAGAGTGTGCTCATCCTGGATAACCTGGTCTGCGCCCCTGGTCATTCACCAGAAGTAGAGTCCGTTGAAGCCCAGTATGGGATGCATCCGCCGTTTCTTTGTTTTTGTTCTAGTTTCTGATGCCAGGATTGCAGAATCAACCATCTTCTCTTCAGATTCTTCTGGTTCCTGGTCCTGTCGGAGATCATTCAGAGTTTAGCTGGCCCTTGGTGTGCTGCAGCATTCTTCAGGTCGTGGTAGTCCTCCATTGGATTCGTCGCCACGCAGGTCCTGATTTCTCTTCATCCTTGGTGACCCTGGAAGTGGGTTTTGGCTGAGGAACCCTTTGTTTTCAGTTGGGAATCTGACAGCCCATCAGTGGGTTATTTCAGGAACCAGTTGCTCTGGTTCTTTATTCTGGCAGCCTTGGAGAGAGTGGGCTTTTGCCTAAGAATCCTATGTTCTATTTAACAAACCTCTCACCACCCAGTGGCCTTGACAAGGTCCCTGCTGGGAATTGCGTTAGCATTTATTTTTCTGTTTGCTTCTCCTTCATAGCTACCATCACAGACCGACAGTGTACACGAAGACGCCAGACCTCTGGACTCGTGTAACGTCTGGACTTTGGTAGAAGTGTGTAGTGATAGTTGACCTAAATACTGTTCTGAGTTGTGTATGTCATCTGATCCTCACCTAAGCTTATTGAATTGTAGAGTAATTATAGAATAAGAGTGGCAGTAGGCCTCTAGTCTATTCTAGTTGTAATGATTTTAGCAGTCATAGATAAAGTACCTGTCTTGTTTATCACCCTATTGTTTGGGCGACTTCTCCTTTCTCTTGTGACTGTGTCTCCCCACCCTCTGGTAAAAAATAAACGCCCTGCAGGCACTGAATCTCTAGGTCGACTCCTGCCTCTCCTTGTCTGGGTAATGGTTATCTTATCCACAATAATTCGGACCTTGGTGCCTCACTCATCTCTTTTCACCACCTTCAGAGTAGAGTACCACAGAGCACCGCTTTAGACCATCACAAGTGCAACTAATGACTTACTGCCAATAATATGTTCATAAGACAAAATGTATAATAACACAAAAGTATTTATTGGGGGATATTCACAAGGGAAAGGAGAATGCAAGGCAATTCTCTTTTTGGAAGAAACTCATGAACTCTGAAAGCAGGGATGAAGATAGGTGCCTGACTAGGCTCAACCTATTAAACACTTTAAAACAGCAGTAACCTTAAGCAGAAGTGCGCAACCCAACCAGACAATGCAATACAACAGCTGTAACCTCTGGGGGCACTACCCACTTCTCACTGGCACCAGTTTAAAACCCTCTTTAAACCAACTGGGAGCTCTCTGTGCTTCTCTGGGTACCCAGCCATAGAAATGGTGCAGACTCACTGAGGTTGCAACTGGATGGCCGGTGGTGCTGCACTTTAAACGGAATAAACACTTTTGTTAAACCCAAACCACAAAGGCCATGCAATTGCTAAAATGGCAAACCTCAGCTTGAGGTATCTGTAGAGCCTGGCCCGATTGCCAAAGTTGTAGCTTTGGTGGCAAACTTTACACAAAATCCCAGTTGCAGAGCAAGCCCTGAGAATACTCACAGTTCTAATGTTACCAGCTCCCCTGACAACTTGGGCTCTTATTCCTCCTCCTTTCCACAGGTGCAGGTCCTCTCAAGCAGTTGATCAGTTGTGCAGTTGGGGGGGGGATGGGTCAACTCGATGATGCAGGTCTTGGGTGCCTCAGGATCTGAATGAGGCTTTCTGCTCTTGCAGTCATCTGGACCTCTCTGGCTCCTCTTTCATCCTCCTCTGCAGGACAAGACTGGTCTAGGGAGCAGGGGACATATGCCACACACACTTGTTTAGGTTTCTGGACCCTTGTGCAGAATGTTAGCCAGTGCCTAGCAGTAGCACTGATTGGCGATCTCCCTAACTGTCTGCAGTCATGATATAGGCCTTTACACAGCAGTACTCACACACATTGATGGTCACATGCAGGCTGGCAGCTGTGACACACTTAGTGGAGCAGCACGCTTTGGCCTCCTGCCACAGGAACAGTCTCAGGTGTCATTCTGACACAGTCAGCTAACACACAGTTCAGTCTGTACTACATAGGTTGTAGAAACTTCAGAGTCACCTCCTGATGGATAGTTATAGAAGCCTCAAACCAGTTTCTCTCAATGGCTCTTGCCAGCAGCACAAGCCCTTCTCAAACTGTAAGAGCTCACTTCTGACTAACTTGTTCTAGATCTGCTCTGAGCCTTTCACCAGGCCAAGGCAGCTTCTGATTGGTGCAGAGGGCTGTCAGCCACTCAAATTAGTATGCAGAATGTTCACTCAATGCCCTATAGGTCAGCAGAAAGTGTGCCAAGCAATC
The DNA here is from genome assembly GCA_016271365.2 of Neoceratodus forsteri. Taxonomy (NCBI): domain Eukaryota; kingdom Metazoa; phylum Chordata; order Ceratodontiformes; family Ceratodontidae; genus Neoceratodus; species Neoceratodus forsteri. The sequence continues at coordinate 232,208,382 of JADMNL010000025.1, forward strand.
AGCACAGTCATGTCCCAGAATGCTCTTCAGATCACATGCCAGGATCCCTGACCTCCGATCGGCTGTTTGTGAGGACATGGGTTGGTAAGATGGTGCTTGCAATCCTGTCTGGCTCTAATAAAAGTTGTTATTCAGGGCTCCTGTCCTTATCTTCAATAAACTGACCCCCCCCCCCCACCAGTTTGATAAGCACATTGGTGCTTTACTGTCTGGTTGAGTTTGGATGTTTTCTGGTGGATCTCTTCCCCTGCTGCAAGTGCAGATGTGCACTGTCCTCCAGAAACACGGCAGTCCTCACTTTAGGTGTAGTCAGAGCCCTGCACCAACTCAGGGGCCTGAGTGCCATGCCATACATGCTTTGCTGTTCTCCTCTCCCAGTGTGTCTCCAGGTCCCCTGATGCCCACTGAAGTCCCTGGGACCAGAACACACTGGGGAAGGCTGACATCCAGTTCAGCCATTGTGATGACTGAATTAGGCATGCTGAGCATTGAAAAGAACAAATAGCCAGAGTGGCTGCAACATGAAATGTTCAGCCTGTCCCCACACAGGTAGCAGTCCCGGGGCCAGAGCAAGCAGAAAATGTTGGCAGGCAGTTCAGGTAGTAAAGGAGTCCATGTAAGCCCCTCCATTTGGGGGGGTACACTCTCTCTCCTGCCTAAATACTTGACGTCTGCTTCAAGTCATCAACAAAGTCCATCTGTAACAATAAACAGTGATACACCACAACAGACATATAGCATGCATCATCCATCCAGACAGTTGTTTCCTGACTGGTGTAGGCATACTGTAGTTTCTAGTCTAGTTAAATACAGCTAGTTTAACAAAATATAATAAAAGACGTTTCACATTTTACAATGACAGCTGTCATAACAGTAATAGTTAATACCATAGCAGTAGGCAACACCATAAGAATGATCACTCACAATGATCAACCACCTTTTGTACCCTTTACTGCTTCTCCTGCGCTGGGTGATATGGTCTAGGTTTTGCAAAAAACGTGAGGCAGAGATCTGGGTGTGACATACAGTAGATACCTTTGTGTACTATCTGTATTGGCAAGTTGGTAGGTGCACCTGGAGAATCGTACATTAACTTGGGCAAAGATTTGATAGCTCTCTCAGAGCACTGGATTGGAACAGTCACTTCTTCCTCAGATTTTGGGTGGATCCTTCCTGTTTTGTTGACCAGTAGTAAAGTGTCCTTAGTCAAAATGGGTTCTGCAGCTTCCTCTGTTGGCTCCACAGGTTCTCCACCTTCTTCCTCTAGCACATCCTCAGATACCAGCTATGCATCCAAGGGCACATCTGGTGTTGGTGCAGAGTCCAAGATTGTTGGCATGGGCTCTGTAAGAGTCACATTTGACACATTACTTGTGTAACCCCTAGATGGCGCTATCCCAGGGGCTACTACCCCTGCCTGATTTGCCACTAACAGGTTGAGGGGCCTGGATCCAATGGCGGGTGCCTCCACCCAGAGGTCAGGGTTTGCAATAGTTAAACTTACTTGGTCACAGCCCTCTGGGACACTGCAACCCCTTTCTTCCCACTAGTGGCCACACAATATAGCAGAATTACCTTCACAGTATACACTTACCCCAAGGCTGGTTCAGGCACCGGGACATCCTGTAAAATAAGATACAGTGCAACAATCACAGTACAGTACTTTAACATAGACAAATACCTAGGCAGTATAACTTTGTTGAAACAAACAGCTCTGATTTATTTAGGGGATATAACAAGGACAGGGGAAATCAGGTTAATTAGCTTATCACTTTACTATCTACCTATGGCTCTGTGCACAGGCCTATCCCTACCAGTTACTGTCCTGGGTACCCAGGCCTAGTAGCTAGTCCAAACCGTGGCAGCTGGTAGAGGCCCTTTCACACAGAGAAAAGGAAAATTAAACAGTCAGCAGTACAGTAATTCCATTTGGATTTAATGTGGCAATTCAACAGGGAGCGACCCCGAATTAGTACTCACGACCTCCAAAGAAGATATGGTCCTTCAATGTCAGCAGGGCTACTTTTGATCTCCAAGAGACTCCTCACACATTTATATGGTAAAAAAAAAAAGAAAGCACGATACCAGGCAGGCTGCATCTGTATCCCAATCGCAATTACTGCACAATAACCAGGAGAACACACAGCAGATTCAGTTCCTGACAGACCGAGTGTAATTCAACAATTTCTTCAGTCTTCTACAGGGTGAGCCTGGTTTCTACTCTTCAGAGATCCTTTGATTCTTTTCACAGGACGGATTCAGTCCTAACAAGCAGTTACACAAGTTGTAGACCGGAACTCTGGGCCTTGCACACGTTTTTTGACTGAAACTGTGCACTGAAGGAGCACAGGGTTTCTTTCCCCTTCACTTTCAGATCTCAAACTGAAACTCCCAACAGACAAAAACTGGGCACTTCCTTTGAGTTCCTCCCAGTTCTTGACTGGATTGGCTGTCACTCACAATAGACTGCTGCTGTTGGTCCAAAAAGGCACCAAGTCTAAACTACATCTCCCAGAGTCACTGCCCATACAATCCTCTTGTGGCTGGCTCAGATTATGAGTCCCAAGTTCTGATTCGTCCAAGGCATCATTTTAGAGCTAGTTTACCCCACACTGATTGGTCCAGTTCAGCAGTTCAAAACCAGAATGGGAACTAGGCAGACAGTTCTGACTGCAAAAGAAAGCAGGTTAGACAAACTGTAATTTTATTATTACTGTAAATGATTTCTGGCAATCAGTTACATCTTTCAGACAGGTTCCTTTGCACTTATAGTGACTGCAAAAATGGGGAATTGGCAGCAGCTTGAGTGGTACTCAATCAAAGAAACACACAGTCCCCCATACAATTAATTATGTCTGCAAGCAGACAGCTCTTAAAGAGACAGTACCAGAGGTTCTAAAAACACTCACTGATAAATGGCTTAAACGCCAAACACCATTCAGGCTTGGAGCATTCAAGCAAGCTCCTGGAAGTCTTTTGGGAACCCCCATTTGCAGGGGGGTTACACCCTTCCTGGCCTGGGAAAAGCTTGACGTCCGCGTCAAGCAAGTACCCCCATAAGTTTCAACTGCAACCATATACATTTGCATTAGGCTCACACATGTAATCATCAGTCAATACATCATTTTACCAAGAACCATTTCTGAAACATTGCAGTACGTCACTCTTTACACAGTATAACACACACATTGTACCATAACTCAAGTTATTACCTCTTGTACATGAAACCTGAAGAGAGGGGACCCTTCCCTATCAGTTACCTTGGGGCTGGACGGGGCAAGGGCACCATACTTAGAGGGCAACACAAGTAACTTGGAGTTAGCACTAACGCTCAGTTTGGGCAATGAGCTCGGGGACACATACACTCCTTTATGGACAACATTGAGAGGCAGGTCCACTGGCCGCCCAGGGAATCATAACTGAGGTGCACCACAGGCTTTACAGCTCGACCAGTCTTTCTAGGGGGAGCTGTTACAGTCTCTGCACTCTGAGCCTCATTTTCAGCATTGTTCTCACTTGTCAGGGGAGTCTCCATGGGGGTAGAGAGGCTAGAACTTGGGGCACTTTCAGCTCCAGGAGTTACAGTTTCTGAGTCCACAACATTTGGCTCGCATGGAGAGCTTTCAGACACTGGCAGTGGACTGTCAGGGCACTCAAAATACTCTTCTTGTTCGGGTGTATCACCAGTCTGCCCCAATCTATCATTTTCCTCCCCTGAAAGCTCAAACAGTTCAACCATGCACAATGATTCCATTTCATCTGATCTGATGCTTTGCACTTCACTTTCTGGGAGCATTGGCTCCAGGGATGAAGCTGGGGCATAGACAGTCCAGAAGGCCCAGCTTTGTCTCCAGTATTGACTAGGATTGCCCAAAACAATTGACTCAGTTCGAAGAAGGATAGTATTCAAAGTCACTCTCACTTTCTTCTGATATGGACTGACAGTCATGCTCAACTGGGACTTGTGCAGGGAACACTTTAACTCTGCTTCTGTAGGTGCAGACTTCCTTGATCTTTTCTTAGCAGCAGCTCTAGTCACTGGTCCAGAGGGGGCATCTTCTGGGGGCTCAGACTCAATCAGGATTTGTCCAATGGGTAGTAAATGATTTCTATGCATTGTTTTTACATCTTTTGAATTGTTCTCAGGCCTTACTTTGTACACTGGCAGATCATCTAGTTTGCCCACTACAATGTGAGGGAGATGGTGCCATCTGTCAGCAATCTTGTGTTTGCCATGCAGTCCCAGATTTCTTAGCAATACCGATCTCCCTCCTGGAGTTCCTGTGCTTTCACCTTTTATCATACCTTTCTTTGTTGGAGATTTCTTTTGGCAGCCATGGTTTGAGCCAGTTGAGTGCATGGAGTTAGCTGGGCCTTTAACTTTGCACATACTGTAAATAGTTGTCAGCTTGAACCCCATCAGGAGAGACCCTAAACACACATCTCACCGGTAGTGGAGCTTCTTCCAAACATCAGGCGGTAGGGGAGAAACCCATAGTGGCATTACTTTTGGTGCAGTTATAAGCATGTACCAGGGTGCTAATTTGTTGGCTCCATCTAGGCTTGTCCTTTGGGTGCAGGGTGCCTGCATATCTAGCAAAGTGCGGTTGAAAGCGTTCAGGCTGTGGGTCCCCTGGGGGTGGTAAGGAGTGGTTCTGGACTTTCTCACTCCCACAGAGAAAGCATCTCTTTGATCAGACGACTCTCAAAGTCTCTCCTTGATCAGAATGGATTCTTTGTGGAGCCCTATAGTGAACAAAAAGTTTTCTACGAGTACTTTGGCTACAGTGGATGCTTTCTGGTCTTTGGTGGGGAAAGCTTGGGCATATCTCGTGAAATGGTCAGTGACCACCAGCACATTACTGATATTTCTTTGATCTGACTCAAACTCAGAAAATCAATACAGACCAGCTCCATGGGTGCACTGGTGGTTATGTTAACAAGGGGGCAGCCCTCTGGGGCAAAGCTTTCTCTGTAAGCAGCGATCATACAAGTTCATAGGTGTTGCTCCACATCAGCCCCCATCTTAGGCCAATAGAATCTGGATCTCACCAAGTCAAGTGTTCTGTCTATACCAAGGTGCCCCATGTGGTTGTGCAAGGACCTCAATACTGAGTCTCGAAGGCAGGGCAGCACCAGTTGTTGTTTGTCTACTTGTCCCCTCTGTCTACTGTTTCTCTATATAACAGTTTATTGATCAGTTTCAACTTAGGACCTTCTTTGTATAACAGTGCAGTTCTCAAATCAGTGGAGCGAATTTGGACACATCTTTTCCTGCATAGAGGGCTTCTAAAGCTGATTTGATCATAGGATCGGAGGATTGAGCCCGCCGAATACTGTCATTGTCCAGCTGAGGCAGTGCACCAATGTCTATTGCAGAAAAGTGGCAATAAGCAGCAGGGTATGCAATTCTCAGAGGGTCCCAAGCAATCCACCATGCAGTCCACTGCGTCCGGGGACATTTGTTCCTCCCTGTCAAACTTCGGCAGAGTGCCCGAATGTCAGGTTCTGCCAATCGGACCTAATCATTCTGGGGAACAGGCCTCCGGGAGAGCATCAGCATCTATGTGGTTCAGACCTGCTCGGTATTCGAGAGCATAGTCATATGTAGATAATGCAGAAAGCTACCTGTGGCCAGTGGCATCCAACTTAGCTGAGGTCTGCACATAGGTCAAAGGATTATTGTCAGTTTTACTAGTATTTTTGCTCCCATCACAAGTACTCATGGAATTGGTCAACAATAGCCCACTTCAAAGCTAGGAACTCTAACTTATGTACAGGATAGTTATTTTCGGATGGGGTCAGGCTTCTACTGGCAAAGGCCACTGGTCTCAGGCCATTCTCGTGCTCTTGGAACTAACACAGCCCCAACCCTTGCAAGCTAGCATCAGTGTGCAGGGCGTACAGAGTTTCTTGGATCGACATAGGCCAGCACTGGAGCATGGGTAAGTGAGATATATGATCTCATGAAAAGCAGTCTCACAATCAGAGTCCAGCGGGCCCAAATACTTCACTCGGATGAAAATACACTCTTTCAGTCTTGAGGACGCTGACTTTGGTATTTTTTGTGGGTTGGGGATACCCTTGAGTAAGGTTAAGTAAAGGCGGATCACTCTTGAATAGTCCTTGATAGAAGCGCCGTAATAACCACAGAATCCCAGGAGTCTTTGCAGTTCTTTTAGATTTTTGGGCTGTGGCCAGGTGGTCAAGGCCTCAACTTTACTTGGGTGGGTCTCTATTCCTCGTGGATACTATGTGTCCCCATACTTTACTGATGTTTGAAAGAATTGACACTTATCAATGGACAGTTTAAGGCCAAAGTCTTCCAGTCGATCCAATACCTTAAATAATCTGCTCTCATGTTCCTCCAGTGAGCTGCCAAACACAATAACATCTCTAGGTATACCAGGCACCTAGTAAGTTCATGTCCCCACTGCACGCCCATCAATCGTTGAAAAGTGGCTGGGGCACCTGAAATCCTTGAGGCATCCTCATGAATTCATACAGCCAAGCGGACAGATAAAGGCTGTCTTCTCACGGTCCTCTGGGGCCATCGGGATCTGGTAGTACCCACTAGCGGAGATCCAGCACAGAGAACCACTCTGTTCCGTTTAGGCAGTCCAAAGCATCCTGAATGCGGGCATTGTACTGATCAGGATAGTCCGCCGGTTTACAAAAGATAATCCGCACATCCTTACTGTCCCATTCTTTTTTCCTCACTACCACAATGGGGAAGCATAAGGGCTTCTGGATTCTTGTATTACACCAGCCACTAACATCTCTTGCAGATGCCGTCTCACATCATCTATATCAGCAGGTGCCAGGCGTCGAGACCTCTCACGAAATGGTCTTTCGTCATGCAGCGGATATTGTGCTCAGCTCCTTGCACGCATCCTCACGTCCCATTCCTTTAAAGAAAACACCTGGTCTCTCTGGGCAAGCTTCTCACTGATCCTCACTTTCCATTCAGCTGGCAGCGGGGGTTGCCGAAATCAAACAAGTCAGGCGTTACTCTGTCATTCTTCCTTGAACTCTTGCTGCTGGGTAGCACTGCAGTGTCTGCACAATGCACATTAGCCAGGATGCAACCTCTATTTACTCGAATGTCTCTTTCAGACACATTATGAACTTGGACCATTACCCTTCTGGCATAAGCATGGGCTCTAGCGGGCAAAATACTAGGCTTGACCAGCAGTCCCTCTGCAATTTTCCATCGCCTGGTGCATCCAACATTAATATTTTATTCTTAACATCCTTTCTGATACGGACCTCCCTGTAAGGTACACTGGGCATTTGGTGCCAGGATCAGAGACTCAGGATCCTTCTTCCATACAATTCCGACCGTTCCTCTGGTTCTATATTTTCAGCATCTCTCTGTGCCTCATAGGCCTTCTTAATTAAAGCCGGAACTCTTAAAGCTCTACTAGTCTTTTGACCCTGTTTTCATAACACAAATGTGCCAGCCTTCTGAACATATGAGCATTTGTTCCAATCAACAAAGGGACACCATCATACAGTCCAGTGGGGGACACACTAAGGCTAGGGTCTCTACTTGTTCGGCCACTCCAGCCACACGGAGGTGGGAAGACAGCCAAATTCGATATACCCAGAATAGGGTAGGCCTTCTCACCTAACCCCATACATGCAGTCCTTCTAATGGTTGTAAGGGTACGGCCTGACAAATGCTTCTGATACCAATCTTGAAACATAATTGTCACTTGGGAGCCACTGTCTAATACAGCTCTTGTAGACACTCCATTTACCTTTACAGTGGTCTCCATGGAGGGACCCACTATTCTGGACCAGTCTGGAGAGGCGAGTAGTGGGGGCCTGGGCAACTGACCTTGCCACAAAAGGACGTGAATTAGCATTTTGGTGCCCTCACTGGGATCATTTCGGCACCTCTTAACCACTGATTTGTTCTCCAAGCTCTCCTTGTAGCCTATATGCAACTTTGTCAGTGTCTTTTGGGATTGGCATTCCTTTCATGTGCCCATCCTTCCCACAATTATAGCAAAACATACTTTTGGAGTTTGAGCTGGCCGAGGTGCCACACTGGGAGCCAGGGGGGTATTACTAACTGGAAACCTTGGGTACCATCTCTGTTCTGGCGTGATAAGCATTTGGAGACATCTCGTCAGTTTCTCCACTTCCATGGTCAAGGAATCGAGTTCGGAGCTGTTATCAGCAGGAGATACATGGGTGGTATCCCCACCCCATAGCAGATGCAGTCGGATATAGGTCGGGCCCTGCATTTGCAGGCGTGGCCTTCATAAAGGGACTGTTTTTAAATTCCCCGATCTCTCTCAACAGTTCGCCCCATTGTGGCTATCTTTTCCTTATCAGAGCACTCATTGACTGCCAACCTCTGCCCCTGAACTTCACTTGATGGGCCACCCTCAGTCACTCGGGTCATAGCCACAGCTATTGGTGCAGGTCCCTCCCGAGGTCGCTTTTTCTCAACTCCTCGAATTTCTCTCATTAACTCATCATAGGAGGGTGGGGATTCAGTCGATTTGCCAGGCGTAACTGGAAGCAACAGCAGTTCTGAGAAGGGGCAGACTTAAGGATTCTGTCCAGTCTGGTTCGGTCCAGTTCAATCGCTGGCAAACTACCCTTTCTGAGGACATTCTTGCAACAATTTTCCAGCCGAGACATACACAGACAACAACTCCCTTGGTACTGTTGTGCATTTCTTACTCTCACCATAGGTCCTCATCAGAATCTGGGCTCCTATACACATTCTCCAAGGCCTCAAGATAGGCTTGTGCAGTCGCTTCAGGGTTACTGGCCCGTTTAGCACGGATGGTAGCCAGGGCGGGACCTCGGAGGTCTCACTAACCCTCTTTCGGCTTTTCGGCTTCCGAGCATTGCCATTTCTAGCACTTGGGGCAACATAGTCTATCCAGGTCTCCCAGTCATCCTCCCTTGGGGGTGGGGAGGGTGCCAGAGAAGATCCTCAACCTCGGTAAGAGTCGCTGACTAATGGCAGGTGCAGAAATAGAGTCTGCATTGGTTCAGCCACCATTACGGGTACTGGAGCAGGAGAGGGTGTTGGGGAGGAACACCTCAGGTGGCAAGAATAGTTTCTTCAAGTCCTCCACAGTTTTCCCTTCTCCCAGCAACCATTTAGCAAATTTCTCCTCAAAAGTTTCAGATAGTGGTGGGGGCTCATTCTCCCGGTCTTTACTGTCCTTAGTTATCACTCTCAAGCAGTGAGGGCTCCTCTGGGTATTGGTCTGTGGTACTTGAGCTATCTATGGGATCCTTAAACTCTACTAGGCTGGTGGAAAGTGTGGGTGAGCAGATTAGCGTGCCGACCCACCACCACAGGATTTTGTAAACCTTCCACCTTGGAAAGTACTCCCTGCACAGTGTCCGTATTGATACCAGGGGATGTCCAGGATAAGCATAGCATTTGGGGTCGATCTCCTCCCAGTACACCACTCCACCAGCCGGTGCACAGCCACTTGTCGGGTACCCATTTATTTATTTATTTATTTTTTTCCTTAACAGTGGTTTGTAAATATGGCCACTAGAGGACACACAATCCCAGCTGTGAGCTCCAAATGTAACCCCTAGATGCGCTATCCCAGGGCTACTACCCCTGCCTGATTTGCCACTAACAGGTTGAGGGGCCTGATCCAATGGCGGTGCCTCCACCCAGAGGTCAGGGTTGCAATAGTTAAACTTACTTGGTCACAGCCCCTGGGACACTGCAACCCCTTTCTTCCCACTAGTGGCCCACACAATATAGCAGAATTACCTTCACAGTATACACTTACCCCAAGGCTGGTTCAGGCACCGGACATCCTGTAAAATAAGATACAGTGCAACAATCACAGTACAGTACTTTTAACATAGACAAATACCTCAGGCAGTATAACTTTTGTTGAAACAAACAGCTCTGATTTATTTAGGGGGATATAACAAGGACAGGGGAAATCAGGTTAATTAGCTTATCACTTTACTATCTACCTATGGCTCTGTGCATGAGGCTATCCTCACCAGTTACTGTCCCTGGGTTCCACCCTAGTGGCTAGTCCAAACCGGGCAGCTGGTAGGGCCCTTTCACAGAGAAAAGGAAAATTAAACAGTCAGCAGTACAGTAATTCCATTTGGATTTAATGTGGCAATTCAACAGGGAGCGACCGAATTAAGTACTCACGACCTCCAAAGAAGATATGGTCCCTTCAATATCAGCAGAGCTGCTTTTTGATCTCCAAGAGACTCCTCACACATTTATATGGTAAAAAAAAGAAAGCACGATACCAGGCAGGCTGCATCTGTATCCCAATCGAATTACTGCACATAACCAGGAGAACACACAGCAGATTCAGTTCCTGACAGACCGAGTGTAATTCAACAATTTCTTCAGTCTTCTACAGGGTGAGCCTGGTTTCTACTCTTCAGAGATCCTTGATTCTTTTCACAGGACGGATTCAGTCCTAACAAGCAGTTACACAAGTTGTAGACGGAACTCTGGGCCTTGCCACGTTTTTGACTGAAACTGTGCACTTGAAGGAGCACAGGGTTTCTTTCCCTTCACTTTCAGATCTCAAACTGAAACTCCCAACAGACAAAACCGGCACTTCTTTGAGTTCCTCCCAGTTCTTGACTGGATTGGCTGTCACTCAACAGACTGCTGCTGTTGGTCCAAAAGGCACCAAGTCTAAACTACATCTCCAGAGTCACTGCCCATACAATCCTCTTGTGGCTGGCCTAGATTATGAGTCCCAAGTTCTGATTCGTCCAAGGCATCATTTTAGGAGCTAGTTTACCCCACACTGATTGGTCCAGTTCAGCAGTTCAAAACCAGAATGGGAACTAGGCAGACAGTTCTGACTGCAAAAGAAAGCAGGTTAGACAAACTGTAATTTTATTATTACTGTAAATGATTTCTGGCAATCAGTTACATCTTTCAGACAGGTTCCCTTTGCACTCCTAGTGACTGCAAAAATGGGGGAATTGGCAGCAGCTTGAGTGGTACTCAATCAAAGAAACACACAGTCCCCCATACAAACTAATTATGTCTGCAAGCAGACAGCTCTTAAAGAGACAGTACCAGAGGTTCTAAAAACACTCACTGATAAATGGCTTAAACGCCAAACACCATTCAGGCTTGGAGCATTCAAGCAAGCTCCTGGAAGTCTTTTGGGAACCCCCATTTGCAGGGGGGTTACACTTGTTATTCCTTTCAAGCCCCTGAACAGTTTGGTAAGATCCTTTGTACCATAGTACACCCCTTCTTCTGATTCCGAGGCTGAGCTTTAATGATGTACTTGAGCATCAGTTGTGGGTGGAACAATTTCTGTTTGCCTTGTCTTTTGGTTTTTTGGCAGCATGTATCAGATCTAGTTGTAGGGGGTTTTGGAGGTTCTACAGGTCTTACCACATCACTGGGGACCAATTGTCCAATAGGCAACATATGGGTTTGGTGGATGGTCCGATACCTACTTGACTCGTCTTCAAGATGAATCTTTTATATGGGCATGTCTCACACCTTTTCCATTACAACATAAAGGGTACTGTCCTATCAATCAGCAATTTTATGTTTCCCTGGCAGTCACAAGTTTCTTAACAAAACACAGTCTCCTGGCAGCAGTTCATGTGTCTTCACCCATCTGTCATACCTATCTTTATTACCCATCTGCCATACCTATATTTATTGGCCTTGTTACTTTTTGCTGCAACATCTGTGGCCAACTGGTAGGTGACATTTAACTAGTCTTTCAGTCTTTGGACATATGGAAGATAAGTTTCTGACCTAGCGCCATTGGTAGAGACACCAAAACACAAGTCCACAGGGAGTCTAGTTCCCGGCAAAATGAAGAAAATCCAGTGGCATCACTTTTGGTGCAGTTGTACGCATGGACTAGTGCACTGACTTGTTGACTCCACTTGCTCTTTTTCTTTGGGTCCAGTGTAATTAGCACATTCAGTAGGGTTCGGTTAAACCACTTAGGCTGAGAATCACCTTGAGGGAGATATGGGTTTGTTCAAGATTTAGTTATTCCACAGAGTGACAGCAGTTCTTTTGTTAAACCCAAACTGCAAAGGCCAAGCAATTGCTAAAACTAAGATATTTGTAGAGCCTGACTGGATGGCCAAAGCTGTAGCTTTGGTGGCAAACCTTATACAAAATCCCAGTTGCTGGGAAGCATTAAGGCTACTCACGGTTCTGGTGTTACTAGCTTCCCTTGACAACCTGGGCTATTTATCTTCCATCATTCTGCAGGTACAGGTCCTCTAAAACAGCTGCTTAGTTGTGCAGTTGGGGGTCAGCTTGACGATGCAGGTCTCAGGTGCCTCGGGATTGGAGCAGGTTTTCTGCTTTGGCAGTCACGTGGAACTCTGTGGCTCTTCTTTCTTCCTCCTCCACAGGACAGACCAGTCTATGGAGCAGAGCACACACACACATACACACACACACACGTCTAGGTTTCTGGACCCTCATGCAGAACATTAGCCAGTCTCTCTGTCTGCAATCTCAATGCAGGCTTTCACACAGCAGTAGTCACACACAGGCTGGCAGCTGTGGCACATGTACTGTAGTCAGTCACTCCAGTTAGTATACAGAATGTTCACCTAATGGCCAGCTGAGCAGCAGAAAGGGTGGCAAACAAGCAGCACAGTTGTGGTTAGAAAATGCTCTTCAGATCACACATCAAGATCCCTGACCTCTGAATGGCTGTTTGTGAGGTCAGGGGTCAGCAAGATGGGGGGGAGCTTCCATTCCTGTTGGAAGCATTGGCTCCAATAAAAGTTGTTATTTTAAGGCTCTTGACCAAGACTTCAGTAAACTGCCCCCCCCCCCAGCTCGGTAAGCACATTGGTGATTTACTGTCCAGTTAAGCTTTGGTGTTTCTTAGCAGATCCCTTGACCTGTCGCCAGTACTGAAGTGTGCTCTCCTCTAGAGACAGGGCAGTCTCCACTTTAGGTGTGGTCAGGGACACACAGCAAAAAAGGCACCTGAGCTCCAATCCCATGCTTTGCTGCTCTCCCCTTCCAAGTAAGTCTTCAGACCCCCTGATGAGCACTGAATTACTTGGGGCTGGAGCACACTGGAGTAAGCTGACATCCAATTCAGCCGTGGCTGTGGCGGTGAGTGAAGTGGGGTGTGCTGAGTGCTGAAAAGAGCAAATAGGCAGAGTATCTGCTATGTGAAGCGCTCCTCTGGTCCTCACATAGACTGCCATCCTTGGGGCTGGAGCGAGCAGAAAATTGTGATAGGCAGCTCAGGGTGGCAAAGGAAGTTTATATAACTCTGTTTGTTGCCCTGTTGTACTTACTGTATAATCCAGTTGCATATATAACCCTGTTCGTTTACTGCAGTTATATGCAGAACCTTGTTTATTGTCCCAGATGTATGCATAACACTGTTTGTTGCCACCCTGCCTCAGATATATATTCTTGGATAGTTTTTCTGCTTTATAGATCCTGTAACGTGTTTTGGAGTACAATTTGTATGAAAGACACTATACAAATGACAATATTGTATTGCATTCTATACACTTAATGTTGCATCTGGTACACTACAGTTGCTAAGGGAGAAAAACAACAGCAGCACTTTGAAGCTCTCACAATGTGGTTTGCTTGAATACAGCTCAATATCATGTCACAGAATCAGAAGAAAGAGATTAGGACTCTCTTCAAAAAATAAATATGCATATCCCATGGTGTACATGATGTACATGGTCCTACATCCATCCCAGAGAGCAGGAGGACAAATCCCTGCTGTGCAGTCTATTTATAGAAAACAAATCTCTGGTGACTAGTACTGCGCTATTTTTCTGTCTGTATTCTTCGCACAATCTAAATCTGAGAAAGCATTTTTGACAAAATATGCTGCTGACTAGGAGATATACTGTACAGTGAATGGTAGTAGGTTCCAGCACTGTATGCTAAAGTCCAATCAGAACTCACACTGCAATGATGCTGTAGCACTGCACCTCTGCGCAGGCCATGCTGTACAAGGCTGGCTGCTCCTGTTTCTTCCAGCCTCACTCTGACAGGCTCTGAAGGCCAGTTTCTCCATTCACAGCATACCCTACATAAATTACAGCACACATATCCAGTTGTAGCAAATATGTGACATCCTTCCTCCCCCTTCTCAGAATGGCTATCCCGGTCAGAGTGATGTCCATGAGTAATGGAGGTCATACATCTCTGAGGGATTGCACCGCACAAAGCAAAAGCCAGGAATTATCTGAAGGGTTTACAGCACAGGTCTTCTGAGGGGAGAAGGGCATGTGAACAGTTACACGGCAAGTCACTTAAGGTTGGAAGGGATTTATGATCGAGAAGGTGTGCCCCACCCCCACTTTATAAGCAGGGGTTAATAATTATACCATACATACAAACAAATACAGTACGGATTTAACAGAAAAGGTAAGGATAAACAAGAAGGATGACTATCTAACTGATCAGGATTACAGTATGGGTCTCATGCAAACAAATACACTATGGAGTTAATAGAAAAGGTTAGGATAAACAACAGCGATGATTGTCTGATGGACCGGGATTACAGTATGGGTCACCATACAAGTCTGCAGTGGGGAGATAGAAGTGTGAAAGGGTTAAGTACTGTATAAACAAAAGGAGTGATGATCCAAAGGATTGCAGTAGAGGTTACTCTTCAGGTCAACCCCGGTTACAGTTGGGGTCACTGCTGGAGGAGGATGGTGCAGGCAGTACACTGGCATGCATTATTTCAGCCAATTGTACACTGGCATGCATGATTTCAGCCAATCAACACAGAGAACTGCAAGACCTCTTCTTATCCTGTGCACAGCTGGCGTCTGATGCAGCAGCTTGAAGTGGAAGATTCCAATTTTGCAGAGTGGAAGAGAAATGTTAGACTATTTTTTAAACTAAAAAAGAAATTAAATGCATTACATCCCTTTAGGAAACTCTTATGATTTATGGAGTGCCTCTGATATGTCTGTTACTGAATAACAGCATTATCTTGTGCAGTCTGGGCTTCACTGTCCTTTTCCCCAGAAACGACTGGATGACACTCCTGTTCTGTAAGAGACACTCACAGGTCCCCCATATACATATAGTAACATGACTGTATGTGGCTGGGCAGGGTTAGAGATACAGCCTGGGTGGGGGGAGAGAGAACATGGTGGGGAAAAGATGGGAAGCTTGGGTAAGCAATGCCTGCTCATCCCCCGTACCCACTCCTTTCCTTCCTTTCCCTCACTGGTATTGCAGGCTCACAGTCCTCTCTTTAGAGAAGGTAGACTGAGTCTCACTGTGTGGTGGGGTCTGGGGAAGGTAAAACTCATGGAAAATTAGCAGAAGTTTGTGGTGGAACTCTGGGCTGGAGAAGAGGGTTACTCCAGAGCCATTATATTAACATTTAATGACAAGTGAATTACAATTAATTAATGTGTTATTACAAATTCATTGCAGTGTGCTAACATCCAATAACCATGCAATTAACATGAATGAATATATACAGTAATTATTAATTTAGCTGTAAGTTGAAGGTCAAAGGTGAGCCTGGGCACCCTCAGAAGAGGACGTAAAAATAGAGAGTGAGACATCCATGCTAGGAGTGACTGTGGTAGAGAGTACTGTTGGCAGCAGCATTGCTGTTACTGAAGGAGGGTAGCACTGTGTTCCAACAGCCTTACTGACCCCTGTGGTGCTTTAAGGAGGTTTGTCTTCTTCACAAGGGAAAGAATCACTGTTGACAAGCCAGCCACTGGACTCACATGATGTCAGGAGAAGGTGGGAGAGCACAGGGAGAAGTTCTGGGGAGGAAGCATTTCAGCCCTGGCCATCTTAGTGACAGTCACATATAAGTTATTGTGCAAGCAGTGCCAGGGCTTGGAGGTTGCCAAAGCAACTGAGGTAGGTGGCATCCCTGAGGGATAAAATCCTATATGGGAAAAAAAGGGTTAAAAATAAAATGGGTTGGAATGAGGTTCAAGAAACTGAAGTTACGTACTTACCATAACTGGTGTCTTCCTGAATACTGTCTTCATTGAGTCTCACTTATGGGCCAGGGCTGGCAGCAACAGGGCTCCCTGGGAGCAAATCTTTTGGCCAGGGGACAGACAGTGACTACTGGTAGCCCACATGGTGCTGCGTGCCTACCGATAACCATTGTCGGCTCCCTCGCTACACCTTCCTCAGTTCTGTTCTCCAGAAGAGAAGCAAAAAGTGTGAAAAACACAAGCTGGGCTTATGAAAAATTAGTCCAAAGGGAGCCAGCCCAGTGGTGTGGGGGGATGAGGCATCAATGCCTTACCTCCTTCCACACCGGCAACCTGTGTTCACAGTGCGAGCTGGTTGCTGGGGTTCGGCCAGGAGGGAGGGAGGAGTGAGGGGACTGAGCATCTGGAAGACAGCTCTCCTCTCCTGGGTAGTAGGGGAATGATGACTGGTACCGGCCTGACACTTAGCGGCAGCTGGGTGTTGGCCTGCTGAGTCCCGAACAAAGGTGGCAGAGGTGGATCAATCGCTCGGCGTGCTGTGTGTGGAAACATGCATAGCTCGGCAACTGGCGACCTTGCATGCTCCTCCTCTGGCTCAGGGACAGGGCAAAGGCTAGACTGGCAAAGGGTTATGGGAATAAGGCAGCAGCCCTGTATGTATGTGGGCTCCAGCTAACCGATATAAAGGATAGCCAGATGTTAAGATTGGGGAATACAGGCGACAAAACACTAAACTTTTATTTATTGAAATGTTTCACCAGGAAGGCACACTGAGCAACAGTTTGCTCGTCTCCCAGTGCGACCGATCTGGGTTACTGAGCCAGAGCCTTAAGAGTCACTCACTAGCCATCAAGCAAGGCTAGATTGACAAAGGATAGTGGGAATAAGGCAGCAGCCCTGTATGCATGTGGGTTCCGGCTACTGAGCCAGAGCCTTAAGGGGAGGTAGGTAGCCAGACCTGAAACCTAGGTGTCCTGTTTACATTTTGGGGTAGGTTATTATCCTTCCCCAGAATTAGCTAAAGAGTGGCAAATCTCTCAAGTTTCCTAGGATTTTTTTTTTATATAGATGGGTAAAAAAATGTTTTAATAAGGGAACTTTTGTCTGCTGTGAAATGAAACTCATGATAATGGAAAACAGCTATGTTTGTTTCCTAACCAAACTCAGTGCCACAGAAATAATGTATGGAATTTTTCCATAAAGAATTTTTGGAACTGTAAATCATGAATTCTTGTAAAAGCATTGATTGTTCTCAGATATGGATGACAAAGCTGTAAATTAATTCATTTATTTTATAATGTATATGCTTTTAGTGGCTATTTTAGTCAAACAATGACATTTTGATTGATTGATAGCCAAAGGCGAGACCACCTTGCAAATGAGATGGCAAACAAATGTGCAATTAGAAATCAGCAAATATTTTTTTTTTCAATGCCTAATTCCCAACAGGAGAGGCAACTAAAAGAGTGGCATATAACCATGTAGGACAGCACTGGAGTGCATGCCACAGGGTGAGCTGCCCAGATGCCCTGTTTCCGGGGCAATGGTAGGGAGGGTGATACTCAACGGAGAAGATATTCAGGAAGATCACCAGTAACAATAAGTACATAACTTTAATATCTTCTCTGAATCAGTCTTCTCCTTTGGGTCCCAGTTATGGGCCATAGTACCAAGGTTTCTCTATTTTATTAGGGAGGAGTTGCTTCACTCTGAAAGTACAAATACCCTCAACGCTCTGCATGGGGAAGAACACCTGAGGATGTGGGCTGTTACAGGTCTGGTGAGACCTGTGACTGGTCAGGACCAGGCAGGTACTCCTGTGGCATGGGAGCAGGAGGGTTCCCCAAAAGTTCCCGCCTGACCTGGACGAAAAGAGGTGAGCCTCCTGGTAGTATATTGAGCACCTTATGCTGGGCCAAAGGTGCAAGTCTTGAAAGGTGAAGCCATGCCATCCATCAAATACAGACTGTGGTTCCAAACAGCCTGGAATCCACCTCGTTGGCATCATAAGATACCCTCGACTGTTGCGTGCTAACTTCAGGCCATGGGCAGAAAGGTCGATGGCCTGCCTAACTTTGTCACACTGTGGCAACGCAGCTAGCAGAGTGTGTAGCTGCAACCATAGGTGACAGTTATAGCCTGCCATATGTTCCTGGTGTGCTGAAAGACATATAAGAGTGCATGATGAGGTAAAAGCTTTCCTCCCAAGAGCATCAGTATAAGCAGAATCTGCACCTGAGGGTCAGTCATGGCTGGGGCTCTGATGGAGTCTGCAGTACCTGAGGTAGGATGAGGTACATCTCCTGCAGACCCTGTGGGTGCACGATACAGCAACTGGAGATCCCTGGGGATGGTAGGAGTGGAAGAGGGATGCCTCTGAATGTCCTGGATGCTTCCTCTATGGCTTAAGGGTATGAAGAGATGATGACAACATCAGGATTGAGAACTCCCAGGAGTTCCAGTAATAGGGCTGCCAGATTGCGGCTTGAGTAGGCCTGTAACTCCAGTGCCTGGAGCATCTCCACCAACAATCGCTGGAACAGAGTGTGCTCAACAGATGTGACCAGGTGGATAGAGGATTCATTGTCCTCTGAGGAGGACATAGATGGAAAGGAGGCAGTGGGTCCTGTAAGGGTTGGTTCTGGGGATGGGGCCCTGTATTGGGCCCTGTCTGACTCCCTGTACTGCATATCTATGGTGCTGATCCATGCCTTGTGTGGTCCCTACATTAATGTCCTAGAACAACCATAGAATGACAGCAACCTCTCTAGCAGGAAACTGAGGCTCTTGGCCTCGGGGGCCTTGGCCTGGGCTGCAGAACTCTGGTGGGGGCCTCATTCTAGAAGAGGGTCAACCCGACTTGCCTGTTCATGGTCCACCTGTGTCCAAGGAGTGAAAAGATCAATGCCAATGTGGGGAACCTCTAAGTGAGGACACTGGAGCTGTACAGGTCCTACGGGGTGACCTCAGTCCTCACTGATAGTAATGTCTGGGGCAGCTCCTGAGAGAAATCTGGCCACGTGTCCCCCTCTGTCTCCAAGTCAGTGCTGCCTCTGGATTCTGGCTTGGAACTAACTACAACCCTAGGGGCAGGAATTTCCTCATCTCCACCCCTGGCGTTGTCCTCTACACAGTGCTTGATGTCAACATCGGTGTCAGCCGGCCCGTTGGCGCTGAGGGTTAAGGTGCTGGATGCCACACCTCACACCATGCTGGCAACCAGAGTTTGGGAGCAAGCTTAGGCTTTTGGGGGTTAGCAGGGGAGGAGAGGATTGAGCATCTGATGGACTGCTCTCCTCTCCTCTCCTCTCCTGGGGTGGGATATGGGGGTTTCCCTGCCTGGTAGCATCTCCTGGTGGAGGCTGGGGGCACCACATGGGGCAGGGGACAGCCAATGGGGAATGGTGTCGGCAGGCATCTGCGGGAGGGGGCAAGAGCATGCCCTTCCCCCGCTGATGTCACTGCATGTCTACACCATAGGGGCAGAACAAAGGAAAATACCCTGGCTCCTGGTAGGCGATGGTTGGTTCAGGAGCCGGCCCACACTCCCAATGTCGGGTCTCTGCAGTCTGCCTCCAGTTCTCCTTCTGTGTTCTGGTCACTTTACTAGATTCTAGACAAAGTGCAAGGAGGAGTTCAGCGGTCCCGCCTCAGGAGGCTTAGATCTGGGGGGGTTGGGCAGCCAGTAGCCTGGTGTGGAGACGGGCCCAAGCCGGAGGCGAGACTGAAGGACATCAAGTGGGGCAGAAACAGCCGTGCCGAGTGACTACACCAGAGAGAGTCTTGGAGTCCGAGAGAGCAGGAGCATAAAGAGAATTCACAAAAAAAACACAAAAAAAAAAACATTGATGTCTGCCCAGCGATGCCTCCCTTCTCGGTGTCATGGGTGACATTAGAGTCTGTGACAGGCACCAGGCCGACACGTCTGTCGGCATCATGCTCCATGCTGAACCAAGGCCCAACACCAAGGCCATCCCCATTCCATGACTTGGAGTTGTCCCCCTCCTTGGTATCACCAACAACACTGCAGTTGGGAACTGACCCTGAGCTGGTAGTGGTGCCAACATCTGCCTCGGTGCCAGGCCCTCCCCAACACCATGATTAGTGTCAGAGGGAGGCCAGCTGCCATCTATGGTATCACCTGCCACTTCATCACTGTGAACAGTGACAACAGCACTGGCAATGCCATGACACAGCATTGAGGTGTCCACAAGCGTGGACCAGGCATATAACCTTGGCCGTGCCTACAGGGACATCTATTGCTCAGGTCAAACAGACTGTGGAGGGTGCTCAGCCAGCCACCCAGAAGAGGTCAACTGTCTGCCAGACCCAACCACCAGGGCCTCTGATGCCTCTGATTACAGTGAGGTTGAGGAGGACACGGTACTCCTGAGGACCCAGAGGGTCCTAGGAAAGGTCCAGGGGAAGGGCCTTCTGACCTTACCTTGGAATTCTGTGTTCGATGTTTGCCTGCAAAGGTGGGAATCAGCTGACTCCACCTCAATGTGTGACTTTCCAAAATGCGGTGGTCTATTGAGAAGCAGGTGTCGCAGGAGTCCATGTCATGTTTAAGGTCAAGGGAAGTCGCACAGAGATGATGCGGGTCTTATTCCCAAAGGGGCACCTATGCATGACAGGGGGCTTCTTTACCATGGCTCTTTTTAATTTTCACTTCTGCATCATGGTGAAATAATAAAACAATGGTGGCACAGAGAAATTAGTGGCAATGAAAGCTGAACTGAGGAGATTGCTCCCATGCTGTGTACTCGATGGCAGGAAGAACAGAACTGAGCTAGGTGAGGGAGCCAGCAATGGTTATTGCCAGGCAGGCAACACCATGACCAGTAACAACTGCCAATCCCTTGACCAAAAGATTTACTCCTGCAGGGTCCTAGTGCCTTTGGCCAAGAATCATAAGTGGGACTCAATGGAGAAGATTCATACAGTGAGGATCTGGATGACTGGATCAGCCTAGTGTCAGTGTCTCTGTCTCATGCTGCATTTTAGGAAACCAGGATTTCCATATGAGACTCTGATTCCCACACCAGGGCCAGCAGGGGGCTGAGCACACTGTGGCGGTGAGGGACTTGGCTCCTGGTGAGGGAGTGCGTAAGCCACCTGGCATTTGCATATCACCTGAGGGCTGACCAAGAAGTGATTTTAGTGTGAGCTGTAAAGGCAGCTACTCAGCTGACCTCCTGAAGAAAAGGTGCAACAATGACAAGGTAGGGGACAAGGTGAAACAGAGTTGAGAAAAGGAAGGGAGCATTTTCAAAGTTTTTTGTGATTCCCATTTGAAGTGATGTGAGTCATCTCATATCTGGTTGGAGCAGTAGAGTAGAATTAAAATAGAAATCAGACTCCAGCTTCATTATGTCCACCCTCCTGCTTCATAAGCAGGGATAATTCAGCACACTGTACAAGCAAATACCAATTTATAGGGATTCCTTTCCACCTTACTACCCAGGTTACCTGGTGATTCCCTTGGTTAGCAGACATTTATTCAGGGGTGTCACGATAAAAAAATTTTGACGGTACAATAACCGTTATGAAATTAGCGATAATTTTGCCACTTGTGCAACAATGTTGGAAAAAGTATTTAAATTCAACTTTTTGCACATAATTTACATATTAAACTCATTTTCAATCAATGCTATGCATTTATGCACATTATTTTGAAGTGTTTGTTGTGAAATAATGCAGAAGAATGCTGAGGACATCCACAAGGGAGACCCACAAAACGGTGGCAAGGGACACCACAGGGGAAGGAAACAGCTTCTGATAGGGGACTCTATTGTTAGGGGGGTAAAACTGGGAAAGGGAGAGGAGAAGGAAGTAAGGTGTCTGCCTGCCTGGTGCCATGGCTTGGAGGGACAGGAAGTGAATCCTCAGGATTGCAGAAGCAGCATCACAGGAGAGGGAACTAGATATCATAGTCCACCTTGGGACAAATGACCTAGCTAGGCATGGGATCAGTGCAGTACAGAATGAATTTGTGGAGTTGGGGAGGGGCCTCAGACGGGTAGCAAGCACGGTAACCTTCTCAGAGGTGCTACCAGTCCATGGCAGGAGTGAGGCTAGGGTACTACATACCATGCAGTTTAATGAATGGTTGCAAAACTGCTGCAGAGCACAGGGCTTTGGCTTCATTGGGGACTGGGGGGCCACCTGGAGAGTTAAAGGTCTATACTGTCTTGATGGTCTGCATCTGTCCACGAAGGGAACCAAGCTCCTAGGTGATGGGTTTGCATGCTTCCTTGGCAAGCTTTTAAACTAGCCAAGGGGGGAGGTGCTGATAAAAGGCAGGAAATTTCAAGCCTCCCCCCACAAAACATGGCAGGTAGTAAGGTAAACACTGAGGTACAGAGCTCAACACAGGGCAGGACAGTGGTAAATGGAAAAATAGACAAGGACAATAAGAGCAGGGATGGGGAAAAAGGGATAAAGCCAACATTAAATGGAGGGCAATGAGTACCAATGCCCGTAGTCTGGGAAACAAGCTTCCTGAGCTAGTAGCCCTGATGGAAGATGAACAATTGGATATTGTGGCAGTCACAGAAACATGGTACACCGAGAACCATGACTGGGATGTCAACATACCAGGGTACACAATCTACAGAAGGGACAGGGAAGGTAAAAGAGGAGGTGGAGTAGCTCTATACATAAGGGAAGGGATCAAAGCTACAGAACTAAAAAGTAAAGGGGGAGGACAAGAGGCACTCTGGGTCACCTTGGAGACAGGGAATGGCATCACAGTCCACACAGGAGTTGTATACAGACCTCCGTCTGAAGGGGAGGAAATGGACAACAAAATGATAGAGGACATTCTCAAAATGGCTGAAAAAGGGGAGATACTGTTGATGGGGGACATGAATATGCCAGATGTTAACTGGATAACATATACTGCAGCCACATCCAAGAGCAGGGTCATTCTCGATGCCCTGCAGGGGGCAGGCCTTAGACAGCTAGTGTTGGAACCCACTCAGGAGGGAGCAATACTAGACCTGGTACTCTCAAATGGAGAGAGGATCACAAATTTAGAAGTCAGTAGACATCTGGGAACAAGCGACCACTGTACAGTGTGCTTCACAGTGAGCACAACCATGGAGACGAGCCATACAAAAACAAGGATACTGGACTTTAGAAGGGCTGACTTTGGTAAAATGGGTGAATACCTGAAAAATGCACTAGCAAATGACTAAAAAGGAGGGGTGGAAGAACAATGGAGATAAACCAAAACTGCCATCATAGAGGCAACAAGCCTTTGTGTGAAACAAATAAAGAAAACAAAGCGGAGTAAAAAAACACTATGGTTCTCAAAAGAGGTGGCAGGGAAGGTTAAGGAGAAAAAGGCTGCATTCAAAAAGTATAAGGAATCACAGAAGGAGCACGACAGGGAACTGTATCAATTAAAGCAGAAAGAAGTGGGGAAGACAGTCAGACTAGCAAAGGCCCAAACCGAGGAAAAAAACAGCCAACTCAGTTAAGAAGGGAGATAAAACCTTTTATAGGTATATTAGGGAGCATAGGAAGGTTAAGGAAGGGATAGTGAAGATTAATAAAGGAGAGGGGAGGTGGGCAGAGGGAGACAGTGAAAAGGCAGAGCTACTGAATGAATACTTTTGCTCAGTATTTACAAAAGAAGATGAGGAGGAGTTACCTAAACCAGACAATAGAAGCACTCTGGGTAGGGGGGTTGACACCAGTCCATTCACAGAAGAAAGAGTCCTGAAATAACTCCTAAAACTCAAGATGGACAAAGCAATGGGGCGTGATGGGATTCACCCCAGAATCCTAAAAGAACTAAGGGAGGACCTAGTGACACCACTGACCATGCTTTTTAACAGATCATGGCAGGATGGGACGGTACCTGAGGACCGGAGGAGGGCAGATGTGATTCTCCTTCACAAAAGTGGGAGCAAGGCAGAAGCAGGAAACTACAGACCTGTAAGTTTGACCTCAGTGGTAGGGAAAATGATGGAATCACTTTTGAAAGAAAGAATTGTTGAGTACCTAGAGACCAGCGGGGCACAGGACCCAAAGCAGCATGGATTTACATCAGGAAGGTCATGTCAGACCAGTCTAATTGATTTCTTTGACTGGGTGACCAAAGTAATAGACCAGGGAGGGGCTATGGATATGGCCTACCTAGACTTAGCAAGGCATTTGACACAGTCCCGCACAAAAGATTAATAATCAAGTTAGCCAGCCTGGGAGTGGGTCCCAGGGTGGTAGCCTGGGTAGCAAACTGGCTGCACAACAGGACACAAAAGGTAATAGTGAATGGAACACATTCCAAAGAAAGGGGGGTTACTAGTGGAGTACCTCAGGGTTCAGTACTGGGTCCAGTCCTCTTTAACATCTTTATAGGTGACATTGCAGAGGGTCTGAGGAAAGGTATGCCTTGCAGATGACACAAAGATCTGTAACAGAGTTGATACACAAGGGGTTAGAAAAGATGAGAAGGCACTTGGCAAGGTTGAGGAATGGCCGACATATGGCAACTTAGATTCAATGCAAAGAAGTGCAAAGTAATGCACCTGGGAAACAAAAACCCAGGAGAAGAGTACACAATAGCAGGGGAGGTACTAACAACAACACAAATGGAAAGGGACCTGGGGGTAGTCATATCAGATGACCTAAAGGTGGGTAAGCAATGTGAAAAGTCAGTAAGGAGAGCCAGGGGGATACTGGGATGCATAGGAAGGGGCATGACAAGTAGAACAAGCATTTGTCAATGCCGAATGTTTGCTTGCTGGCATTGGCAGTGGTAGTGTAGAAGTTACAGAACTGCGTAATAGGAATGGCAGTGAAGTATTGAACTGAAGCCAACCCCACCACCACCCTGCAGAGAGTGACAGGCATTGGGGTGTGCGTTTGGGTTGTCAGGCATAACGGCCACGCCATTTCACCACACCCCACCCTGCAGACACTGACAAGTGTCACGGTGTTCCTTAGGGTCTTTGGCTCTCTTATCGCTCCCATTCATTAGGAAATACGGTGAGATGGGTGCGATATAGGAGAATAGGGTGAACTTTGGGGCCGAAGAGTCCAAGGCATACCTCGATGCCTCTCACTGGCTGCAAGGTGTGGAATGGTATGAGCATTACAGGCAAGAATCCCAAGTCACATCCCCGATGCCTGTCATTCTCTACAGGGTCTCGTGCTATGGTTGGAAACCCTAATACCTCAGGCATTCATTGGTATTTTCACCCAAATTTTCAACATGTTTTTTGTGACCCCACCCCATGAACAGGGGAATACCAGTTTGTTAGCTGAAAGCTGCTTATGCACAGCGACTACGGCATTTAGCACCACAGGTGCAAAAACATTCAACAGGAAGTAAAAATGACAGCTGTACTGTTCATAAGGAAGTGAGGAAAAATGCCACTGGTGAAAACCTGGACTGAAAATATTACAAAGTCATGAACTTACGAGGGTGCGTGGAAACTGCGCAATGCTCACTCGCAATACAGTCATTTTATGGACTTTTGTCACCAAATTTTCAACATAGCCATTTTAAGACCTCTGCTCATGAACAGTGTAACTGTGATTTTCTTAATCTGTCCTAAACATTGCTTTCGCACACCAACAGCACCATTGTGCGCTACCTGGCGAAAACACTTTTGGGCGATATATGAAAAATAGCAGCTGTACTGTTCATAAGAAGTGTAATAAAATGGCAGTGTTGAAAATCTGGAGTGAAAATATTAAATTCATGAAACTTACGAGCATGCATAGGAACTGCTTAGCGCTTACGTAAGTAAAACAGTCATTTTAGGAATTTTTTCACCAAATTTTCAACATAGCCATTTTAAGACCACTGCTCATGAACAGTGTCACTGCGATTTTCTTAATGTGTCCCATACATTGATTTTGCACACTGACTGCGCCATTGTGCGCTACATGGGCGGAAACACATTTTGGACAAGATGTGAAAAATGACAGCTGTACTGCTCATAAGGAGGTGTGGTAAAATGGCAATGTTGAAAATCTGGAGTGAAAATATTGAAAATTCGCGAACTTACGAACGTACGTAGGAACTGTGCAATGCACCCTGGTAAAACAGTCATTTTTAGGAATTTTTTCACCAAATTTTCAACATAGCCATTTTAAGACCTCTGCTCATGAACAGTGTCACTGTGATATTCTTAATTTGTCCTGTACATTGATTTCAAACACTGACTGCGCTGTTGTGCGCTACATGGTCAGAAATAAGTTTTGGGTGAGATATGAAAAATGACAGCTGTACTACTCATAAAAAGGTGTGGTAAAATGGCAATGTTGAAAATCTGGAGTGAAAATATTGAAAATTCGCGAACTTACGAGCGTAAGGAAACTGTACAACGACGCTCAGAAACAGTCATTTTAGGAATTTTTTTCACCAAATTTTCAACATAGCTATTTTAAGACCTCTGCTCATGAATAGTGTCACTGTGATTTTCTTAATTTGTCCTGTACATTGATTTTCAGCACACCAACTGCGCCATTGTGCGCCACATGGGCAGAAGCACATTTTGGGTGAGATGTGAAAATGACAGTGTACTACTATAAGAAGGTGTGGTAAAAATGGCAATGTTGAAAATCTGGAGGAAAAATATTAAAATTCAAGAACTTACGAAAGCCCGTGAGGAACCGCGTAAACGACGCTCATAAAACAGTCATTTTTTAAGAGCTGAATCACTAATATGATGGTTTTAGACCTTCGATGATGATGTCATTACATGGCGCGTCCGGCGGGTGATTTCACGCAGTGACCGCGAAATCACCCTTTGGGCCCGAATAACGCCACATGACAGTGACATTCATTCGCGAGAAGGGGTCCCAAAACCCCATGTTGAAAATTTGCGCAAAATTCCCAAAAATGCCTGAGATATGCAATCAAAGTTGAAAACCCCTATCTAGCCCATTATACAGCTTACCAGCATTTTCTCAGTTCGTGGTCGGCTTTGAAGAGTGCAGACGTGTTCCCGGTCCACTGAAGATCGTCACGCCGAGCTCTGGAGGTAAGTATGGGTGACGGGGGTGGGGAGGCAGGGAAGCGCAGGGTGGGTGTGGGTTGTGGGGGCTGGGAGAAGCGCCGTGGGACCGCTTTTTTAATTTACAGGTTGGTGAAAAAGACGACAGACGCGACACGCTGGGTGGGCTCGGCGTGGCAATAAGGGATGGCTGTTGTGGAGCCGACGGGGATTGGGCATCCCCGGCCGGTAATATGATAGTTGCCACGCTGGGTGGCTCCCAGCGTGGCACCCAGTACTTGGGGGGTGAGACAGGAGCCGACGGGGATTAGGCACCCCTGCTGATTATTCTATAGTTGCCACGCTGGGGTGGTCACCCAGCTGGCATGTGGAAGGCTTGGGGAGTGCAGCATGTTGATCGGGGATTAAATTCTGCTGGCTATAATGTGTGGGGGGCAGTATGCAGTATGCGTGCGCTTGTGTGGTGTGTAGGGGGAGCTGCGCATGAGCAGGTGATATCTTATCGCTGCTCACTGAAGCGTAGCTCCCCCTTTCAACTGTATGCCACTGCATTTTGGAGCTTGTCATAGACAGCTCCAGCATGCATTGGCTTACAGGGGCCATGCCTGCCAACACACTGACTGAATTGGAGGAGGAGGTGACACACCTCCAAAATCTCGGATGATGGCACTATGTTTCTTGCACATGCATGCAAGCAAACATAAAAAGGGAAGTGGTTATCCCTTTGTACAGACAGTTGGTGAGACCCCATCTGGAGTACTGTGTGCAGTTTTGGAGACCACATCTATGCAAGGACATAGACATAGGAAGCAGTCCAGAGGAGGGCAACTAAAATGGTGCAGAGTTTGCAGCAGTAACCATATGAAGAGAGACTGAGAGAGCTTAATATGTATACTCTTGATGAAAGGAGGGACGGGGGGACATGATAGAAACATTCAAGTACCTCAAGGGAATCAACGAAGTCCAGGAGGGTAGCATCTTTCAGAAAAAGAGATGTGTAAGAACAAGGGGACACAATTTAAAGATAGAGGGGGGACGGCTTAGGGGTAAAGTAAGGTAATTTTTTTTCATGGAGAGAGTGGTGGATACATGGAACAGCCTTCCCGAGGAGGTCGTTGGGTCTAAAACAGTGGGGGAATTCAAACATGCATGGGACAGACACAAGGCAATTATAGTGCGGGTTGCAGGAAGTAGGCTGTTGGTTAACTAGAATCTGCAGCTCATCCAGTAGGTAGGAAAATGGGCAGACTGGGTGGGCCAAGTGGTCCTTATCTGCCGTCAAAGTCTATGTTTCTACGTTTCTATGTTTAAAGAGAATAAACTAAAAAAATATTTATTTTTTCACATTAAAATCTATGAATTGTATAAAATTGCAATTTCTACAAATTCAAATACACAGTTAATACATGTGTTATACACATACACACAGAGTACAATGCATTTTAAAATCTGAAAGAGCAAATCTTTTTTTACTTGCTTGTTTAAAGGTTACAGGAAATTTTGCGCTAATTGTCAGCAGTTTTCCTCTCAGCCTCCCCCCCCCCCAGCTTCATAGTGTGGCCCCTTATTCTCAAGCATCTTTTTCTTTGGAAGGTGCTCCCTCCCTGTACCTTGTTTATACCCGTGAGGTATTTGAATCTTTCAATTATATCCCCCTTTCCCTCCTTACTTCTGGGGAGTACATATTCAATTCCACCTCTGTACCATCTCCACCCTGTCAATGTCATTTCAGAGTCGGGGTATCCAGAACTGTACACAGTACTCAAGGTGGGGTCTCACCAGTGATCTATACAGGGATATTATTACCTCTCACTTTCTGCCTCTGCATCCAAGCATCCCGCTAGCCTTTACCACTGTCTTGTCACACTATTTAGCTACCTTCAGGTCATCAGCAATGATTACCCCTGGCCCCTTTCTTGGTGACTGCTAGTACTTCTCCTCCTATTTGGTACATTGCCCCCAGATTTCTGAGCCCCATGTGCATGAATTTGCACTTTTTTGCTTTGAAACCCAGCTGCCAAGCTCGTGACCATTCTTCCAGCTTTTTTAGATCTTCCCTCATTCTTTTCACCCCGCGGTGTGTCATCTCTGTTGCAGATTTTTGTGTCATCTGCGAACAGGCATTCCTTCCCTTCCAGTCCTTCTGCAATGCAGCTAATAAAGAGATTGACCAGGACTGGGCCTAGTACTGACCCTTGTGGCACCCCGCTGGTCACTTTACCTTCTCCAGAGTGGTCGCCATTTACTACCACCCTCTGACTCCTATTGCCTAACCAGCCTACTACCCATCTTACTACTTTAGGTCCTACTGCAAGACTTCTCAGCCTGCTCACCAGCCTTCTATGTGGAACGGTGATGAAGGCCTTACTGAAATCCAGGTAGGCCACATCAACTGCTCCCCCCTTATCCACTTACTTGGATACCCAATCAAAGAACTGGATCAGGTTTGTCTGGCAAGACTGCCCCCCATGAAACCATGTTGCCTTGGCTCCTGTAGTCCACTAGTAACACGGTATTCCCCAATCCTTTCCTTCAGTAGTGATTCCATTACTTTACACACTACCAAAGTCAGGCTGACAGGCCTATAGTTTCCTGCCTCCTCTTTGCTTCCACTTTTGTGGAGTGGGACTACATCAGCCCTTCCCCAGTCTCCCAGTAGCTGTCTTGTTTCTAGTGACAGGTTGAACAGGGCTGTCAGAGGAGCAGCCAGCTCCTCTGGGAGCTCCCTCAATAACCTTGGGTGCATCACGTCTGGTCCCATTTCCTTGTCTACTTTTAACTGTGACAGTTCCATTAGGACTCTTTCCTTGGTAAAGAGGCTAGTGTCCACCTCATGTCCCTTAATGACCCTGTCTTTTATCATAGGCCCGCTATCTACCCCCCATTAATACTGAACAGAAGAATTTGTTCAGTATGTCCGATTTTTGGTAGTCCTCTTGCACACAAGCCCCTCTTTCTGCTTTTAGCCTTACTACCCCTCCCTAGGTCTTTCTCTTTTTGCTTATGTATCCAAAAAATGTCTTGTGTCTTTAAAAAAGTATGACGTAAAGATGTTGCACGTACTCAGCCCCAGCCCCTGCACTCAGACAGTCTAGGCCGTCACTGTTGAATCATCCAGCCTCTGCTAGATGGTGACTAAGCAGCGGCTTGCGCTGTCCCCCCTCTGCAAAGAAGGAGAACAGTCAATGGATGCTCAGTCCTCCTTCATGCAGCCAGCCTTTGAGTGACCCAGGTCTATTCCTAAACCCGATTTACCAGCGTGGTGGCAGGTGAGGCACCCAGGCCCTCAAAACTCCATGCCACAGGGCCGGCACTGCATTTCTGATTTTAAGGAAAAATAGTAAAAATCTGATAGGAGGATGGTGGGGAATCAGGAATCATGCACCTGGAAAGGGACACGCTACTGGAAAAGCAAGCTGAGGTGCTTTATCACAGTAAATCATGTTATATTGTGCTGCACGATAATCACGATATTGTTTTTTTACAACAATAAATTATCGTCAGTGGTAATTATTGTGATATATCGTTATGTCGTGTTATCATGACATCCCTAAGTTCAGACTAACTTTAAAGGCCTGAACTGTCTTCATGTCTACTGTCTCTGCTGGTAGGCTGTTCCAGAGGTTCACCACCCTCTAGGATAAAAGGGGCATCCTAATGTTACCCCTGAATTTACCAACCCTGAGCTTCAGGCCATGTCCCCGTGTTCTGCTACATGACGTCAGATTAGACATCTCCAACTGTTTGATCTTGTCGATACCCCTGAGTATCTTGTTAAAAGTACCCTTGAAAAAATTGGCTGAGTGGGAGGATCCAGAGGGTGATCCTAAATGGAGAACTCTCGTGGGAGAGGGAAGTCATGAGTGGGATGCCCCAAGGATAGGTTCCAGGAATGGTTCTTTTTAACATATTTATTTGTGATATAGGAGAGCAGGTTGAGGGAAAGATATGCCTCTTTGTAGGTAATAACATGGTCTCTGGAACAATGGACACTAAAGAGGGGATACATGCTATAAAGAAAGCTCTACAAAATCTGGAGATGTGATCACAGGTGTGTTTTAACATAAAAATTGCAACCTAATCCACATAAGGACTTTAAACCCCAAGAACGGAGTATAGCATGAATGGGGTGGTAGTGGAGACCTTTTTAGAACTGTCTCATGAGCACATTATTAGTGAGCATATTATTAGCTATAGTCTTTCATTGTAAGTATATTGAAATATGGTTCTGGTTTATGGTAATCTATATATGGGGTGACTGTGAGGGGAGGTGGATAGGCACAGCATACCAGGGGGTTGTATCTGACAAGCATCTGGCCCACAATAATTTACTCTGCGTGAAGGCACCACACTATTTAATTTTATCTTGGGAAAGAACCCCCTTTTTCCACCAGAACAAGGACCCAGGCCTCTCAATCTTGTTGGGCCCGCAAAGCAGGGGTAGTAGCCTATAAATTACATGGCACCTGGGTTACACTACTTTGAATTTCCAGGCATCAGACCAATCACCCAGCTTGTCCAGATGCTCCTGAAATGTGTCTGCATCCTCAGGTTAGTCTACCTACCTGGTCAGCTTAGTATGATCTGCAAGTACTAGCCCTTGCACCCTCCTCGTTTCTAAATTGGATGAATACTGCTTAAAACAACATATGTAGATTTATCACCCTAGCCCCATACCGTACCCATCACTGCCATCTCTATAAATCTCTAGGCTGGCTCTCGTCCTCTGACCGAAGAGACCTCAGGCTTGGAACATCCATATCAAAAACCTTGCAGGACGGAATTGAGTCACCTCTGTTCAGGCTACTAGAAATAAAAAGAAAAAGTCATGAACTCAGGTCCTCTGCCTGAAGGCTTCTTGAATGTCCCAGACGCAATACTGAGATGGGTAGGAGGGCCTTCTCCTATGCAGCTCCAAAACTTTGGAACTCCCTCCCTAGCGAACTGCAAGCACCACTTTCTCCTCACATGTTCAAATTGAAGTTCCAGGAAGCTATGCTAGGTAGATCCTTATGTGAATGTTACTCCAAGTAATTTAGCAAGTGAAAGCTGGATGTCCCTTACCTAGCAATCAGCTATCTAGGTCACTTAAATGCACTTACTTGCTGTCGTTTGATATTAGAGCAGATAATGTCTATGAAATAAGTGACGGCTCATCTTATCTATGTCTGCCAATTTGCTACTGGATTCTCTCTCCCACTTTGTATTGTAAACTTGTGATCACTGATTGTATTGTATTTAATTTTTTATTTTTTGCCCCCTACCGTGATTCCAACTAACCTGTACCTTGTTGTCAGATGTGCCATCTCAATGGCCTGGGTCATGCCTGAAAATGGTCCCTGGGATCAGTGCACCCATCCAGTAAACAAATGAATAAATAAAAATAAATAAATAAACTTAAGCAGCCTGCCTGGTGGAGACCTCAGCTGCTAAATCACTGATGAAGCGCAGATCTCAGGGTAAGAACCCTGTTCGATAGTAGGTCATCTGGAATTGGTAGGAAAACTGGGCAGACTGGATGGACATTGGGGCTTTTTCTGCCATCATTTTCTATTGTTTCTATGAGTCTAAGACCAATGGCTCCATGCACCAACCCCTGTGTGACACCCGCTGAGTACAATTCTCCATTCAGAGCAGTGCTCTTCCACCTCCACCCTCTGCTTCCTTCCCCCAAGTCAGTTAGCAATCTACCTTGTGTATTGCATGTGTATACTGCACTGGTTTACTTTGGCCAGAAGCTTGTTATGCACCACAGTGTCAAAGGCCTTGCTGAAGTCCAGGTAGACTACATCCGTGGCTCTGCCCCAGTCCAGCTCCCTGGTTACCCCCTGAACATGATGGTTAGGCTGGTTTTGCATGATCTGCCCCTCATAAAGCCATGCTAAGAGGGAGCAAGAACCTTGATCTCCACCAAGAGCTCTAAGTGCCGATCTGATTTCTCCCTCATGCCTCTCTGCCCCCGATCTGTTCTGCACTACCACTTTGTACACTTTCACTTGTTTACCATTTCTTACCCTGTAGATCGACAAATGTTGTATGTATGTATAGGTTGTTAATATGTAAGCATTAATGCATGACAAAGGAGGGCTCTACTAGAGAATTAATGCCTGGTTCCACCAACCAGACATTAATTCCCTAGTAGAGTCTGACTTTGGAGTGCATTAATGCGCTTGTAACATGGTAATCGCTTCAAAAATTACACAAAAGCATGTTATTCTGAAATAAATACACAGATGCACGGTTTTGCAAGATTATGTTTTTTTTATTAGGGAACTCTGGTTTTTGTTTAACAAAACATATTAATATGGTGGCTGCTGATTAAACAACTTGTTTTTCAATGAAACCACATCCTTCAGTGATGAACTTTGGTATAACAAACAGCGTTAACATTTGCTAAATTATACTGAGAAAGGCAACATTTTACTGATTGAAAACTCTCTCCATCTCTTTTGCAGTCATTTGAATCATGGGATCGCACATTAACATAATGCGATCAAACATCACCGGTAAACATCGCGAACAAGCAGGGTATTCATTCTCTGCAAATATCATAATTTGCAACAACAACATCTGGTAAGCTACTGATTAAAACACTGAGGTTTTCCATTTCAGAAGTCATTCTCCAGGTAGTTGGATTTTTTTAAAATAAATCAGTGGTCCCTCCGTACAAAGCTAAGCCGGATGACAGTGAGCAATGGTACCTTCGGGGTCGGCAGTGGAACGAAACTGCAGCGAGGAGAAAATGGCAGTGTCTGGACAAGGTACAGAAACTAACAAATCCTTGTGAAATTAATGTGGCACAGTTTGTGGGGAATCATATACTATACAAAATAACAGATAGGGAACTGTACACGTCAAGGCCGTGTTTCCATCTCGGGTGATTGATGACATCATAGGGACCTCTCGAGCTTCGCTCTCAAGGTCTATGATGTCATCAAATCTCTCAATGGAACACAGCCTTGTTGTGCACAGTTCCCTATCCATTATTCTACTTACGATGCATGAGCTACTTAACTTTCTCTGCTAATGTGTAACATCTCTGCTGTTGACTCTTTTGTAAAATAGGTACCGCACTTAAGTGAGGCTGTCCAGGTGTGTGAAAATTCTAAATAAATACATTTTTCTATCCTTGATAATATTCTCCAGGACCTTTCCCAGCACAGATGTCAGGCCTGTAGTTGCTCCTGTCTGACCTTTCCCCCTTTTGAAGATGGGGCCACACTGGCCACTTTCCAGTCCTCTGACCCCACACCTCTCTGGACAGATGCCTGAGGTTTCAAGTTTCAAGATTTTTGTTGATCAACCAAGGTAATTTCAACAGTAATACATACAAAGAATCATACAAAGAATATTTATACAAGGTCTAATTAATTAAAAATTGAAGACATTTACATTAGCACAATAAAAACAGAAATGTAGTTAGGCAATATTTTTCTTATGTCTGAAGATTGCACTTAGGCAATTGCACAGTAATTTAGCATCATTGATTATCACTAGGTTTAAAAGCACATACACGAGATCTGTTAAGGCGTTTTTATACATAGCAATATGATTTATTAGAAATGTGTGTCTCCATTTTTATGTTGATTGCGCGCATGCACGAGAAACATGTTGCGGCAGCTTTCTCCACAAGCAGGTTGTGGAGGCACAGCACTGTTGTGGCCAATGCCCCCACAGCCTGCAAAGGCTTGTCCTGCTTCCCCAATGCCGTGGCACGCTGCTGCTGACACTAGTTCAACCAGTGTGCCACAACCTTCTAAAAAAGTAGCTGCTGCAATCAGGGGCCACCTCGTCATTGCAATGTCATCCCCCGTCGGCTACTGGCCCCCCAAAAAGAAGCAGTTGGGTGGCACGCTGGGAGCCCACCCCAGCGTGCCCAATGCCCCTGTGAAGAAAAAAACTGTCCCACGATGTTTTTTTTTTTTTTGTAACCTGTGAAATCAGAAAACTGTCCCTTGCAGTCTCCCTGGCCCCCCTCCCACCACCCGCACCCACCCACTGTGCACCCTGCCTCCCTACACCCCCCACCCAATACTTACCTCTGGAGTCCGGCGCGACAATCTTCGGTGGACCAGGAACACGTCTGCACTCTTCAATGCCAACCACGAACTGAAGAAATGCTGGTAAGCTGTATAATGGTAGAAATAGGGTTTTTTCAACTTTAATGCATATTTCAGTGTAACCTCCACCCAGGTATGCCATCTCCATATTGTACCCCGTAGGCACATAGCCCCCAAAACTTCGACAGCACTACCTGGTGGGCTGGGTTTGGCGCGAAATATGTCACTCGGCACATTGGCTAGGTTTGACTACTCTGCATAGGGGCACCCAAAGTAATTCAGAGACTAGAAGCAATAACATAATGTCCAATACCAGAAGTTGGGATTCTAAAGTGTGGCTTTTATTCACATCCAACAGAATAACAAAGCATAGATGGACACCCATGGGGCTACACTCCTGGTAATGCAGATTTATGGAGATCAGAACACATCCTCTTTACACTGAAACCCTCAGGTCTGGAAACACTCTGGACACTCTGCCCTAAGTCAACTCTTTTCGGTTTCCCTGACTCGGCTCCATTGCCAGCCCTTGGACACATTCCATATAACATGGAACATTTACTGGTGGCTCCCTAAACCACCTATGAGCACTTCTGGTTCCATCAGGGAATCTTCCTCATCAATCCCACATCTGGGTACTTTCCTTAGGCACTGGCCAAGTACCTGAGAGAAAGCAACAGGTGTCCCAAAACAAACCCGTAGAGGTGAATTTGGTTACTACTGATGGGAGGTCTCCCAATTCTCGCTCCCATAATTCATACCCGGCCATTTCTCTGGACTGTAACATCTCATCTTTAAAAACACTTTGCTGTGTAGAGTCTCTTTAAATGTATGTCACATCCAATCTACTGTTTTTGCATTCCATTTGTGCTGAACTTGAACATACTTAAAAAGTGGCTGTGTCCATTACTCTGGACCCCCCCCACAGAGTTAAGCAGTCCAATCCCCACATCTTCCAAACTGTACTTGACTGTCTTTTCCTGACCCCACAGTAACAGTCACTTTAGTTTCATCTTGTCTCAGGTGAAAACACATTGGCCCTTTAGCAGAGTGAACTCACCCCTTGGTTGCAGGTGCCCCACAGGCATTTTCTCTTCAAAGAAATGTCGTCCAGAACTTCTGGTGCCTCAGCACGAACTTAAACTCAGGCAGCTTCTTGTTTCCTAGCTGGACCAGGAGGTTTGCCCCTGGAAACAGGCTGATTCCTTCCCCCATCCCCGCAGGGATGGAGCCCTGAACCACAGAAAGCGGTCTCTACCACTTCACTTGGCTCTTCTTGTGTTCTTCTCCAGGTGACAACACACACCTCTACAAAAAAATAGCTCTTTGACAGAGCTTAGGACTCTGAGAGCCTGCTTCCAGCAGAGCACCTCCTTCCTCTACTACAGACTGCAACAGACTTCCTTCAACTTCCCCAGCGTTCTACTCTAACCTCCAACTGCAACATTCCAGTGTGGCTTATGCAGCTGTGACAGTTCTAAAATGATGTCATCCCTCAGTCTCAGCTGAGACTGAGAACAGAGTGAGGCAGTGTGAAATCCATTTAACTGGAGTTTCACAAGCTGCCTGTCCCTGCCTGCCACTAGGTCTAACTGGGATTCTAGTAACCTTGGGTAACGGGGAGGTTACATCAGTCATTTTTGGAATTTTGGCACCAAATTTTCAACATGGGTTTTTTGGGACCACTCCTCATGAATTCTCGAACTGTCATGGCATTAATTGGCCCCAAAAGGTGATTTTGCGGTCACTGTGCGGAATCACCTTTAGGTGGCAATTAACAAAACGACAGTGCCAGTGTTCATGAGGTGGGCTCTCAAAAAGTCTATGTTGCAAATTTGGTGGAAAAAATCCAAAAAATGACTGTTTTACGAGCATGTCACTGTGGCAAATCAGTGTTTGGGACAGATTAAGAAAATGATAGTGACACTGTTAATGAGTAGAGGTCCTAAAATGCCTATGTTGAAAATTTGGTAACGATACTCCATAAAATGACTGTGTTACGAGCGTGCATTGCACAGTTTGCAAGCACACTCATAACTTCGCAAATTTATGATATTTTCACTCCAGATTTTCGACATTGCCATTTACCCACACCTACTTATGAACAGTACAGCTGTCATTTTTCCCATTTTGACCGAAATGTGTTTTCACACTTCCAGCGCAGAATAGAGCGGTCACTGTGGGAAATCACTGTCTGGGACAGATTAAGAAAATGAGAGTGATACTGTTCATGAGCAGAGGTCCTAAAATGCCTATCTTGAAAATTTGGTGATGATAGCTCATCAAATGACTGCGTTATAAGTGTGCATTGCACACTTTCCACACACCCTTGTAACTTCGCAAATTTGTAATATTGTCACGTCAGATTTTCAACAGTGGCATTTTTCCACACCTCCTATGAGCAGTACAGCAGTCATTTTTCACATCCTGACCGAAATGTGTTTTCACAGTTCCGGTGCAGAATAACGCGGTCATTGTGGGAAATCACTGTTCAGGACAGATTAAGAAAATGACAGTGGCACTGTTCATGAGCAGATGTCCTAAAATGCCTACGTTGAAAATTTGGTGATGAAACTCCATAACATGACTGTGTTACAAGCGTGCATTGAACTGTTTCCACACACCCTTGTAACGTCGCAATTTTGTAATATTTTCATGCCACATTTTCAACAGTGGCATTTTCCCACACCTCCTTATGAGCAGTACAGCTGCCATTTTTCACATCCTGGCTAAAATATGTTTTTGCACTCCTGCTGGAGAATAGCACGGTCACTGTGGGAAATCACTGTTTGGAACAGATTAAGATCGAACAACTGAGAGGGGGGAGTGACCGAGCTCAACTGAGCTCTGTCGAGACTGCTGCAGATTTGTTTGTGGGCAGAAAAAGGCCCCAACGCAAGAGCCCAGTACAAAAGGGCAGCCTGCAGCACTGGGAGAAACAGAACAAGAAAGCAAGTGGCAGAGGGGGAGTGAGCGAACTCACCGGAGCGCTGTCAGGACTGCTGCAGATTTCTTTGTGGGCAGAAAAAGGCATCAATGCAGGCAGGGCCCAGTACAAAAGGCCAGCCTGCAGCGGTGGCAGAAACAGTATAAGCAAGTGAGACAGGGGGACTGAGTGAGTGAGCTTAATGGAGCTCTATCAGGACTGCTGTGGATTTCTTTGTGGCCAGAAAAAGGTGCCAATGCATGCAGGGGCCCCATACAAAAGGGCCGCTTGCAGCACCAGGACAAACAGAATGAGTGCTTGAGAGGGGGAGACTGAGCAACCTCAATGGAGCTCTGTTGGGACAGCTGCAGATTTCTTTGTGGACAGACAAAGGTGCCAACGCAGCCAGGAGCCCCGTACACAAGCGCATCCTGCAGCGCCAAGAGAAACAGAACTATCGAGTGACAGAGTGGTAGTGAGCGAGCTCAACGGAGCTCTATTATGACTGCTGCAGATTTCTTTGTGGGCAGAAAATGCGGAAACACAGGCAGGAGCCCAGTACAACAGGCCAGCTTGCAGCGCTGGCTGAAACGGAAGGAGTGAGTGAGAGAGCTCAATGGAGCTACATCGGGACTGTTTCAGATTTCTTTCTGGCCAGAAGAAGCCGCCACCAATGCAGACAGGAGCCCAGTACAAAAAGGCAACCTGCAGTGGCAGGAGGCACAGAACGAGTGAGTGAGGGAGGGTGAGTGAGTGAGCTCAACGGAGCTGTGCTGGGACTGCTGCAGATTTGTTTGTGGGCAGAAAAAGCCAGCAATACAGGCAGAGGCCCAGTACAAATGGGCAGGCTGCAGTGGCGGGGAAACCAGAATGAGCGAATGAGAGAGGGGGAGTGAGTGAGCTCAGTGGAGCTCTGTTGTAACTGCTGCAAATTTCTTTGTGGGCAGAAGAAGGTGGGAATGCAGGCAGGAGCCCAATAGAAAAGGGCAGCCTGCAGCGCCGGCAGAAATGGAATGAACAAGTGAGAGAAGGGGAGCGAGCTAGCTCAACGGAGCTTTGTCAGGACTGCTGCAGATTTCTTTGTGGGCAGACAAAGGCACCAACAGAGGCAGGAGCCCAGCACAAAAGGGCAGTCTGCAGCGCCAGGAGAAACAGAATGAGTGAGTGACATTGGGGGAGTGAGCAACCTCAACAGAGCTCTGTCGGGACAGCTGTGGATTCCTTTGTGGGCATAAAAAGGTGCCAATGCAGGCAGGAGCCCAATACAAAAGAGCAGCCTGCAGCGCTGGGAGAAACACAATGAGTGAGTGAGAGAGGGGGAGTGAGCGAGCTCAGTGGAGCTCTATCATGACTGCTGCGGATTTCTTTGTGAGCAGAAAAAGGTGGCAATGCAGGCAGAAGCCCAGTACAAAATGCAGCACCGGCAGAAACGGAGGAGTGAGTGAGAGAGGGGGAATCAGCAGGCTCAACAGACCTGTGTCGGGACTGCTGCAGATTTCTTTGCGGGCAGAAAAAGCCACCAACAGAGGCAGGAGACCAGTACAAAAGGGCAGCCTGCAGCGCCAGGAGAAACAGAATGAGCGAGTGAGAGAGGGGGAGTGAGCCATCTCAACAGAGCTCTGTCGGGACAGCTGCTTATTTCTTAGTGGGCAGAACAAGGTGCCAACTCAGGCAGGAGCCTAGTACAAAAGAGCAGCCTGCAGCACCAGAAGAAACAGACTGAGCGAGTGACAGAGGGCCAGTGAGAGTGCTCAACAGACCAACGCAATCGACATTCGGCATTGACAAATGCTTGTTTATGCACTGGACATTGAAACAAGATATGAAAATTATTCTCCATATGTCCAGTATTACAAAAACACTCCAAAGAAAATGGAAGCCTAAGAGATTACAACAAGCAGCACTGCCAGTTGTTCCTTTTGCTCCACTGTGAGCCTGGGATGTAGCTTGTCTGCCCCTAGGGACTTATCTGGCTTGATCTTTGATAGGCAGTCGGCTACCAAACAGGTGTGATGTTCACCAACTGCATCATGGCTGCCCCTGATGCCGTGAGTTCTCTCAATGAGGCCCTTCCCCTACTAGGGGCCCTTTTGTGAACAGTGATGCAAAATATTCATTAAGTATCTCAGCCATCACCTCTAGGTCTCTTACTGGTTCCTCCCCCCACCCCTGTTATTAAGGGCCCAACCCTCTACTTCACCTTTGTCCATCCATGTATGTCCTGGAAGAAGATTCTGGTGTTGTCTGCAGCTCCTGCTGTTACCATGGCTTACAGCTGGCCAAGTGTGACTGGTACAGACACCTTAGGTTTTTGTTGGTTCATCCCTGGTTGCAGCAGTAGGACAGAAGTGAAAGTAATTTAAGGTCAGATGGGACTCTTGGTTCATTACATCCACCCCCTGCTTCATGAGCAAGGATAAATAAGTATGCTCTGCAAATTCATACCAATTTGCAGTGATCCCCTACTTACCTTACTACCCAGGGTGTCACAAGATTCCCCCTTCTATGGAGAAATGTGAACTGTCTTTATGTCTACTGGCTCAGTTGGTAGGCAGTTCCATAGGTTTGCCCCCCTCTGGGAGAAAACATGTATCTTAATATTATCTATGATTTACCACCCCTTAGTTTAGGCTGTGTTCTTGTGTCTTGCAATAGACACCAGATCAAAATCTCTGATTGCTCAATCTTTTCCATACTTTTGAGTATGCAAAAGACTAAGATCATGTTCTCTGTCAGCCTGCATTTTTCTAGGATTACCATGTGAAGGGCCGATGAGCGCTCAATGGTGGAAGACAGAACTGAGAAGCAATGGGGCCACAGACGTTTTCTAGGTACTGATGTTGTACATTATTGTGGGTTGCCCCCAGCTAGTAAAAGTTCCTGAGTGGTCCTGACGCTGACAGCTTACAGTTTCAAAGATGTGACCCAATAGAGAAGATATTCTCAGTGAAGATCTTGAAACTCCAAATGTTTGGAAAATCCAATTTTGTAATCCCAGTAAGGTAACTGTAATCCAAAAGGGAAAAGTACAAAATACCCCAGTCAGCAGCACTTGCGCTCGTGTGACCCATGAATGCAGCAGCTCAGGCAAGGTGGTAACCAGCACACAGTTGCATTTGGCAGTAGGCCCCAGTGGCCTGGATATGCTGCACTTCAGACTCTCTCTCAGATACTTGGCAGCAGCACAGCCCTTCTGGCTCAAACTTCGCAGAGGCTCTACACAACAGCTTCACAGCTCCCAAGGAGCCCAGACCCCAAAAGTGACCCCCCATGGTCCAATTCCACTCTGGATCAAGAGTGCCTTAGTACTCAAGGCAAACACCCATGTCTCCCCTTTCCTGGATTCACCCCTGTCGATAAGGGCTAGCAGGTCCCTTACCTGGCTCAGCAGCAGCTCTATGGAGGTCCAGATCTCTGTCACAGATTCCTCAATTTAGTAGCTTTCCTTGGAATTTGGACCGCTCAGATTCTCTTACAGCAGCTTCATTCTGCTGGTGCTCTTCTGACACACTGATACAGATATAAGCCTATGATAAGGCTCACAGTATTTGGAAGGATGAGTCCAGGATAGGACTGCCCTAGATATGGGCCTGGCTAGGCCTCCAGCTATCACAAGCAGCAGCAGGTCTGCTCACCTCTGAGTCTCTCTCTACCACAAGTTCCTTGTGAGCCCAGAAACTTTTCTCCCCCAATTCAGTGTCTTATTTGTCAGGCAGGGCTGTTCATCTATCATTCTGCCTGACCTGGCTTCTGATTATTTCCAATAGCTCATCAATTCATTGGGGAGGGTACTATTGCATCATCTTCCCCACAATCCCTCTGTCCAATTACTAGAGCTTCCTAGCCCTCTCACTGACTAAATGCTTGGGTTAGGAGTCACAAACATGGCCATGGCCATGTTCTTGTAGGAGTATTGGCTCCAAACTTCTTTAATTATTTTCTGTGCCACCAAACATGTGCTGCCCCCCCCCCAGTCATAGTTGCAGCCCTCCTAGATTGTTATCTGGTCATGCTGCTGAGGTCGTGAGTGCATCAGGTTCATGGTCAGACATGCTGGCAGGGTCTGTGAATCAGGGAGCACTGATGAGGGGCTTCTGTACGCTTGCTCCAGTTCAAGATGTGGCAGCAATTCTGTGTGGCACATTGAGGCACCAAAGAAGAGTGGAGTCCTTGTGCTCCTGGTCCCCGCTGCCAAAATTGAGGAACTGGGACTGTAGACTGCACCCACAGCTGCTGCTTGAAAGGGTACAGTAGGCAACGAGTCCATGCTGCTGCATGCTCTCTCTCTCTCTCCTGCCACCACACAAGGGGGCAAGTGGGACAGAGCTGGCAGCAAGAGCAGAAGATCCAGGGACCTTGGGAGGGTGGCAGCAGCAGTCCAGGTGAGTCCCTTCCTGAGGAGGAGGAGGTTACATTTGTAAACTATAATGATCTCACCCAAGGTCACAGTTTTTTTTTTTAATTTAATTGTATTGTACATTAAGAAGTTATATTTTCTTATACTAACATTGAAACATAGACATTAACAGCAGAAAAAGACCAATGGTCCATCCAGTCTGCCCAAGTTCCCTGTTTAGCCTTGGAACCTATTGACCCTCCTGGGTCATAGCCCACCCCATCCACCCCCCATTTTCCTCCCAGTTTCTACCACCCTGAGCAGTCACTATACCCTTAATTCTGCCCCAGTCCTGCTTGAAACCAGTAACGGTTTTCACACCCACCAATTCAGCTGGTAGAGTGTTCCAGAGCTCCACCACCACCCTTTCTGTAAAATAACACTTCCTCATGTCCCTTCTGAACCTCCCTCCTGTTAGTTTCCACTCATGTCCACTTGACCCGCAAGCTAGTAGTCAAGCTGAATATATTTCCCTGTAGTTCACCTTGTTAATTACTTTTAGGAACTTGAAGGTCTCTGTTATTTTTCCCCTCTTCTGGTCTCCAACGAGTCCATGTTCAGTGCCTTGAGACACTCATAATAGGACCTACCTCATTGTCCCTGACTCATTTTTGTTACCCTGTGCTGCACTGTCTCCAGTCTATCCCTATTTTTCCTGAGATGAGGATTCCAGAATTGGGTGCAGTACTCCAGGTGTGGCCTCACTAACGATCTACATAGGGGAAGTATTACCTCTTCCCTCTTCCCTGCTGATATCACTACCCCTCCCAATACATCCCAGCATCCTATTCACATTGCTATATGCCTTGCTGCACTGATTCAGTTGTTTGAGGG
The DNA here is from genome assembly GCA_016271365.2 of Neoceratodus forsteri. Taxonomy (NCBI): domain Eukaryota; kingdom Metazoa; phylum Chordata; order Ceratodontiformes; family Ceratodontidae; genus Neoceratodus; species Neoceratodus forsteri. The sequence goes on from JADMNL010000025.1 coordinate 232,251,528, forward strand.
AGTCACTGATGATAACTCCAAGGTCCTGTTTCTCAGGGCACTGGGTCAGAACATAGCTGACCAAAACAGCACGGTCAACAACTGCACTGCAAAAATGTCACCCATTTTTGTTTTGCTGGGGGATCCGCTCCCCACACCCCCCAAATTAATAGATGCTAACTCTGGGGGGATCGGATCATGGGGCAAGAAGAAAATTGTGGGGCCATGGAATATCCCGAACAGTAAAATGGAGGGGAGACCAGGATTAGACCCTGGTCTCCACTGCCACCCAGCCGAGCTGCTTCCTGTCGCAGCCCTCCATGCCACAGGAGCAGCTTGGCCAGTGACCTGAATCCTTCTGTCCTTCTGCTCTGCTAGCACCATGGACAGCGACCAGGGGAGTGCTTACACCATAGCGCTGCAAATCCCCTATCGCTGTCCGTGGTAGCGCTATACGGACTAGCGCTCTCTTGACTGGAGCTATTACTGTAGTGCTAATCTAACTGGGTACCATTTCTCAGTCATAGGGCTACAGTAAGTCTCACCCCCCCCCCCCAAACACCATCCAGTACTCTGTCCTGGGGCTCTTATTCCTTAGATGTGTTACCTTGCACTTTTTGGCATTTCCAACTGTCAAATCTTAAACCACCTCTTTAGCTTTTTTTAGTTTGGATTTATTGAGACAAGCTGCTGAACAAACTGTAGGGCAATACTGTCAAGTGCAAAATGAAGATGTTACAGGTGGTATTAGTGTACAGACAGTATTCACCACAAAGGTACAACTGTAGACCAGATAAGTGAACAAAGGATGGAACTAAAACCATATAGCTGTCTCAAGAAAACAGGAAACCCCAACCCCCAACAATTGTCCAGGATAAAGCAGGTAAGACATTGAAACCAGAGTAATCTAGGGACAAAGGTTTCACCATCTTGCATGATATACATAACCCACAGCTTGAAATTGAGTAAGGCGATCGTGGTGATAAGCTGTGATCTGCTCCATTTCATATATACCTAGAATAATAGGTTGCATCTGGAATCAAGCATGTTGCTCAGTATGCTTTCCTAGTAAAACTCGTAAATAAATAAATAAATAATTGCTCTCCACATATTTTTTTTTTCAAATTAAATAAGCTTTATTAGCTTATATCTTTTACAACCATACAACACATTAATTATACATACAGTTGCAACGTAGGGAGCACAGATTAAAAAGAAATAATAAGAGGTTACAGATAATGTTGACAATCTCTATATAAAGTTCTCTTATAGATTTCTATCCTTTATAATATAACACCATTTAATTTACAAAATATTGGGATAATGTGTAAAAAGGAAGGTAAAGCAGAAAAGTTGAAATGGAATAAAAGAAGTGACTGATTCCTTAATACTATTTTAACACAACTGATTCTACTTATTCTACCCCCCACCCTTCTCCCTCCACCCTCCTAACCTCTATCCCTATTACCTCCTCCCACCCCCGGTACACCTTAACATTGTAACTTACTGAGGAGAATTACACAGCTCTACTCTAATATTTAGACTGTTAAAGACAACTAATACATATAATTAGCTAGACTGTCAATAAAATATGCAGAGGGGCCCACACCTCATTATAATAATGTAATCTATCCGACATATGGGCTATAGTTTTTTCTGCCTGTAAGGCAAAGAGAACCTCCTTAATCCATTCAGTTCTAGAAGGTATTGTTTGGTCAAGCCAGTGTCGTAAAATAATTTTTTTACGTACAGGGATATCATAGCCATATGCTTACCCTGCTACCCAATTAATACAGATCCATAATTACCTAACATACAAATTTCAGCCGAATCATCAGAACAAGGCCCAAAAGGGGGTCTAAACTATCCTTGATAGCTGCCCAAAAGGGTGCTACCTTGCTACATTCCCACAGTATGTGTAGTAGATTACCGAGCAACACCTCACACCTAGAACATAAATTTGAGGTAAGTAGCCCCATTTTATGTAATTTAACTGGGGTATAATATAAATCATGGATAACAAAAAACTGCAGTAGACGATATCTATCCCATCTCACGTCCCGGTATAAATGCTGCCAACTACTATCCCAGGGCCTCTCCTCTGGAGCAGCTATCGGCAACACCTGATCCCACACATACCGTGAACGACAATTTTGTAACTACAATTGTTCTCTCAAAAGATGATAAAAGTAAGATATAAAATGTGATGTGGGAGGCTCTGAGACATTTTGCAGCATCAGTCCAGATAGATATTGATCCCAGGGTTTCAACCCAAAGTGTGAGTGAAGCATGTGAGATAACTGAAGATATCTGAATACATAGTTAACCAGTATTTGATATTTATTTCTTATCTCCTGAAATGTCAACAAGCAATACTCGCTTAATAGCTCAACCACTTTAATGCTAGGGTGCAAAGGCCAGACTTTTTCATTTAGAGGCTTACCTCCTATCTTAAAGTTAGGATTCCTAAAAATTGGTTGTGAGGTATTTTTTCTCTAAGGATATATGAAATTTTGCATTTATCCTAGTAAGGACCTGTACAATAGTCCCAATTGGTGTATCATATAGAACTCTGGGTGTATTCTTATGTTTTGCATAGATCAGAGTACTGATGTCTATACCATGAGAAAAACATAAATCACTTTCGATTTGAAGCCATTGCGGAACATAGGTGTGACTGCCCTCCACCAACCTCCCTTGATTCCATTTTAATATTACTGAACATGTAATTGCATAATAGTAAAGGAGGAAATCCGGTAGTTGCAGTACCCCCTTAACTTTCCTACGCTGGAGTTTTGCAATCGCTCTTCTCGGTTTTCTTTTGCCCCAAGCAAAATTAGCAATTATACGATTCACCTGTGAAAACCAGGATTTGGGGAAAAACAAATTGGTCATATAAAGGGGGTACAATAAACGGGGAAGAATATTCATTTTTATTACATTGATCCTCCCCCATAGAGATAGTGGAAGTGTGACCCAGCGATTAAGATCTTTTTAAATTTGGGATAAAGTTTTATCCAAATTATGTTGTTTTATTTGCAAATTATCTGTAGAAAGATATATTCCCAAATATTTCATATTATCTTTCATCCATTTTAAACCTAACTGGGTCACTTCCGAGGAATAGGTGTAATTATTTAGAGGCATCACCTCCGTTTTATCTATATTAAGTTTATAATTTGAAAACTTTCCGAATTGCTCAATGACAGACAAAGCTGATTCTATTGAAGTAGAGGGATATAAAATACGAAGTAGTATATTGTCTGCATAAACTGATAACATATATTGTTGAGATCCAACCGAGATGCCATGGATTAAAGGGGAAGCATTAATATAATGAATGAGTGGTTCCAGATATAGATTAAATAAAAAAGGAGAAAGGGGACAACCCTGTCTGGTTCCCTGTTTTAAAAGTATAGTGTTTGAGAGCATATCATTGCAGAGAACACGGGCCGTTGGTCGAGTATACAATACTTTTACCCATTGTATAAACTGTTGTGGAATACGGTATTTAGACATGAGATAAAACAGATAGTCCCACGATACTCGATCAAAAGATTTTTCTGCATCCAGGGACACCAGGGCAGCAGGCACCGAGGAGTCCCTGGATACAGAAATAAGATGATGCTCTCCACATATTTGACGTGGGTAGCCTGGTTTGCATCCATAATCTGGTAATTGCTTTCTTTGCTTCCAGAACATAAAGATAGGCCAGGGACTGAGCACCCAGTCTGATACCAGTTGGAGGTATGGAGAGCCATACCATAGACAGGTTAATGAGGGAAGCCAGTTGGGATAGCTGATCCAGCTGGTCATCCAGACAGAGCTAGAAGTCTTGGAGCAGTGGCAACTCCAAAATACATGTGTGAGTTGCCACTGGTTCCTCATAGCCCCTCCAACATGCACCATAATGTGTTGGGAGAAATTTCATTAAAATGGCTGGTGTCCAAAAGAAACAAATACCTGCACTTGCAGGCAAACTTCCTGCACATCACCAAAAACATTATATTTACTGCTGTAAGAGCTTGTTTCACCCATGTGTCATAGGTGATTGCAATTTGTAGTTTGATGAGCCACATGTCAAGGATGGATTGTGTGCTATCACCCAATTAATCCTGGAGGCTGTGATAAAAATTACCTATCAAATGTGTCCATGTTATGCCACTGATGACATCATGAAATAATCTGAATAACAATAGGACAGGGTCAGGGATGCTAGCCTGATCTTTGGATTCACGTAGATAGTAGGTCCGAATCTGCAAATACTGAAAATGCTCACTACCAGTCAATGTGTACTGTCATTGTAGTTATTCAAATGGAAGAACCTCATGGTTATCCAGAAATTGGAAAATGTGTGGTAGAACAAGACAATAACATCTAGTGAATATCTAGCTAATCTGGATGGGCAGGAAGTCCAAGTCAGATGATAGTATTCTACAGAAATAAAACAGAAGTGAAAGCTTCGGTATAGTGTGCAATTAAAGTCACAGTTTCAGGGTGGAAGCCATGAAGTTGGTGTAGTCCCTCAGAGGGAGAGGGGTGGATCTATTAGTGAAAAGAAGGGGGGCAATGCCATGCATTCAATAAATTTCCCTGGTGGCTGTATTTGGGGTTGTTCCCAGTAATAGATAAGTCATAAATAGGATGGCCAAGCATAATGAAACAAATTAGTTTGATTCACTTCCCCCAAAGTACCCGGTAGTTGAAAAGGAGAGAATCAGATCCTAGTAAGATGGCCACTGCAAATGAAATGAGAAATTAAATTGTTCCTTGAGTCAAAAATAATAAGATGAGGGGAACAGTGCAAGAGCTTGAAAGGGATGTAACAGACAAGGGAGAATATTCATTTGGATTACTTCAATTTGGGAGAAAAATGTGAGAGTTAATTGGCCTTTTCTAGTCAAGTCATCCATTAGAGCAATCGTCAAAGGTTTGTAATTCAACAATTGCAGGATACCCAAATCTTCAGGTATAACAATGCCCAGGTGTGTGAAGTTAGTTCCCCTCCAAAGAAGGGAAGGTATTGCTTTAATGCCAATGAAGGAGTATAATTCAATAAAAGTACCATGTTTGGGGGGGATTAAATTAGAACCCAGAGAGAGTACCAAAAGAAGTCAGTACAGACCAGACAGCTAGGATAGAATAGTCAAGGTTTATCAGGGTAAGGCGGACACGTTCCACGTATAAAGAAGCTCTATATTCTATACCACCAAGTGGTACACCCTCCACCTCTAGCACTTGCCAAAAAACCACTGCAAGGCGCTCAATGTAGCGCACAAATGGTAGCGGGTAGGAGGGGCTGCCCTGGCAAGTTCCCCGTTGAAGCACAGTAAGAGAAGAATGCAAGCCATAAATCTGAATATACACCCAAGGCTCGGCATACAGATTTTGAAGCCATGCAATAAATGCCTTGGGAAAGCCAAAGGCTGACGTGGTGCCCCACAGAAAAGTGCAGGGCACCCTGTCAAAAGCATTCTATGTGTGTAGACTTAACAGGGCAGCTGCTATAGACTGCTGTGTAATGTATTGCATAAGAGATAACATTCTGTGAATGTCGTCCATGGTTTGCCTTTGTCTAGTAAAGCCAGCCTGGTCTGGGTGTACCAATGTCAGTAGAATGCACTGCAATCCATGGGACCAAACTGCCATATAAAGCTTGTAATCTACAGTTAGGATTGAAATCGGGTGATATGATGACATATGGGAATGGTCTTTCCTGGGCTTAGGAATTGCTGAAATGGTTGCATATAACCAAGTTGGGGCGTGGGGGGAATCTCCTTGTGATATTGCCTGGAATGTCTTAAGAAGATACAGGGTGAGAGTATTAAACAACACTTTGTACCACTCAACTTGCCAGCCATTAGATCTTGGACATTTCTGAGTTTTTACAATTTAAGTTCCTCAAGCCGAATCAGAGCTGTCAAAGCACCCTGCTGATCTTCCGTGAGAGTTGGGAGGTGACGTGGTACAGGACAGGAAGAAATGTTTGCATTTGAGGGAGAAATTGTTTCCATATTGAGGTCCTGATAATACTGTTGAAAGATATTTAAGATTCGGGTCCAGTCATGTGTTAAGTGCCCTAGCTCAGGGTCTCTGATCTGTAATATGCAGGCCAATGGTTTTCATGCCTGCAGCCTGCAAGCTAATAGTCAGGTACCCTCTGCACCTCCCTCATAGCTGGAATGTTTCAAAAATAACAGGGCCTGATGTATCTCATCATCCATTATGGATTGCAAATCCTGTTTTATTGCCTTGATAAGCTATGTAATTACTGTATCACCTGAGGTGTAAAGCTGTTGGTACATATGAAAAAATTACTCACCTTAGTAATGTTGTTTCTTCTAATGGAGTCTTGCTGTATTCTGACTAATGCTGTGATCTCCAACCCTTGAACTGCCCTGGAGAACAAAGAGTTAACTTTCCATGCAAGGCATGGAATGCTGAGCTCGAGCTCAGTTGAAGCCTCTGTCTGCTGTTGTTTGAACCCCAACCGTCAGATCTTTATGAGCTATACTCACTGGGAGTTCTGTGTGGAAACTGTAAACTCACACTAGCCAACTGGCAACTGAATTTGATAAAAAGGTTTTTTTCAGTTTCAAAGCAAAGGCTCAAGTCAGGAAACCCAAAAAACAAAACACAACATACACCCAAACTAAAGGAGGGTGAAAAAAAGGGGCACCTCTAGGTGCCAACACTGCTCCTGCCCACCCACATCCCAAAAACCAGGTTCTGAGAGGGGAGGCGGGGGGAGGTCAGAATACAGCAAGACTCCATTAGAAGTAACAACATTACTAAGTTGAGTAATTTTTTTTTCAAACAACATGAAGTCTTGCTGTATTCTGACTAATGCAGATTACCAAGCAGTACCTCCATGGAGGAGGGACAGAACCTACTTTGGGAATAGGCTCTGAAGTACTGCTGTGCCAAACCGAGCATCATTCCTAGCCTGGATATCCAGAGAGTAATGCTTGGTGAAAGTATGGACTGTTTTCCAGTTGGCTGGTTGACAAATCTCTAAGATAGGAATATCCCTGGCAACAGCCAGGTAAGCAGCTGTACCTCTAGTACAGTGAGCCCTCAGGCCTGAGGGTGGGATTCTACCCAATTTTTCATAGCAGAATTATATACAAGAGACAATCCACCTGGCAATAGATCTTTTAGTGGCAGGTTTTCCCTTACCGACCTCCCCATAAGTGAGGAACAATTGGAGGGAGTCAAACCTGTGTCTCTTGGTACGCTCTATGTAGCAGCTGAGGGCCCTTTTTACGTCCAAGCTGTGCAACCTCCTCTCTCCAGAGGAGGAATGGTCAGTGAAGAAAACAAGAAGAGACATAGACTGATTAAGGTGGAAATCTGAAACCACCTTAGGCAGAAACTTCCTGTTAGTTCTTAGGACCACTTTATCTCTATGGAAAGAGATGAAATCAGGCTCCACTGACAGGGCCTGCAATTCACTGATGCGCCTGGCAGAGGTAATGGCTACCAAAAACACAGTTTTCCAAGTCAAGTACTTAAGCTCTGCACAGGACAAAGGCTCAAAAGGGGGTTGCATAAACTGAGCAATGCAAACATTAAGGTCCCAAGCAGGAGCAGGGTCCCTGAAGGGAGGATTGGTGTACAACAGTCCTTTGAAGAATTTGCAAAATACAGGATGGGCTGAAAGAGAAGAGGGCTTGCCTACTGACAAAAAAGCAGAAACAGCTGCCAAATGTACTTTGAGTATAGCTGGTCTGAGTCCCAAGCCATTGAGATGAACCATATAGTCCAGGACTGTAGGCAACCCAGCAGACTCTGGAGAAATATGCTTATCAGAGCACCAAATAGTGAACCTTTTCCATTTGGAGTTGTAAGTCTTTCTGGTGGAAGGCTTTCGAGCAGCCTTTAGAATATCCAGGACACCTTGAGGGAGGTGCAGATCAGAAAACTCTAACTCTTCAAGAGCCAGGCCTTGAGATTGAGAGATTTGAGATTCGGATACCAAACCCTCCCCTGAGAGGATGTCAACAGGTTGTAATTCCTGGGAAAAGACAGGGGAAGGTGGACTGCTAAGGACAGCAACAGTGGGTACCAGGGCTGCTGGCCCAGTCTGGAGCGATCAGAATCACTTTGCAGGGTTGAGACCTGATCTTGACTAATACCTTGAACAGTAGAGGGAAGGGGGGAAAGCATAGAGGAACTTCCCTTCCCAATTGAGTACCAGAGCATCCAGGGGGACTGAGCCCAACACTGGGGGTCTGCAGCAAAAGAGGGGAAGTTGGTGATTGTCTGGGGCTGCAAAAAGATCTATCTGTGGAGTGCCCCATCTTGAGAAAATCACCTCCCAAACTAGGGGATCCAGGGACCATTCGTGGTGGCCCTGAGATATCCTGCTGAGAGCATCTGCCAGGATATTGTCCTTCCCTGGCAGGTGAACTGCTGTGAGAGAAGTTTGCAGGGAATAGGCCAGTGGCCACAACTTCATTGCTTCTGTGCACAAGGCTATAGACCGAGTTCCCCCTTGCTTGTTGATGTACCACATTGTGGTGGTATTGTCTGTTCTGATCTGGACTACTTTGTTCTGAACAGACTTGGAAAAAACTTGCAGTACCAGAAACACTGCTCTGAGTTCCAAGAGATTGATGTGAAGCAGAGATTCTTGAGGTGACCACAGCCCTTGGGTGGTAAGATTCCCCAAGTGGGCTCCCCAGCCCAAGAGGGAGGCATTTGTGGTGAGGATTAGAGAAGGAGACTGAGTGACAAAAGGAACTCCTTGCCTCAAATTATCCTGATCCTGCCACCATTGCAAAGCCTGGATCAGGGTTCGAGTCACTGGGACTAGTTCAGTCAGGGAATCCTTTCTCTGGGACGAGAAGATTCTCAAGTGGAACTGAATGTCCCTCATCTGAAATCTTGCACCCTGGACCACTGCTGTAGAGGCTGCCATGTGGCCCAGTAGTTGCAAGAAGTGCCTTGCTGGTCGAGACACCTGAAGGGTGAAAGAAGAGGCCAGCTCTATTAGTGTCCTTGCCCTGTCCAGGGGAAGGAAGGAAGGCCTTTGCTCTTATTGTATCCAGCTCTGCCCCTATAAAGGTGAGTAGCTGTACTGGCTCTAGAACTGACTTTGGAAGGTTTAGGAGGAACCCTAAGGAAGTGAGCAGTTGCTGAGTTATCTGAAGATGTGACTTGACTTGGTCTGGAGACTGACCTACTATGAGCCAGTCGTCCAGGTATGGAAAAATGGAGATCTTTTTTCTCCTTAGGAAAGCAACCACTACTGCCAGGCACTTTGTGAACACCCTTGGGGCTGATGTCAGACCAAAGGGCATTGCTCTGAATTGATAGTGGCCTGAGGGCAACTCGAACCTGAGGTACTTTCTGAGGGAGCACCTGATGGGAATGTGAAAATAGGCATCCTTGAGGTCCAGGGAGGCTAGCCAGTCCCCTGGCCTTAGAGAGGGCAGAATTATTCCCAGAGTCACCATTTTGAATTTTGGTTTTAAAAGTTGCTTGTTTAGGTATCTCAGATCCAGGATGGGCCACCATTCTCCTGTCTTTTTGGGGGTTAGGAAGTACCTGGAGTACAATCCTTTGCCCCTGTGTAGGGTAGGAACCCTTTCTATGGCTCTGAGAGCCAAGAGGGAAGAAACCTCTGCCTCTAGGGCAAGGGCCTCTGAAGGATTTGCAGGTGGAAAGGATCTGGTTCTCATCTTGGGAAATTTTTTGAAGCTGAGAACCAGTCCCTGGCTTACTACTTCCAGGACCCACTTGTCTGATGTTAAAAACTTCCAGTCCTGGACAAAGTAAGCCAGCCTGCCCCCTACAGGTAGTGAAGAATAAGCTTGGGCAGACCCATCAGGGTGTCTGCCTGGCAGGGGCTTTAGGCTGAGGGGTGGAAGCAGGCCTGCTCATACCCCGTCTGCCTCTCCCTCTAAAGAACCCCCTCTGAGCAAAAGCAGGAGAGGAGGCCTGGGCTTGGTAAAAAGGCCTGACCCTGCCCCTGGAAAGCTGCCTCTGAGAAATAGCTTGCCTTTCTTTGGCCTGAGCACTCCTGTAGGTGGTCCTGTACTCATCCATCTTCTTCATGTAATTCTCTGTCTGCTCCCCAAACAGAGAATTACCAATGACAGGAAAATCCATGGCCTTAGTCTGGGTATTCTGTGACAGGCTAGTACACCTGAGCCAAGCCATCCTGCGAAGGGCCACAGATGTAGCCATGACTCTAGATGAAACATCACTGGAGTCAACAGCAGCATGAAATTGCACCTTGGATGCCTCAATCCCATCAGCAGCCACCCGCTCCAGCTTTGGCCAGCTAGTCAGGGACCTGTTTAGCTAGAGCCATAACAGTGTCCCACCTGGACTTGTGGTATCTAGCTGTGTTGGCCATATAATTAGCCTGCCTGAGTCCCAAAGATGCTGCCATGTACTGTTTCTTTGCCATGGCATCAATCCTCCTGGAGTCCTTGTCTGGGGTGTGTGAAGCCAAGGGAATATTTGCCTTATCACAGGCAGCAGCCTGCACTACCGCAACATGGCTGCATTGCTGGGAAAGGAACTCCATGTCTGAGCCTGAAAGAGCATACCTCTTGTCCATTCTTCTGTGCACAGGAGGTATGGAATTAGGAGTTTTTAAAATTTTAAATGTCTGTTTCCGGAAAGATTTATGGAGGGGAATAGACAGTCTCCTGGACTCTGGGATGTCCATCATCTCAACAAAATCAGGCTCCTCCTGATCCTCTACTGCTTCTTCCACAGGAAGCTGGAGGGTTTCAGCCACTTTTTTGTAAAACATAAAGTGGGAAGGGGACTCAGAAAGCCTAGGAGGAGAAACACCTGAAGGTCTGTCTGGGGAGATGTCCGGGTCAATAGGCACATCCAGACTTTCATAATCACCATCATCATCATCATCCTCATACTCTCCCTCCTTCTTCTCCGGTTCATAAAATTCTTCTAAAGTATAAACCGGAACCGGGGGAACTGACCGAACCGAGCCCCTAACTGATGGTGCCGGTTCAGCTGGAACCGAAGTTAGCGACTGAACTATCCTTATCGTTTTGGCTATCTCATCAGCGGTCAGAGAAAGAACTTGTGGATCCGAACCGGATGATTTATCCCTTTTTTTTCGTTTAACCAGAACCGACTCCTCAGAATCGGTTCTCCTTTTACTTGAAGAAGTTTCGCCCTGGTCAGAGGGCACTCCTTCTGGTTCGGTTGAAACCAAACTGGGCTGGCCATCTGGGTCAATGGACTTCTCTGCCTCCTTTTCCCTCAGTCTACCTACTCTCTAATCCAGGGTAGCTTTGGGAAAACTTTTACAAATTTGGCAGTCTGCATTGAGGTGATCAAACCCTAGACAATAAACACAGGTGGTGTGGGGGTCAGCCTTAGCAAAGGCTTCCCCACACACACTACAGTGTTGAAACCCAGTGGGCACGGTTTTTTTCTTGGGTTTCTCAGACATGGCCAATCCTATCCAAAACTTACCCTTTTTTCGGCAATCTGCCAGGCAAGATACCCCTATCGGTTCCTGACTGTGTCACGGGTCTTGGAAAAAAATTTAATGAAATCCATTTTTTTTAGAATTGATACGGACCGGTTACCACACTCTAATAAAATTAACGTTTTTTTTTTTTTTTTTTTTTCCTACACAAACCTGATCGTTCAAACTGAACCGATCCAATGTTTACAAGTTCCACATAGAAAACTAATATAATAAACCTATCTAGTGCTCACGGTACCACAGACAGAGACTTAAACCGACAGGTTAGATGCAGAAATTCGGTTGAAACCTGGGCGTAAAAACGACACTTTAACTGACTTTATTCGAACCGAGTGAAGGAGAAATCTCCGGAGCGACTGTTCAGTGAGGCGGAGTAAAGAATCTGACAGTTGGGGTTCAAACAACAGCAGACAGTGGCTTCTACTGAGCTCGAGCTCAGCATTCCATGCCTTGCATGGAAAGTTAACTCTTTGTTCTCCGGGGCAGTTCAAGGGTTGGAGATCACTGCATTAGTCAGAATACAGCAAGACTTCATGTTGTTTGAAGCACCTCTTTAGCTTCTGTAAGTGACTACATTTCCCTGATTCCCTCATTGCTACCCACCATCCCACAGAGACAAATGTAATCTACAAAGAGACACAACCTGCCCTGGATTTCCTCACCAGTGTCGCTGATGAACATATTGAAGAGGACCGCACCCAGGAGAGATCTCTGTGGTGTCCGCTCGTGACCTCTCTCTCTTCTGATTTGACCCATTGACCACAATCTTCTGCTGCCTATGCTTTAGCCACTTACCCATCCAGTTTACTCTGACCTTAGCTGCACCCAGATCCTCAATCTTCTTTAGCAGGCATCTGTGAGTAACCAAGTGGAAAGCCCTGCTGGAGTCAAACTAGAGCAAATCCACAGCATAGCCCCTATCCAATGCCCTTGCCACCCAGACAAAGAAAACTATCAGGTCAGTCTGACAAGACTTCCCTGCCATGAATCTATGCTGTTTACTGTCCTAGAGACTGTTGCTCTGCAAGTAGTCTAATAGGTCCTCTTTGACCAGTAACTCGATCGGCTTCCCTACAGTAGGGGTAAGACTGACAGGTCTGTAGTTCCCTGCTTGTTCCTAGTCCCCATGTTATGGAGCAGAACTATGTCTGCCACCCCCCAGTCCATCAGAATTACCCCCGTCCTCAGTGAGCTGGCTGAATAAACCTACCAGTGGTTCAACCAGTACCGCTGCCAATTCCCAAAGTAACCTCGGATGCAACCCATCTGGTCCTGTTGCCTTATCTATCTTTAGGACTGCCAGCCCTATTTGGACCATTTCATTTTCAAATACTGGCTGCTTCATCCCTGTGATCCCCTTAAGGGCCACTTTGATGCCCCTCTCTGGCAAGAGCCCACATTCCTCCCTAGAGAAAACTGAGCAGATGTAATCATTAAGGACGGCTGTCTTTTGTCCGTCCTCCTCTATCACCCTACCCCCCTCAGCTAGCCTTATGATTCCTCCTCCTTTCTTCCCTACTATATTAGAAGACCTGCTTTTCTCTGCTCTTGACCCTCTCCACAATATGCAGCTTGGTGACTGCTTTTGCCTCCCTAACTGCCCTCTTCGTCTCCTTATATTTCAGTAAATATCCTCCCCATTCTTCCTCCCCCTGCTTTTCTTTATACTTGTTGAAGGCCTTTTTCTTGGCCCTATTAGATGCCTCAAGAATGGTACCCTTAATTGCTCCCCATCTCTCTTCCACCCCACCTACGCTGTCCACTTCAACTAACTTTTCACTGACCAGATCCCTCAGCTTGTTAAAGTCCACCCTTCTAACATCAAGGACTTCGGCTCTCAGTTGGGGTTTTCCAGACTCAAGGGCCAGTTTGAACCAAATGGAGTTATGGTTGTTGTTCCCCAGTGGCTCCCCTATTCTCACAGCTCCTGCTACCTCTGAGCTGGTGAGAATCAGAATGAGAATTTTAATGTGCCTGGTGGGGTCCTGAACTAATTGTACCAGTAGACCACTCTGGAAGGTGTCCAGCAAGGCCTGACTTCAGGTGCTCCTGGCCACTGGAACATCCCAGTCAATGTCTGACAGGTTCAGATCACCCACCATCACTACTTCCCCCTTTGTCACCCCTCTTTCAGCTTCTTCTCTGAGCTCTCTCTCCCTTGCTTCCCCTTGCCCTGGAGGTCTATCGATCATCCCTAAGCACAGTTTCTTGCCTGAGGCTGCTGTGAGTTGCACCAACAGCAACTCTGTCTCCCCATTACTACCCCTGATGCATCCACCTTCCACCACCTCAACGTCATCCTTGACAAAAAGGGCTCCTCCTCCTCCTCCCCCTCTATCTGTTCCTCTATCCCTCCTGAACACTGAGTATGTACCAAGGAACATCAGTTCCCAGTCATTATTTTCCAAAGCCAATGTTTCTGTGATGGCCACAAGGTTCACCTCAGTGTCTGCCATCAGCACCTGGAACTTGCTGATTTTGTTACCCAGGTTCCTGGTATTAAGGTATACCCCCTTCCATCTGATCCCTGATCCTACTTTACTACTACCCTTGTGTTTTTCTTGTCTTCTCAACCTCTTGTTTTTCTTGGTGTTTGCACACTTTGAATTTCCTTTCTTTAATGTTCCCTCACCTAGGCCAGTTGGAGCCACAGCTCTCTTTGTACCCACTCTACTACTAAAAGCCCCCAGATGTGGGGGAGTACTAGCTAGGATCCCCTTCCTCCCACCTGACACTGTTGTTCCCCTAGTACCAGTCTCCCCCCAGTCAGTTTAAACCCCAGCCCACAGGCACCTTCTCTTGTCAGGGGAAGCCCATCACCCTTGTAGAGTCTGCTATCCTAGAAGTCCCCCCAATCCCCAAAAAGTGGTAACCCTTCTCCTGACACCAACCATTAAGCCATGATAAACTCCTCTATTACATCACTTCTTATCCCATCCTGCTTCCCCTCCCTGCCCCACACAGCAAAGGACTTCGGAAAAGACCAGGGAGGCTGAATATGCTGACAACTGTCCCCAAGTCTACGGAAGTTCCACTTCACCATCTCCACCTACTGGTTCACCAGATCATTGGTACTCCAGTGTAGCACTCCTGCTCCATCTCTGTCATCCTCCCTATTAAATCCCCTCTCCACTACCCTCTCCCCCCAATCATCGAGTCCCTAACCACTAAGACTCTCCTGTTAGGCTTGCTCCCATTGGGCGCCATTATGTTGTCCTGCCCTTTCCCATCAAGTGACTTGGAGTCTCTCCCCCCCCCAGTGGAGTCAGGTGTCTGAGATTCCTCTAGGGATGAAAAGAGGTTCATTGTCTGGATGGTGATGGGTTGAACAACCTCCTTAAGGCTCCCCCTGCTCCCCGCCACTCTCCACCTCCTTTGGTCAGTGGGTCTCTGGGAGAGTGAGGATGTGGGAGGTGGGCTCCAGGTGAGCTGGTGACATAGCTGAGATATTCCTACCCTTGTTCCTACCAGCTGAGCCTGGAGCTCTGCCATGGGCCTGCTTCCTGCAGATGGGGTAGTGCCCCCTTCTCTAGAGCATAACCCTAGAGGAGACTGCCCCACAGACAGCCACCACAACTGACTGCCTCCCTCTGAACTTCATCCCTATCTAGACCTGTGAATGAGGCTAAACCTAGCTGATGTGGATTTCCAGCAGGTTCACAGTGTATAATGTATGATATTTACTCAGCAAGCTCAGCAGCTACAGTACTGAACACATGGCTAAATTAACTCATAGTGCTCACCCAGATTGGGTGCCCCTGGAAGGCTCAGCTATAACACAGAAAACATGAAGAAAAGCTACCTTGTAGTAAGGGGTTCAGTTAATTTATTTTTAGTGGCAGTCTAATAGTTCCATGGTCAGAATCTAAAAGTCATCCCAATTTTATGGATGTCAAAATACTTGTCAGATAACACAATTTGAAAGCCAGTATTCTAGGAAGGATACATTTATGGATGTTAATATAAACATTAGTGGTGAAATACAATTTCTTTTAGAAAAATCCATAATTTCTTAGCTTCTCTGCCTTTAATTTTGGAAGTCATCCAATTTTAGTTTTGACACTGGGAAATCAGTGACTTCCTCTCCCTTTATTTTTTCAGTTTTTGCCTTGTTTTTGGAAGTCAAATACTCCCAAAATTGAGTTATCTGAAGCTCTGCCTTGTAGTGCTTACCCAGAAAGGGTGTTGCTGTAACGCTCAGCTATAGCATAGAATACTGCACTGGTATAAGTTGCAAAAATGTTATGTATTAATCTCTTAAAAACCTGATAAAATCTAAGTATAAAAGGAAAAAAAAATAAAGCTACAGTTCCTCACTGAAACACTTTGAGCTTCTTATTTGAGATTTTCCACTACCCCAGTATCAGAATTTAATGGAATTCTTTTTACTTACAGTTTTCAAAAGCAAAGGGTGACAATTTACTAGTTTCATTGCATCTACAAAGCAATTATTCCAAAAATTAGAAAGTCTTTTTGAAACACATTATAACATAATTAATAAAACAGGTAGCTATTTAACACATGAGAACACCTGCTCTTTAAGCACAGCTAGTCCTCCCATGACATGACTTCCTGTTTCAACTTAAAGAGCTAGTGTAATGCCTGGAAATAATGATAATTTTCAGAAGTAGTCAGATATCACTTCCTATATCTGAACTATTTTTCCTTTCCTGTTTTGCTAATTCAGTATTCAAGTTTTTATTCGTTTGACAGTTGGTGACTACAGAAGTATTAAAAAGCCATTTAAAAATATTCACACAAATATAGGCCCCGATGCACGATCCTGCGGAGTGACTACACACCATGCAACTGCGGCACATAGCCACTCTGTACCCAATGCACCCCCCATGCTGGATGCACTACTGGGAGGCATGTAGCCCCAATGCACCTGATCCCCTGGTCCGTGTGGACCGCACTACGCGGGGGCGGGCTGGGGCATGCTTGCACTATGCTCCATGCACAACAGTGCACAGTGCTGGCTGCAGGGGTGCAGAGGGTCTCAGGATATGCCAGGGAGGACCCTGTCATAAGCCCCTTATGCGCCACCATGCACACACTCCATTGCTGCCCGGTCTGGGCAGATAGCCCACGCAGCCTTCACTGGGTCCACTGCAGCCATTCCTGATGGCTGCCCGGCACCACTCACCCCAGCACATGGCCGTGCTCTGGCCCCCTGTTGGCTGTCTCCCCCAATGCACACTGCAGTTCCACACTGACCCCTGCATAATGATCCCCCACCATGACTCTCGCCAACGCCTTCCCCGCGGCATCGCACACCCACCCCCAGCCCCCATACCTGTGTGCTGGTGCTGCTCCTGAGATGGCCAGTGGCAGAGCCCTCCACTTACCACACAGCCAGCCAGCCATCTGATGTATGTAGGGCATGCAGGCAATGCACGCCGTGTCATGGAGGTGTGTGAGGGCAGTGCTGCTGACCATCTCCAGAGTGGCACTGGCACACAGGTATGGGGGCGGGAGAGTGGTGCTGCAGGGAGGGGGGGCACACAGTGGGGGAAATCGGCCGTTACATCCACTTGTGTACCTGGATGGGGGTCGGGCAGCCACATATAGGGGCATCTGGGGGGCGGTTGGCATGCTGGTATGGGGTGTGGATCAGCTGTGTGATAGGAAGGGGGCCCTCCAACAGTCTGGCACTGGGGCATTTGGCCCATGGGTCCAGGTGCCTGCGGTAGGCATTCATGCACCCAGACCCACACCCCATCATGCAAGGGATCCACTTTTGGTCCAGGATGGGCATCCGATTGGATGCCTGCCTTGGACCGCAACTCCACCCCCGGCCACCCTGCAGAATCCTGTGTGCCGGGGGGTGGGGCCATGGACAGGTGCGTATCTGTAGTGCATACCTCCGGGTGCACACCTGTCCACAGGTGCGGACCTATGTGGGTAGGATGTGTGCCTCTGGCACATAATTCCCATCCATTTGTGCATATGGGCCATATTGCATAAGTGGTTTGACCATTGCATAACCATTTTTTCTATTTTTTTCCTTTAAACAATACAATAACTGTACAAGTTTACAGCAATCTTTTTTCTTTGTCTAATGACAGCATCTATAAATGTGATTAATCTCCTAATATTGTTTACATTTGTTGGATTCAATAGTATTTCCATACAGTCCATCAGAGAAAATGATATGGTTTGATGAAATCATTGAAGTATTTTATACATCAACTTTTATACAAAGGGCAATTGAATAATATATGAAACAATTCTTCTTTGTACTCCTTTTTGCAAAAACGTTTTATATCATTCTCATTCTGTTTGGCATATCGAGCTTCCAGTTTTGTTAAGTGGTAGAAATTCAAATTTACACAATGTAATATATCTCCTCTTTTTTGCATCTAGCGGCAAGAATAAAAAGGACTTGATCCCATGCCAGTATTGGTGTTTTGAATACCAGCCTATTCAGTTTGAATTTGCGACATTTGTCACGTTGTTATACTGTGCTATGCCAAGTCTTCTGTTTTTCAGTTCATTTTTTGTAGTTGTAAGAAATTGGGATTCCTTTCAGGGAATCCTCATATCAGTTTTGTGTAATATTTCATGGTGATTATGAAGCCATACAGAATTATTCTGTACCTGTATCCATTTTGTTTTTTCCCACAGGCATAATCTAGGCCTAATGTTTACCAAACTATTTACTACGTAAAGCCAATAGCATGCTATTTTCAGCTTGGCAAAGTTGCTCATTGGGACGCTGCCTAATTCAGCCCTCACAGTCTGTTTGAGCTATGATTTACTGACCCTTAGTAATGACCTGTAAAAGAATGTTATAGGTATTTCCATGGTGTAAGACAAAAAGCAACCCCACGCCTCTGTCCCATACAGAATGTTTGGATTAAGCTTTGCCTCACATGCCCACAAGGCTGGCATTACACGACTACCTCCACATATGAAACTGAATTTTTCTATTGCCTTGATATTTTGTTTATTTTTTTTTCTTGTGTCTGGACATGTTTGAGCCATTTCCCATTTGGTGTGAATGTTACCCCCAAGTAACAATATTGTTTCACTATTTCAAGTTTTTGATTATTGATATCGAAACTACAGGGTTTTCTGCCCCAATTATCCAATTATACCAGTTATCCCAGCCTACGGACTGTTTAGGAGGACAGGACATGGGGGGGGGGGGTGGCATTATACACCAAGGACGACATTAGAACAATAGAAAGGCAGGAGGAGGAAGGGGAGACAGAGCTCATGTGGGTAACACTGGATAAATAGACTGGAGAATCATTGAGGCTGGGATGGTATACAGACCTCCTACGCAGGGAGAGGAATGGGATAGACAGCTGATGCAGACAGATACACAGATGGCTCTCAAGGGGGAGCTTCTGCTAGTGGGGAACCTAAACCTCCCTAATGTGGACTGGGAGATCCTGGCTGCAGTATCAGCTAGGAGCAGGGGGATTCTAGAGGCACTACAGGGTGTATTCATACAACAGCTGGTTAGGGAGCCCACTAGGGGAGATATCCTGCTGGACATGGTCCTCACAAATGGGGAAAGTGTAGAAGAGGTAGTGGTGGGTGACGGTCTAGGTGCAAATGATCACAGGACTGTAAGGTTCAGGGTATGGACGGGAAGGGAGTCAAATCAGAACAGCACAAGGGTTATGAACTTCAGGAGGATGGACTTTAACAGAATGAGAAGGACATTTAGGGAAGAAATGGCAGGAAAGGGGGAATATAGGGGATGTGGTGGTGTTATGGGAAACTATCAAAGGGGGATGTTGAAAGCCACTGAAATTTGCACTAAGGTGAGGAAGAACAAAAAAAGGAGGAGATAACTCTGGTTGACAAGAGAGGTGGCAGAGGCTATCAGAGAAAGAAAGAGGGCATTCAGGAAATATAAGGTGACACAAAGGAAGGAGGACAGGGAGGCTTATAGGGAGAAGGGGAGGATAGCAGGGCAGAAGATAGGGGGGGCTAAAGCTGACACTGAGGAGAAAATAGCTAGGCAGGCCAAAAAGGGAGCTACAACTTTTGTTTAGGTATGTGGGGGAAAGAAGGAAGGCAAGGCACAATACGGTTGAGGGGGAGGGAGGAACACAACTGGAAGGGGACTTTGAGAAAGCAGAGGTGCTGAATAGTTACTTCCGCTCGGTCTTCACGGAGGAAGGGGTAGGTAGAGGACCCAAGCTGGTGGGGAGGGGTAGGGAAGACAAAAAGGTGGATTCTTGCCTGTTCAGTGTAGACAGGGATAAGGAGGAACTAGGCAAGTTAAAGGTGCACAAAGCAATGGGGCCAGGCAGCTTGCACCCGAGGGTACTCCGGGAACTGAGCGAAGAGGTCTGCTCTACTGACGAGACTTTTTTACTTGTCCCTGGATACAGCATGAGTGCCAAGGGACTGGAGGAGGGTGGATGTGGTGCCACTGCACAAGGGGGGGCAGTAAGGAGGTGGCAGAGAATGATCGCCCAGTCAGCCTCACCTCGGTAGTGGGTAAGGTGATGGAGGCACTAATAAAGGAAAGGGTGGTGGACTACCTGGTGGATAGCGGCCTGCAGGACAATAGGTAGTATGGCTTCATGAATGGGAGGTCATGCCAGACAAACTTGATAGAGTTCTTCAATTGGGTGACGCAGGTGGTTGACCATGGTGGGGCAGTGGACGTAGCCTATCAGGAGTTCAGTAAGGCTTTCAACACCGTCCCTCACAGAAGGCTAGTAAATAAGCTGGAAAGCTTAGGGGTGGGATGGAAAATAACTATGTGGGTGGAAAACTGGTTGGCGGGCAGAAGCCAGAGAGTAGTGGTAAATGGTGTGCACTCCAGGGTGAGGGGGTGATGAGTGGGGTGCCCCAGGGGTCAGTACTGGGACTCCTCCTTTTTAATATCTACATCAGAAATATTGCAGATGGGCTGGAAGGAAGGGTGTGCCTATTTGCAGATGATACGAAAATCTGCAATAGGGTAGACACCCCGGGGGGGGGGGGGTGGAGGCCATGAGGCAGGACCTGATGATTCTGGAGGGTGGTTGGAAACTTGTCAACTGAAATTCAATGCCAAAAAGTGTGCTGTGATGCACTTGGGGTGTACAAACCTGCGAGCAGCTTACATTCTGCGGGGGGGGGGGGTCAAAAAAGCAGAGCAGGAGAGGGATCTGGGGATTATAATATCAAGCAACCTTAAGGTGGCTAGCCAATGCAGCAAAGCTGTGGGGAAGGCAATGGAATGCTGTCATGCATTGGGAGGGGCATAACTAGCAGAAGAAGGGAGGTACTGATGCCTCTTTACAAAACCATGGTGAGGCCACACCTGGAGTACGGGGTCCAGTTCTGAAGACTGCACCTATGCAAGGACACAGACAGGGATAGAGAGGGTTCAGAGAAGGGCAGCCAAAATGGTGCATGGTATGCAGGGGAAGCCATATGAGCAGAAGTGTAGGGAACTGAATCTGTACAAATTGGAGACCAGAAGGGAGAGGGGGACCTGATTGAAACTTTTAAGTACGTGAAGGGGATCAATAAGGTGAAGGAGGGGAGCTTATTTAAAAGGAAGGAGAGTCCAAGGCACACCTTGATGCCTGACACTGGCTGCAGGGTGGTGGGGTAGGGGTGGAATGGCATGAGCATTACAGTCGGCAATCCAAAGGCACACCCCTGATGCCTGTCAGTCTGTACAGGGTGGGACGTTATGGTTAGAAACCCTAACGCCCCTGCCGTTTGTTGGTATTTGCACTACAAATTTTCAACACGGCCTTTTTGTGACCCCCACCTCATGAAAGCATTTGGGATCTCTTCTCATGAACAGTAGTACTGTGATTTTGTTAATGTGTCCTGAACTTTGAGTTCCCACAGCAACCGTGCCATTCTGCGTCAGATGTACGAAAACACAGATTGGGCAGAATGTGAAGAATGACAGCTGTACCATTCATAGGGAGGTGTGAAGAGATGGCAATGTTGAAAATCTGTAGTGAAAATATAAAAAATACTCGAACTTCTGGGCTTACGTGGAAACTGTGCAACGCATGCGTGTAACAGTCATTTAGTGGAATTTTTTCACCAAATTTTCAACTTAGGCATTTTGTGACTTCTGCTCGTGAACAGTGTCACTATGATTTTCCTACTCTGTCCCGAACATTGATTTCCCACAGCGACCATACTATTATGTGCCAGATGTGTAAATGCATATTTCGGGCGGATATGAAAAATGACAGCCGTACTGTTCATAAGGAGGTGTGAAAAAATGCCAATGTTGAAAATCTGGAGTGAAAATATTACAAATGCGCAAAATTACGAGGGTATGTGGAAACTGCGCAACGTACACTTGTAACACAGTCATTTCATGGACTTTTGTCAATAAATTTTCAACATAGGCATTTTAGCACCTCTGCTCGTGAACAGTGTCACTGTGATTTTTTTTAATCTGTCCGAACACTGACTTCCCACAGCGACGCGCTCTATTCTGCACCGGAGCGCAAAAACACATTTCAGCCAGGATGTGAAAAATGACAGCTGTACTGTTCATAGGGGTGTGGAAAATGCCAGTGTTGAAATGTGGAGTGAAAATATTACAAATTCTAAAGTTCAGCGTGCGTGGAAACTGTGCAATGCATACTAGTAAAATAGTCATTTAAAAATTTTCACCAAATTTGCAACATAGCTTTCTGAGAGCCCACCTCATGAACACTGGCACTGTCATTTTTAATCAGTCCGAAGGTGATTCTGCGCAGTGACCAGAAATCACCTTTTGGGACCGAATAACGCCATGACAGTGGCTGAATTCATGAGGAGGGGTTCCAATAACCCCATGCTGAAAATTTGATGCCAAAATTCCCAAAAATGCCTGAGAGATGCACCAAAGTTGAAAAAAAATCTATTTATGCCATTATACAGCTTACCGGCATTTCTTCAGTTCACGGTCGGCTTTGAAGAGTGCAGACGTGTTCCCGGTCCACCGAAGATCATCCCGCCAGGCTCCGGAGGTAAGTATGGAGTGAGGGGGGTGTGGGGAGGTAGGGTGTGCAGTGGGTTGGTGTGGGTTGGGGAGGGGACGGCGACCGGCGTGGGACCGTTTTCTTTCTTTCAGGGAGAAATAACAAAACAAAAAGAGGTGGCGGGAAGGTTTTTTTTTTTTCAGGCTTGCTTTCAGCACACTGAGGTGGGCTCCCAGTGTGCCACCTGCCTTTTTTGGGGCAGAGGGACTTAAGCAGACGGGGATTGGGCCCCCCCTTGTCGGCAAAGAATGACTGTTTGGGGGGGCATGATGCCGAGGGGGATTGGGCACCCCCTCAGCACACAACAAATGGGAGAGGGGTTACATAATGCCAATGGGAAGTGGGCTCCCCCTTCTGCAAATGAACTGGGTCAGGTCAATAGGGGGATTGGCCACCCCCGATGGCTTTCATGGGTCTGTGAGGTGGCGGCGGCAAGCCTCGGCCATGTTTACAAAATATTTTACGCTAGGCAAGGTACTGCCCTGCAATGATGGGTCACTCCCTCACTGCAGAATGGTTGACGCTGCAATGATGAGGCGGACCCTCATTGCAGCGGCGAAGTCGTTTCACTGTGGTGGCACTTTTGGAAACCAATGTCATCAGCACAGTGTGCCTGCATTGGTCCACCAGTGCCAAGCCCTCAAATGCAGTGCCGCCGTTGGCTGCCACAGTGCCGCACCTCCACAACCCGCTTCTCTCCTAAGCTGCCGCATAATGTTTCTTGTGCATGCGTGCAAGCAAACATAAAAATAGTTATGTTTACATTGAAGACCTGGCTGAGAGAGCAAACATAAAATCACATCCTCTGCATAGGCTAATGCAGGGCATACAGTTTCCATAATGTTTGAGAATAAAAATTTGATGCTGCTAAATTCTGTAAGATGTCATTTACATAAATGTTAAATGACATGGCAGGGCTCGAAATTCCCATTGAAATGGTGTTCCATGCACACCAAAAAACTAGCACGGAACACCAGATTCTGCCCCCTGGTAAACCATGGTGTATACTGCGTTAAGGAGCGAGGTTCGAGTGGCCGCCATGCACTCGCATGTGTTTTTTTTTTTTCCCTCCCATTTCGGCTCCAGAGACTGTTTGGCACCTTCTAAGATGCTCCAGCCAACTGGAATGCTGCATTTTGTCTGCCCAGCCCAAGACCGATCGAAATCTCGCATTCACTGGCGAGATTTTGGTCTTGGGCTGAGTCATTGTGCACTTGCTTTCCCTCACTCCCAGGGCAGCAAACATGCTGACAGGACTCTCTCACTCCAGGCTCCTCTCTCTGGACATCATTGCAGCTGCTGGTCTGGTAAATTGGGGGGGATGACTGAAACGGGAGGGTGCAGGGAAGGAACAGCACAGTCACTATTGAGAGGGAGGGTGGATATGGGAGACAGTCAGAATGATTTTCTGTGACATTTTGAGCATCGGTGAGCTTAGGAAACAGTCGGGGAGGGTCTGGAATAACGGAGGACAGATTTTACTGTGTTTTGCAGACTAGCCAGCTTTCGTTAGGCAGACTGTCTAAAAAAGGAGAAATAAACGAAAAAGCCCAACAAGGGAAAACTTTTACAGGTAGGACACTGCCAAAAAAAAAACAAAGGCAGATCACGTGATGCAGGATCGTGAGTAGCAGCACTCCGAACGTCTCTCGCTCGCTCCATGTCAACAAATTTATTTTTACCAATTTAAATGGCAAAACTTATGAATTCAAGGGGATAAGAAATACCCTACTAACCAAGACTGCAGTTTTCCATCATAGAAAGGAAGCAGAGATGAGGCAAGCATTGCCTAAACATACGCCTCTCTGCACGCCGGAAAAGGCTAGCAAGAAAAACAGGCCACAACCTGCTTTGGCCGACCATGCGGTCTCTTACTCCCCGGATCTTAATGTGCTCACAGTGGATCGGTTCTTGCTGGAATTCAAGCCTTTCCGTGACGAACTCCGTCCTTTGACCTCAGAGTTCAAATCTATGGCCACTGCTCTGGAGAGCATCTCTACAAGAGTGGGGAATAGCGAAGTGCATATAACTTCCGTGGAGAAGCATTTGGGCAAGCTGGAACCGGAGATTGTGCTAAATAGACAGAGAATGGCTCGTCCAGAGGCCAAAATCAAAGACCTGGAGGGACACAGCAGGCACAATAATGCCGTAATTATTGGGCTGCCAGAAAAGGAGGAAGGATCAGACACCATCCTGTTTGTCCAGAAGCTTGTGGCAAAACTGGCAGGCCCTTCTCTGTATGGGGCTACATACTCAATAGAAAGGGCTCACAGGTCATTGCGCCCCATGCCTGCGGAGGGTACATCCCCCAGACCATTAACTCTAAATTTTCTAAACTACCTAGAAAGGCAGCACTTTCTCACAAAGGTCCGGAGTCTGGAAGAAATCAAGTGGGAAAACGCTAACTTAAGAGTTACTCAGGATCTGCCAGTATCTGTGCGTCAGCGCAGAGCTCAATTTCACCCCCTCGTAATTACGCTGATTCCAGCAGGGATTAAGTTTAAAATGTTGTATCCGGTGAAATTTCAAGTCCTGCTCGATGGTACCTGGTCCAGTTGTGAAGACCCAAAGGTCGCGGAGGCTACACTGAGGGCTGCCATGCCTAACCTTTTCAAGGATCGCTGAAGAGGATGAGGACCTGAGATGGGTATACTCCTGCGGTAATGCTTCCGTCTTTAACAGCGCTTGGTGACTTTACGAATCTCTTGAATTTGTTTTCGTTTTCAGCACACAAATGGTAGACATGTGCTTGACTTGTTGCTTGTTGTTGGTGGGTAAAATATGAAGCCCATTAGTCTTTGCCCGACAACTAGCAGAGGGCTTAGTGAGAACATTTGGAACTTTCTGGATGGTATACTCTGACTGATTATGTATATTTGTTACCTAATGTTTGTACTCCAGTTCTACTTCAGACATTACATTTTCATTTTAAAATCTTTCCCTCTTTTTTTTGAATTTGAATGAGAAATCAAACTTTAATTTTATAAGGACACAGAGAATGTTAAGGTAACTGACATTTCGGTGTGATTTATTGAGGTGACGTATTCATCACATGTAGGAAGGGGAATGATGACATAACCTATTTGGCTGGAGTTAATTTAATTTCATATTTGATTTCGAAAAAGGGGTCAGATGTGATTATATGAGGGATCATTGGCAAAGATATAGTGAGCTGACAGCTATCATTTCTTAACGTGCATGTTTTCTGTGTTCAAGGTGTCTGTTGCACTGATTCATGTTTCAACATCTGTACCATAAATGGTATGGGAGATAAATAAGGTAATGTGAATTTAATAATTACTCTGCTGGTTATGGGGTGTGATACAGACACAGAGGTGCAGGAGGGAGGAGAAGGTGTTGTTCGTTGAATCTGTTCATCATGTACCAAAATGAGATTACGTTGGTAGGGAAGGGGGAGGTTATACTTTTCATTCAAATCATGGTCAAGCAGAGTTTGGGCGTAAATGGTTTTATGGAGGATACTGTTTTGTTTTAGTTAAGGGGTTCTGGGGGTAGAAATGGTGGGGGTGGGAAAGGCGGGTGGCCTCGGTTTGGTGTCAAGAAGATTAGGGGGCAACACGTTCCATCCGGGTTTAGGACACGATGATCATGACGTATTAAATGGTGGGTAGTATGAAACTGATTACCTGAAACATTAGGGGTGCTAGAAAGAAAGTTAAGTGCTATCAAGTCCTGAAACATATACAACATCTTAAAAGGGCTGTTACATTTCTACAAGAAACCCACCTACTGGAGTCAGAGGGCTCTTTCTTCAGAAGACAATTCATGGGCCAGATTTTTAATGCAGGGGAAGGGGACAGCATGCAAAGCGGGGGGGCCATATTATTTGCTAGAAATGTTTCATTCACATGTGAGCACTGTATACGAGACCCTGGTGGTTGGTACTTAATTCTGAAAGGGGTACTGGACCATATAGAGATGGTTTTAAGTTGTGTATATGGTCCTAACTCAGACTCCCCAGCTTTTTTTTCCAATTTGTTAACCTCTCTGGCACTCTATGCTTTACTTTCTCTGATTTTAGGAGGCGACTGGAATCTATCTTTTATCCCTGATTTTGATAGATCTGGGGTCAGAAGATCTGGACTCTCACCTGCGCAGAGGGCCATTAGAGATACGGTTGATCAATTGGGGCTGGTTGATCCTGGAGGGGTCTTATACCCCTCCTCTAGAGCGTATACATTTTGTTCAAATGTACATGGTACATCTTTCAGAATTGACTACTTCTTAATTAGTCATAATTTTCTACCAGGTGTTATAGATAGTGCTATTGAGTCAGGGGTTCTCTCGGACCATGCAGTGGTGTGGTGCTCATTAAATCCTACTCCTAATGTGCCCAAAGAGACCAGTTGGAAACTGAATAATCAATTACTGAAAGATAAGGTAGTTATACGAGGCATCTCGAAGGCCATTGAACAATACACAGAGTCTAACCTTCACTCTACAGGCAGAATAGATCTAGAATGGTGTGCCCTGAAGTGTGTCCTGAGGGGGGTGCTAACCAGAATAGCTTCTCATAAAAAAGGGTTAAAGAACAGAAGGCTCTCACATTACTTAGAGATACACACCACCTAGAAAGAGCTTTTACGCCAGCTTCCCCCTAGAAAGAGATAGAAACAGATTAGTGGGATTAAGGGCTCAATACAGTTCTCTCCTACTTGAAAGAGCTGAATATGCAATATTGAGAACCAAAGCCACTTATGTGGATCAGAGTGAGAAGGCAGGCAGACTGCTGGCCCTCTGGTTGAAGTCCCAAGAAGCTTCGAGAATAGTTAAGGGTATTAGGTCTAGGCAGGATGACACCATACAGTTGAATCCCAGAGGAATTGTAAAACAATTTGTTAGCTATTATCAGGATTTATATAGCCCAATGATTAACCTTCCTGGGAAACAAAAGATAACAGAGTACCTTGCGGCCATCTCTTTGTCAACACTAACAGAGGTCCAGCAACTAGAGCTGCTGGCTCTTATAACTGAAACAGAAATAAGGAATACAATAAACTCCTTCCCTCTTGATAAAGCTCCCGGCCCTGACGAGTTTTCCTCAAATTTTTGCAAATCTTTCCATAAATATCTAACCCCCTGGCTAGGTAAGTTGCTTAACTGGTTTCTAGAGGTGGAAGAATTGGATGATAGCTTATTGGAGGCTTTGATTATTGTCCTACATAAGTCAGGGAGAGATCCGGAAAAGGTAACCAGTTATAGGCCCATTTCATTATTGAATTATGATATGAAAATCATAGCTAAGTTGTTGGCAAACAGACTGGCTAGGGTTCTGCCCTCCATAATTCACCCAGACCAAGTGGGTTTTATGAAGGGTAGAAATTCATCAGATCATTTGCGTAAGCTGTCACACATTTTCTCCATGTACAGGGATTCTAACGCGCCGGTGGGCTTGTTGTCCCTGGACATGGAGAAAGCCTTTGACAGAGTGGATTTGGAATTTCTATTTAGCACAACGGGAAAATTTGGATTCCCAATGAAATTTATTGGCTGGATTTCTTCCTTCTATAAAATTCCGAAGGCCCATATTTATTGCAATGGGTTTTTTTCTGAAAGGTTCTCTCTCCACTCGGGGACTAGACAAGGGTGTCCATTATCTTCACTTCTTTTTAACATATACTTGGAACCTTTGCTCTCTAAGCTCAGAGGTACCCCTTCAATATTTGGTACTCCCCTGCATGGCTTTGATTTTAAACTCTCGGCTTATGCGGATGATGTCCTGCTTCATTCTATTAATCCAGCAGAAGTATTTGGGGTTGCCTTGCAAATTATTTTGGAATTTGGCACCTTTTCTAATTATAAAGTTAATTTGGACAAGAGCATGGTTTTTCCCCTTAATTATAGATTGTTAAAGAGTGACCTGTTGCACTTGGGGCTTCAATGGACCCCTAAACGTCTGAAGTATCTGGGCATTGTTCTTGCCAACTCTGATTCCCTAGTGCGGAAACTGAATCTTGATGAAGCCCTGCAAATTATACAGCAAGACTTAGCCAGATGGACATCCTTCCCTATCTCCCTCTGGGGATGTATCAATGTTGTCAAAATGAATATTTTACCCAGGATTTTTTATCCATTAAACATGCTTAATATCTGGCTACCCCTCAAATGGTTCAGGAAAGTCCATTCTATAATTTCCTCCTTCATATGGTCAGGGAGGCCTCCTAGAAGAGCTTACCAGAAGTTAACAGCTCCCAAGTGTAGAGGGGGACTGAGACTCCCACATTTTGGGGGATATTATTGGGCCAGTCAGGTCAGTAAGTATCTGAAATGGTTGACCAATGAAGATACATTGATTTCACTGCCATATGTTCCACCCTGGTTAACTCTAGAAAGGAAGATGATAGCCGAAGAAAAACTGTCCACAGCTACGATATTACATAGTACACCGAAAAATCTCCCGACTAGTCTCTCCCATTCTCCTATAGCGGTTTCTGTGAGATGCCACTCTCAGCTTTGTGCCTTTCTAAAGTATGAACACGCACGAGATTGGAATCAACCGTTGGTAGAAAATCCAAACATCAAGATAGGTGGCAAACTGATTCCCAAACAGTGGATCCCACAGTTCCAAGCTGCTAGAATTAGAGATTTCTTCGATGGGGGGGGAGGGGGGTGCCTCACAGTGACCACTATTATTGACAACTTCTCCCTCAGGAATGTACAGGTGTTTAAGGTATATCAGGTAGTTCATCTGTTAAATCAGATTAAAAAAAAAATGGTTAAAGGGGGTAAGATTACTGAATTTTTTAACTCCTTGGTGGACACTGTTAATCTTCCACATGCAATATCCCAAGTATACAGTTCATTTTTGGATTTGACTAATCCAGGATAGTAGGCCCAAATATTGGGCTACGCAGGTCCCGGACCCTAACATTAATTGGAATAAAATTTGGGAGGAAACCTACACATACATGTCTCAAGATAGGTTGAGACTTACACAATTCCAAATTCTGCAAGACATGTATTGGACTCCTTCCAAACTTTTCAAAAATTAGGAAGGTCCTTACTCCACTCTGTAAGAAGTGTCAGCTGGAGGAAGGCTCCCTTAAGCATATTTTTTGGGATTGCCCTTCTGTACAGGCTTTGTGGACAGAAATCCAAGAAAAGGTTGATCTGCTGTTGGGACTCGCTGAACTGTTCAAACCGGAGATATGCCTCATTGGAGATTACTCCAATGTTAGGGTCAAAGTGTATAGATATCATATGGCAATGATTGCATTGTCGCTCAAGAAAGTGGTGTTAAGGCACTGGATGGATGCTCAGAAGATTCCTTACACAGAATGGCTTCAGGAACTACTGTTTAATTTGCATGTGGAACAGTTCAAAGCAAGCTGGGGATGTTCCTTCTCCAGATATAAAAAGATCTGGGCTGGGATGCACACACTTTACATGCTTCAAGTAGGGTACAAATGGATTAAATGAGATTCAGGTGTGTATCCCATCTTTTTGTGGCAGAAAGGTATTTCTCTTCCTCTGCTTCAATCCAGTGCCTTCCCTTGGGTGGAATACTGCCCTGCATATGTATGTGATAATGTGGACACATCCAAGCCAAGGTAAGGGGTGGGGGAGGTATAAGAAGGGCCTTGGGGGACAGGGGGCACAGTGGGAGGGCAGAGTGGGGAGGGTGGAGGGGGTAGGGACATGTAACTGTTCTTTTTGTTACCATTTTTCTGTATGTAAATGAAGTTTTCACTTCTCCTGTAACAGTTTTCATGTCATGTTGGTTTATACCAGTGAAAATCAATAAAATTACAAATAAAAAAAAAAAAACTAAGGCAACAACAAGCCTGAAAAAAAAACAAAATTTAGCCTTTTTGAGTACTCGGGGCATACGTTCCAGCCCAGAGATAGATTAATTGTCCAGTTTCACTCAGGGAGGGGCACTGTGCCACAAAATAACAGGCAATCATGCCCTAATGTCCCTGATTTGGTGAGGCACAAAAGGCTGATGTTTTCCCTTGGTACCCCACAAAAAAAGACACCAGACATCTTTTAAATTTATATTTTTTATTGAAAAAAAGAAAACACATTAGGCTGTGACATTTCATTGAAGCAGCTTTATTTGTGCAGTTCATTTTCTTTTCTGGGCAGACTTCACCCGGGGGGAGGGGGGGGATTAGATTCTGGGCAATTGGCCAAGAAGAATTGAGGATGAATTTAACAAAACCTCAACACTGACTCAATCCCCTCTGCGGTTGAATCTGCAACACAGCAAAAACCCCAGGGCTGAAAATAAATTGTGATCATGGGTCTGCTTGACACTCACTGCATATCCTGATTGCTGTGGGAACCCATTCTCTCTGGGGTGGATTTATCCCAGTTAGTTCTGCATCCACTGCCCCTTGCCTGTTTGGTCAAGGTGTGCTTCTTTGCTGGCAAATTATAAGAAATTGACAGAACTACCAAGATGTGGCGTTTTTGGAATGGAGTAAAGAACCCTAAGACCGTAGCAGTAGAGAAGGAGGTTCTTAGAAAAAGGAGAGAGATGCTGCTTATGACAAAAGTAAACGAGTGCGTACTTTTCAAGAACACTGGGTAACAAAGTACACTTGGGTTGAGCTTGATCCAGAGAAAAACTGGATCAAAATGTTTTGTAAAGCATGTAGGAAATTCCCAGACATTGCAGACCCAATATCAGCATATTATGAAGGGGGCTGCAATAATTTCACTGAGCAGTCTTTACAAAAACATGCCAAGTCTAAGAAGCACTCCCTCGCTGATGCCAGATTTGTAGCTAAATCCCAGCAGGCATCTACTTCTGACAGAGCAATTGAAATGCTCAATTCCAATGTGGCACGTCGTATGCAGATCTTAATTCGAAATGCACATGCCTTGGCCAAACATGCTAGGCCATATATAGACTTCCAGTGGATGTGTGACCTTGACAAATGTAAAGGGGTTGATATTGGGGAAACCTATCACAATGACAAATCATGCTGCATGTTCATTAGTAATATCAAGGGGATGCCAGATGTTTTTTTTGTGTCCCTGGAAAATCCACACAAAGCTGATGCAGCATCAATCACGGCATGCATCGATCAGGCCATGCTGTCACAGACAGAGTCAGCAGACAGGAAAAACAAATTGGTAGGGCTTACCACTGATGGGGCAGCAGTGATGACCGGTGGGGGGGTGGGGTGGCCGCACTAC
Source organism: Neoceratodus forsteri (assembly GCA_016271365.2). NCBI lineage: Eukaryota > Metazoa > Chordata > Ceratodontiformes > Ceratodontidae > Neoceratodus > Neoceratodus forsteri. Next base: position 232,283,112 of record JADMNL010000025.1, read on the forward strand.
TGAAAAAGGATCATCCTCATCTAGTCACAATCCACTGCAATGCACATTGGCTGGAGTTAGCCCTGAAGGCTGTCTTAAAAAACATCATGTATCATGAAACAATAGACCAATTACTGCTGGGGATCTATCTGTTTTATCATTTTTCGCCTCTAAACTGTAAAAATCTAAGAGAGTCTTGTCAGGCAGCGGGAGTAAGATGCCTTATTCCAACCAGAGCGGGAGGAACCAGATGAGCACAACACACATTAACAGCACTGAAAGTGCTCATCACAGACTACCCCGGGATCCTGCTGCACGTCCAACAGTTATGTACTGTCCCAGACTCCATTTTAAGCACAGTCTAGATTTGTTTTAAAATTGGAACTACTAAAGCAACAACTTGTGCCATTTTTTGTCTTCTCAGATGCAACTTGGCGGATCCCAAGGGGACCAAGCAGCGAAGACCAAGGGCTACCTGAAGACCTTGCAGACCTGGAGATTTCTACGCTACATTCACCTGATGGCAGACATCCTGGAAGAGTTCACAAAAGTCAGCCTGCTTCTTCAAGCAAATGATACTTCAGTGAGTGGGAGAGGTGTTTGAATCATTTCAGGACCTGAAGGACTACCTTGTAAAGCTGAAAATGAGGTCATTTTTGTTTTCCAGATTGGTTAGCTAGAAAGAAAGTATTTTCCCTCCACCCTAGCCTGGAAAGAAAATGTATCTCTGTCAGGACAAGTTAGGTCAGGCCAGGGGGATAAGTCTGTTTTTTTCCTTTTGTTCTTGTTTTCTAGACCTGGAAAGCACTTGCGAAATCTGGATGCCTTGGAGGGACCTGAGTTCCATGGACACATCCTATCTCTTGACAAAGCGGATCAGTTTTCTGTTGACAGAGACACACTACTGACAGCCATGATCCTAAATGTCACAAACAGGTTTGAAGACATGGCCCAGCCCGACTCCATTATGGTGGCCATGAACCACATAGTGAATTTTAAACAGTGGCCAACAAGCCATGTGAACTTGACAGGTGTGTTAGGGTGGGAAAATAACTCTGACTGGGTGGCACTGGGAGAATCATGTTTAGCGTAGCAAGGTGGGAGGTGAGACAGTTTTTCCCAATTTGTTTCAGATTATGCGGAGGATGCAGTAGCTGGTGTCGTAGAGGAGTTCAGACCAGTCCTCACAGAACAGAACATAGATCCAGACGTGTGTAGCAGAGTGGACCAAACTAAAAAATCACATAAAGAGAAAGTGATTTTTCTTCTTCTACCACTAACAATCAACAAATTCTCAATACCGTCAGGCTGCACTTCAGGTCAGGGTATTACATGGTTGTTTTTCTCTCCCCCCCAAAAAAAAGGTACACCAATGCTATAGAAGCAAAGTGGCCAGATATTCATCAGGTTTGCCAAGACAAATGCCACAACATTTTGGGACTGGTAACCTTAATTCGTACTCTACCAGCAAGTACAGCTGTTTGTGAATGTGGGTTTAGCTTAATGAAAAGAATAAAATCCAATTGGCAAAGTTCATTAGGAAAGGACAGTCTCATAGACTTAATAAGGATCTCATTACATACACCATGTGAAAAGGAATTTGATCCAGTTCCAGTCTTTGAGTACTGGTTAAAAAGTGGTAGACAGAAAAAAAGGCCTTCTTTGCAGCCATATAGTCCACGGAACAAAAAACAAAGCAATGAGCAAGAGGAAGAAGAGGCAGACAGCTCAGACTCGGAAGTAGATTTAGATGAATCTTTCATATCTGAAACTTATTCTGAAAATCTTTTGTCTGATGATGATTCTCATGTTATATCTGATGAAGAACTTGAATGTACTCCCATGTCAGTGTTGTGCCCCAGTACTACTAGTTCGCAGGAAACTATTAACTGTGGGGAGAGGGGTCATTCTTGCATCACTGAGTACTCTCGTGATGATGACATGAATCTGTTGTGATCATGTCCTCCACATTTAAGGTTCGGCCTTTCTTTGCCACCCAACTGTTGAGTCTTGCTTGGACTAAATGTTTTCATTTTTTCTACATATTGCTATCTGCAATCAGTTCAACTTAATTAGTGTCACTCCAGGTTTTTGGTGGCAAAAATAATTTTGCCTGGTCGCAGTGCCACCAGATTTACAAGTCATGTAGGTTGATCAGTACAGTCTAGTTTGTCAAATCTGTGAGCTCTCTCAGTCCTTGTTCTACTAATTTAAGTTTTGTTATAACAGACACGGCTGCGTAGACTAATGCTACCTTGTCGAGCAGCAGCACAGACAGCCAGTCCTAGTAGCACAGTCATCAGTCAAGTACAAGTCGGTGAGGCAGCTGAAAATAATACACCAATCAGGTACTGTTCTATCTTACTAATTAAATGTGCCTGGAATGAATCTGAGGTAGGCAGCTGAGCACCAAGTAGTCCAGATTGGTATGTGAACAGAGTATCTTTCAGTCTTCATCATTTGTCTTCCCTTCTTAGTATAGCCCTGACTCCCAGTAAAATCATCATGGAGAGTCCACGCACCGACAAGGAGACGTGGTTTATTGGACCACTCAGCACAGCAAAAATTAGATAACGAATGGTACAGTATCATTCTGGCCAAATTGGAATTCACATAAAAATTACAAAAATCTATCACGATTTAGGAACAGGGTGTTTTAAATTTGTAAAATCTGGCCAATTGGTCATGTCATGGTAATAACACTATCACACACTGTCACAGTGCTGTAACAAATCATGTCGGATTAACTGAATCACGAGCTTCTGTTTACACTAGCCAGATTTTTTCGTAGCGGTGTGTTGATGGGGTAGACAAAAAGCAAGAAGACAAAAAGATACTCCATCATTAATGAATGTCAATTGCTGCTTGAACATTTCAGCTGTGCATAAGCTCACCGTCATCAGTGAAAGCAAAATGACCGTCCAGGGTTTTGTGCTGCATTTTTTGGGTTAAATTGCATCACATTATTATGTAGTATGAGTGTCTATACTCTGCCATGGATTTCAGACAGACTTTCTATTTTTCGCTGCTTAAATGAATATCAACTGTGATGAGATTACTGTCAGTCAGTGCTGCAAAAGCACTTTAAAAAAATGTATGTAATGCCTGGCGGCTATATTCATTCTGTACATCACTCTTTCTGTACGTGCACAGAAGAAAGTGGAAGTTCACCTGACCTACAAGGTAAAGAAAAAAACCCAGAAAAATAAATGAATGGAGAATTTTTAGAACTTGTTTTTTGCCTTTTATTACCTTTTATTTAGTCGGACAAGGATGTACTGATGGTTGGTGACATTTTCTAGCAGGTATACAAAAAAAGGGGGTGGCATACCATTTTCTGGGATGGAATACCAAATCTGGGGAACTGGTAATCCATGCAGTACACCACCTTTTAAAACAAATTTCTAGCCCTGCACGGGTGCCAGTAGGCATCCTTGCTTTACTCCTGGACGTTTTGCTAGTTAGAAGATTTTCTACCTGACAGTACTAGGTGTGTAGTGATGAACAGCTTACAGCACTCTACCTTAGGGTTCACATAGTCAGTTCTGTTATGAACATATGAAAAGACAGCAGAAGAAGGCCTATTGGTCTATCGCGTCTGCTCGGTAACTGATGCAGGGTTCATGGCTTATGCCAATGACCCGGCCCCCCGCATCATCCCCTCCCTCCCTTCTACTCCACATTGGTCCCAGGCCCTCTTAAAGGCCCCTACTGTCTTTACTGAGACCACATCTTCTGGCAGTGCATTCCATGTGGTCACCGCCCTATCTGTAAAAAAATACTTCCTAACATCCCTCCTAACCCCCCCATCAACTTTAAGCTATGCCCCCTCATGGTTCTGTTGTCACTCATTTTAAAGAGATCTTCTCTTTCCACTCTGTCAATCCCCTTCAAGTATTTGAAGGTCTCTATCATATCACCCCCCTCTCTCCTTTCTTCCAGGCAGTACATCCTTAGAGCTCCAAGTCTCTCTTCGTAGGACCTATTCTGTTGACCCTTGGTCATCTTGGTTGCTCTCCTTTGGACCCTCTCCAGCATGCTGATGTATTTCTTTTTTTTTTACTCAAATAGATTTTCTCTATTATTCTGCTACTGGTGTCTTTCTAAATGTATGGATGCAATACCTCACCCCCTATACTAAGTGTGGTCTTACCACTGATCTCTACAATGGCAAAATAACCTTGCTCTGCCTACTATTGAATTCCCTGGCTATACACCCCAGCATCCTGTTAGCCTTTGCTGCAGCCTTCTTGCACTGTGTGGCATGTTTTAGATCCCTAGTAATTACTATCCCAGATCCTTTTCTTCCTCTGAAGCAGCTACCCAAACCCCCACCAGGTAATACTCTGTCCTAGGATTCCTGGTACCAATCACTTTGCATTTTTTGGCATTGAAGCCAAGTTGCCAGATTCCTGATCATCTCTTGAGTTTGCCAAGGTCCTCCCACAGGTTCTGTATCCCTTCCTTTGTGTCCACCTTCCCACAGAGTTTGGTGTCATCCACAAACAGGCACATCTTGCCTTTAATGCCTTCCCCAATGTCACTTATGAAGACATTGAACAACACTGTCCCCAGCACCAGTCCCTGTGGGACCCTGCTGGTGACCTCCTTGATGATGGATAATGCTCCCCCACCACTACTCTCTGTGTTCTGCCCCTCAGCCAGTTGTCCACCCACCTCACCAGTTTCTCCCCCACCCCTAGATCTGTCAGTTTCCTGATAAGCCTCCTGCATGGTACAGCATTGAAGGCCTTGTTGAAGTCCAGATATAAGATGTCCATCACCTGACCACTGTCCACCCCCCTGTGACACAATCAAAGAATTCAGTCAGGTTCATTTGACACAATCTGCCTGCCATAAACCCATGCTGCTTCCCATCCTGTAGACCATTCTCTTCAATGTATCTCACCAGCCTTTCCTTGAGTATGGTCTCCATGAGTTTATATACTATCGAGGTCAGACTGACTGGCCTATAGTTCCCCGGGGTCTTCCTTGGGTCCATTGTTGTGGAGGGGCACCACATGTGCTGTTCTCCAGTCCAGCAGCACCACACCTGACTCTAGGGATCTATTGAAGAGGGCAGCCAGTGGCCCCGACAGCACTTCTGTTCCTCCCTATACATCATTAGCATTGTGACCTCACTGACTGTGACACTGCTAGTAACCAAAAGGAGCCAAACTCCTGCTGCTTGATTGGTAACTTGTGGCATGTTACCAGTCAGGCAGCAGGACTTGTGATGTAACAGTGAGTGAGATCATATGCTGAGTGTAACCCCCCTGCAAATGGGGGTTCCCAAAAGTCTTCCAGGAGATTGCCTGAGTGTTCCAGGTCTGAGTAGCGTTCGGTGCAAAGGCCGTTTAAGTGTGGGTGTCGTGAGTGCTTTGCAGCCTCCGTGTACTGTATCTTTAAGAGCTGTCTGCTTGCAGACATAATGAGTTTGAATGGGGGGGGGGACTGTGTGTTTTAATGGTTGAATCCCACACGAGCTGCTGCCTAATCGCTCCATTTCTGCAGTCGCTAAGAGCGAAGAGGGAGCTTAATTGAAAGATGTAACTGTTTGTTAGAAAACATTTAGAGTAATAGTAAAAATACAGTTTGTCTAACCTGCCTTTCTTGCAGCTGGGACTTTTCCCCTCCATTTTGGACCTGAACTGCTGAATTGGTTCAATCAGTGTAGGGGGAACCTTTAAATGAAGTCTGCTTGGACCAACCAGAACTTGCACTCTCACTTGGAGCCTGCACCAAGGGGGATGTATGACAGGTGCTTCTGGGAAGTGTAGTGTGGACCCTGGCGCTTTTTTGCACCAATGGAGGGAGCCTGCTGTGACTGACAGAAGGAATCAGCCAACTGGAACCATTTTGGATCAAAGGAAAATGCCCTGAACTGTTGCTGGCAAGCCAGATGCGAGTTGACTGAGTCAGGAGAAGGAGTTCTGTGTTGCTGCAGTGTGTAGTTCGCACGGGAAGCGCGTGAAAGGCCTTGAAGTTGGCCTGTGGCCGTTAGCGAGTGGGAGTCAGACTGAATCCGAGTTTGGAGGAAGAAGAAGGACGTCAGAAGTGTGGAAACCAGGTTCAACCTGAAGAAGACTGAAGATTGTGCTGAAGAGAGATCGGCCTGTCAGGGACTGCTGGTGCTGTGTGTGCTCCCGGGTTTTTGCAGTGTTGCGATCGGGATTGAGAAGCTGCTGCCTGGTATAGTAATTTCCTGTACATATAAATGTGTCTAGTGCTTGTGGGGATCGCGATTCCACTTTCCCTCTGCTGTGAGTGTGTGCTGAATGCTGGCAAACCAGAAACAACACCTTCCTGCTTGAAATCCGTGTGGGGTATTGTGAGTACAATTCAGGGCAACCCCCTGCAACAGCTTGTAAATCAAAAGTGTGCCACCTGATTTATTGTGTTTCTTTCTACGAACTGAGCCATCCGGCTCTGGATTACAAGTTTGTGTTGTGCACATGTTTTCTTCCTACAGAGTCCCATCCAGCTACACCAGCCAGCCGACCCCGGGCAATGGACCTGGCTAGCCCCCCCCCCCATCCTGGGTACCCAGAGTATGACTTTTTGGACCCTATATGTGTGCACAGTACTGTGATTTGAATATTGCCAAACCAAATCAACCTGATTGCCCCTCCGTGTTACTGTCCCTAAATAAATCAGATTTGTTGTTATTTGAACTATATACTGTCTGTGTTGTCAGTACATATAGAACCAGCATTGCATTGTGTTGTGTGTGTGTTTAACCTTGTTTTACAGGGGTCTTCAGAGACGTGCTGCAGAATCCATCTTGAGGGTAAGTGGTATCTATATGTAAAAACATGTTCATATGTGGGGTATTGGGAAGGTAACTCCCGTGTACTGTGTGGACCACTAGTGGGAACAAAGGGGGGGTCACAGTGTCCCAGAGGGCTGTGCCCAAGTTAGTTTAACCACTATCAACCCTGACCTCTGGGTGGAGGCACCCATCATAGAACCTAGGCCCCTCAACCTGTCAGTAGCCAAGCAGGCAGGGGTAGTAGCCCTTGGGATAGCGCCACCTAGGGGTTACATCTTGGAGGCACCACTGGGATTAGCATCCTCTAGTGGCCACGTGAGAGAATTACCCCGATATGTTTAATTTAGGAGAAAAAATGGAGGGGCTTACTATGCCCAAGCTAAAAATTGCCCCCCATAAGCTGGTGGTGCATAAATTGATGGGGTGGTGCGAAGCTGAGGAGATAGACCCCCAAAAGGCTATTCTGTTGCTGGATGTACCCCTAGGGACTAACAATGCTGACATTGTGTCCACTGCAGAACATGTTAAGTGCTTGGGCAAAGTAGAGGTAGGGGCAAGGCGCTGATTTATTTGAACAAGCTATCCTAGTGCTACCCTCATGTAGCTCTCTAATAGACCCTAGAAGGTAACATCTATGATTCTGCCCAAAGGTGCCCAGAAGGGATGGAGGGTTGTTCACTTACATAGTGGTTTGGCCACCCCAGGTGGGTCCCCTAGTACCGATGGGTTTAAAGAGAAGCTGCTCAAGCTGTTAGCCTTAGAAGGGAAAGCTGCCCAGGAGCTGGTAAAAGCATTAGACTTGTCCGGGGACCACACACCCATGCATTCCCTGACCACCTCTCTTGTGTCCCCCAAGAGCTCTCCAATAGCTGCCTCCCCAATCATAATTCCCCGATACAACTGGACCCTTAAAGAAGGCTCAGACTTTCTCCAGTACTGTCCCAGTGACTTCAGGAGGATGATTTAGAGACCTGGATGGACTATGCCCCTTTAGTGCAGGAATGGCAATGTTCCGAGGGGAAAAGACAAGCGCTTGATGGAAGGTTTGAGAGGCCCTGCCCTAGAAGCCATCCGTTTTCTCGTACCACTAGTCCGGAGGCTACTGCAGCAAAATACCTTGCTGCCTTGGAGGGTGTTTGGCAGCACAGAATCGGGGATGATTTATTGTGGAAATTCAAGTCAGCTAAACAGTGGAAAAATGAAAAGTTGACTGCCTTTATCACTAGGATAGAGAGGGCTCTGCAGAGGGCCCGCAGAAAAGGGGGAGTGCCTGCCCAAGAGTTGAACTGGGTCAGATTAGACCACATCCTGAAGTCAGCTAGATTTTCAAGTGTAATGATATTGAAGCTCAAATTGCAAGACAGGAGGACAAGCCCTCCCGAGTACTGTCATCTAATGAAAGAAATTTGTGAGATTGAAACTGATGAAGAGGCTGGGAGCCCTGTGCTGGGGTGTGAACACTTGTCCGAACCTCGAAAGGAGTGATTCAGAGGAGGCCCAACAGTTGAGAGAATTGATTAAAGAATTGACTGAGGTAGCCAGAGAACCAGATCTGTATTAGGCTCCCCTGAGCCCAAAAGTGGAGTGGGAGTGCATGTTGTTTCTCTGGAGACCCGGATCGAGGGTAACTTGCTAGCAGAGATACGGGAATTGAGAGCAATGGTGGGGGAGCTACAAAGAACTGCCCTAACCCCCAACCGTAGTGGAAGTTTAGAAGTTCAAGGGTGTAGGTCTCCCGTCCAAGAAGAGCCTCTGCGAGCCGCAGAGGTGCCTGAACAGAAAAGGGAAAACCTGCCCCCCAGAGACTCTAAAGAAACTAAGTTTTGCTACCATTGTGGGGAGGATGGGCATTTTCAGTCAACTTGCCACTTGCCAGAAAACTTGAGAAAAGTTACCAATAGGTTGGTGGCCTTGCATCGCAGTGCTAATGCCCAGTCACCAGGGAGAGCTGCACGAACAAGTTATGCTACCACGGCCAGTGCCCGATCGACGCCCAGGTTAGCGCCGCCAGAATGGCCTGAAGTGGTGGGTCCCTCCATGGAGACCACTGTAAAGGTGAATGGACTGTCTACAGGAGCTGTATTAGACAGTGGCTCCCAAGTGACAATTATGTTCCAGGATTAGTATCAGAAGAATTTGTCTGATGTGCCCCTGCAACCGTTGGAAGGACTGCATGTCTGGGGTCTAAGTGAGAAGGCCTACCCCTACTCCGGCTATATCCAAATTTGGTTGTCTTTCCCCACCTCTGTGGCTGGAGTGGCAGAGCAAGTGGAAACCCTGGCCCTAGTGTGTCCCCCTACTGGACTGTATGATGGGGTCCCTCTACTAATTGGGACTAATGCGCATATGTTTGGACGACTGGCACAGTTGTATTATGAAAAACAGGGGTCAAGGACTGGTAGAGCTTTAAGAATTCTGGCCTTGATCAAGAAGGCCTATGAGGCACAGAGAGATGCTGAAAAAGTGGAACCAGAGGAACCGGTTGGAATTGTCTGGAAGAAGGATCCTGAGTTTCAGATTCTGGCACCAAATGCTCAGTGTACTTTACAGGGGGAGGCCCGTATTAGAAAGGACGTCAAGAATAAAATACTTATGCTGGATGCACCAGGCGATGGAAAATTGCTGGAAGAACTACTGGTCAAGCCTAGTATTTTGCCTGCCAGAGCCCATGCTTATGCCAGAAGGGTAATGGTTCAAGTTCATAATGTATCTGACAGAGATTCAGGTAAATAGAGGTTGCACTCTGGCTAATGTGCATTGTGCAGATACTGCAGTGCTACTCAGTAACAAGTGTTCGGGAAGAAGATGACAGTGGCGTAACTTGTTTGATTTGGTGACTCCCGTTGCCAGCTGAATGGAAAGTGAGGATCAGTGAGAAGCTTGCCTAGAGAGACCAGGTGTTTTCTTTACAGGAATGGGATGTGGGATGTGTGCAAGGAGCTGAGCACCATATCCGGCTGCATGATGAAAGGCCATTTCATTAGAGGTCTCGACACCTGGCACCTGCTGATGTAGATGATGTGAGACGGCATCTGCAAGAGATGCTTGCTGCTGGTGTAATACAAGAATCCAGAAGCCCATATGCTTCACCTATCGTGGTAGTGAGAAAAAGAATGGGACAGTGAGTATGTGCATGGATTATTGCACCTTGAACCGGTGGACTATCCCTGATCAGTATACAATAACCCACATTCAGGATGCTTTAGACTGCCTGAATGGTAGCAAGTGGTTCTCAGTGTTGGATCTTCTCAGTGGGTACTACCAGATCCCAATGGCCCCAGAAGACCATGAAAAACATTCTTTATCTGTCCGCTTGGTTTCTATGAGTTCATGAGGATGCCTCAAGGGATCTCAGGTGCCCCAGCCACTTTTCAATGACTGATGGAGTGTGCAGTGCGGGACATGAACTTATTAGAGTGCCTGGTATACCTAGATGATGTTATTGTGTTTGGCAGCTCACTGGAGGAACATGAGAGCAGATTGTTGAAGGTGTTGAACCGATTGGAAGACTTTGGCCTTAAGCTATCCATCGATAAATGTCAATTCTTCCAAACCTCTGTAAAGTATGTGTAACACATAGTGTCCACCGAGGGAATAGAAACAGACCCGAGTAAAACTGAGGCCTTGACCACCTGGCCATTGCCCTATAATCTAAAAGAACTGCAAAGATTCCTGGGATTCTGTGGTTACTATCGATGGTTCATCAAGGACTATCCGAGAGTGATTTATCCTCTACTTAATCTTACTCAAGGTTACCCTCCTACCAACAAAAAATATAAGAGGTCGGTTTCTCCTGAGACTGAGAGAGTGTATTTCCATCCTAATGAAGTTTTTGGGGCAAGATGGACACCTGATTGTGAAGCTGCTCTTCATGAGATTATATATCAACTTACCCACGCTCCTGTCCTTGCCTATGCAGATCCAACGAAGCCCTATGTCTTGCTCACTGATGCTAGCCTGCAAGGTTTGGGGGCTGTATTGTACCAAGAGCACGAGAATTGCCTGAGACCAGTGGCCTTTGCCAGCAGAAGTCTGACCCCATCTGAAAAGAACTATCCTGTGCGTAAGTTAGAGTTTCTAGCCTTGAAGTGGGCTATTGTTGACCAATTCCACGAGTACTTGTATGGGGCTAAGATACTGGTAAAAACTGATAATAATCATTTGACCTATGTGCAGACTTCAGCCAAGTTGGATGCTACTGGCCATAGGTGACTTTCTGCATTAGCTACATATGATTACGCTGTTGAATACAGAGCAGGCCTGAACCACATAGATGTTGATGCTCTCTCCCGGAGGCCTGTTTCATGGAATGATTTGGCCAGACTGTCAGAACCTGATATTCGAGCACTCTGCCAGAAGTTTGACAGAGAGGAACAAGTGTCCACGGATGCAGTGGACTGTCTGGTGGATTGTTTGGGGCCCCCTGAGAATTGCATACCTGCTGCTTATTGCCACTTTTCTGCATTAGACATTGGTGCACTGCCTCAGCTGGACAATCACAGTATTCAGCGGGCTCAATCCCAAGATCCTATGATCAAATCAGCTCTAGAAGCCCCCTATGCAGGGAAAGATGTATCCAAGTTACGCTCCACTGATTTGAGAACTGCATTGTTGTACAAGGAAGGTCCTAAGTTGAAACTGATTAATTGACTATTATACAGAGAAACAGTAGACAGAGGGGGACAAATAGACAAACAACAGCTAGTTTTGCCCACTGCTTTCAGAGACTTGGTATTAAGGTCCCTACGCAACCACATGGGCACCTTGGTATAGACAGAACACTTGACTTCGTGAGATCCAGATTCTATTGGCCTAAAATGGGGGCTGATGTTGAGCAACACATTCAAACTTGTAGTCGCTGTTTACAGAGGAAAGCCCTGCCCCAGAGGGCTGCCCCCCCTTGTTAACATCACCACCAGTGCACCCATGGAGCTGGTCTGTATTGATTTTCTGAGTTTGGAGTCAGATCAAAGAAATATTAGTAATGTGCTGGTGGTCACTGACCATTTTACAAGATATGCCCAAGCTTTCCCCACCAAGGACCAGGAGGCATCCATTGTGGCAAAAGTACTTGTAGAAAACTTTTTTGTTCACTATGGGGCTCCACAAAGAATCCATTCTGGTCAAGGGAGAGACTTTTAGAGTCGTTTGATCAAAGAGTTGCTTTCTCTGTGGGGAGTGCGAAAGTCCAGAACCACCCCTTACCATCCCCAGGGGGACCCACAGCCTGAACGTTTTAATCACGCTTTATTGGATATGCTGGGCACCCTCCACCCAAAGGACAAGCCTAGATGAAGCCAACAAATTAGCACCTTGGTACATGCCTACAACTGCACCAAAAGTGATGCCACTGGGTTCTCCCCCTACTGCTTGTTGTTTGGAAGAGAAGCCCGGTTACGGGTAAATGTTTGTTTCGGAGTTTCTCCTGATGGGGTCAGGGCTGATAACTATCTCCAGTATGTGCAAAAGTTAAAGGCCCAGCTGAATCATGCGTACCAATTGGCTCAAACCATGGCTGCGAAACGAAATCTGGCCAACAAAGAAAGGCATGATAAAAAGGTGAAGGCACAGAGCTCCAGGAGAGAGATGGTGTTGCTAAGAAATCTGGGACTGCATGACAAACACAAGATTGCTGACAGATGGTATCATCTCCTCACATTGTAGTAGGCAAATTGGATGATCTGCCTGTGTACAAAGTAAGGCCCAAAAATAATTCATAAGATGTTAAGACAATGCATCGAATCATTTGCTGCCCATTGGCCAAATATTGATTGAGTCTGAGCCCCAGAAGTGCTCCCCCTGGACCAGTGACTAGAGCTGCTGCTAAGCAAAGGCAGAGAAAGTCTGCACCTACAGATGCTGAGTTAAAGTTTTCTCCACAGCAAATCCCAGTTGAAAATGACTGTCAGTCTACCTCAGAGGCAAGTGAATGCAACTTTGGGTACTACCCCTCTTATGAACTGAATCAATTGTTTCACGGCAATCCCCTAGTCAATTATGGAGATGAAGTTGGGCCTTCTGGACTGTCTAAGCCCCCAGCTTTGTCCTTGGAGCCAATGCTCCCAGAAAGTGAAGTGCAGAGTATCAAGTCGGATAACATGGAATCACTGTGCATGGTGGAACTGTATGAGCTTTCAGAGGGGTGAAAATGATGAACTGGGACAGACTGGTGGTATACCAGAGCAAGAAGAGTATTTCGAGTACCCTGATGGTTCACTGCCACTGTCAGAAAAACTCCATGTGAGCCAAGTCTTGTGGACTCAGAGATTGCAAATCCTGGAACTGAAAGTGCCCCAAGTTCTAGCCTCTCTACCCCGATAGACACTCCCCTGGCAAGTAAAGACACTGTTGAAAGCGAGGCTCAAAGTACAGAGACTGTAACAGTTCCCCCTAGAAAGACTGGTTGAGCTGTGAAGCCTGTAGTGCGCTTAAGCTATGATTCCCCCAGGAGGCCTGTGGATTTGCCTCTCAATGTGGTCCATAAGGGAGTGTATGTGTCCCTGAACTCATTGCCCAAACTGAGCATAGGTGCTAACTCTAGATTACTTGTCTTGCCCTCTAGGTATGGTGCCCCTGCCACATCCAACCCCCGGTAGCTGACAGGAAGGGCCCCTCTCTCCTGGTTTCATGTGCAGGAAGTAATGACCTGATTTCAAAGTGCAATTGTATGTATAATGTTGTATAACAAGTAGTAAGCTGTGACATACAGAATAAGTATAAATATATATATATATATATATATATATATATCTCAAGTTTAATATATTGACTACTGTTCCAAAGATACAGGCCTAACCTGTTGATTAATCACGAACAAATATGATGTTTCTGCTTTAAAAGTGTTATAAGGGTACCTACTTGTGCTGAACACCAAGTTTTTCCAGGCAGGAAGGGTGTAACCCCCTGAAAATGAGGGGTTCCCAAAGTCTTCCAGGAGATTGCCCTGAGTGCTCCAGGTCTGAGAGCAGCGTTCGGGTGCAAAGAGCCGTTTAAGTGTGGGTGTAGTGAGTGCTTTTGCAGCTTCCGTACCTGTCTCTTTAAGAGTTGTCTGCTTGTAGACATAATGAGGTTGAATGGAGGGACTGTGTGTTTAATGCTTGAATCCCTTCCGAGCTGCTACCTAGTCGCTCTATTTCTGTAGACACTAAGAGCGCAGAGGGAACAATTGAAAAGATGTAACTATTTGTTAGAAAACATTTAGAGTAATAAGTAAAAATACAGTAGCTGAATATTCAAACTCGCCAGTCTGAAACAAGCCCTCGCTACTCCACAAAATAGTTATGAGAGGTGTGGCGGGTGATATTCAAAGGAGTTGCTGTTGAGCAACTCCTTTGAATATCGCCCGAAACACGGGTGTTAATGCACAAGAGCGCAGTGGAACTAACGCTACCCATAAGTTGCCAGAGTTGAGCATTCAACTTAGCGGTGGTGACAAGTACCATTAAGCCATCGCCAAATTCCGATATTCAAAGGTGACATGCAAATGGGGCCATAATTTATGCAAAGCGCAGAGGGGCCATTTGCATCTCTTTATAGCCTCATTGCATACCATTTGCATGTAGGTGCGCCGATCCCCGAGACTTGCTCCTAGCCACCCTGCCAGGCAGCAGCCATCGAGGACCAGCGCAACTACCAACCAGATCGCGGGCATCCAGTTACATGCCCCCCACACCTCCACAGCCCGATCGCGGGCAGAACACACCATATCGCCCCCAACATCACCACAGCCGATCGTGGGCAGAACCTGTATAAAGCCCCCAGTGCCCGATCGTGGGCAGAACCTGTATAACCCCCAGTGCCCGATCGCGGGCAGAATGTAACCCTCCCCAGCGATAACTCCCTGGTGGTCCAGTGGACCCGTAAAGCCCGATCGCGGGCAGAATGTCACAACAGAACCCCAAACATTTCCCTGGTATCTAGTCTCCCCCCCACCCACCCGAAGCCCCTCACACCGCTCCCCGCGGCCAGCGAGCGACAGCATCCACCATGCCGCCCGACTGTCCCTGAACAGTCGGTGGGCTACCGCCCAGTGGTGCAGAGCTACAGCCAATGGGCGTGCAGCCCACACCGTACATGACAGTCAAGTTGCGAATGATCATTCACAAATCTGGACTATCATGCTCTGATATAAACTGCGCCCATTGGACTGCTAGCTCAGCACAAGCGGCATCGGCGAGCAATAAGAGCGACGAAGCGAGTGGGATGCTGTCCCCGCCGGCTGCGGAGGAGGAAACGAGGTGGAGAGCTTCGTGGGTGGGTGGGGGGACACTGAACACCAGGGAGATGTTTGGGGGTTGTGCTGTGACATTCTGCCCGTGATCGGGCTTTCGTCCACTGGACCACCAGGAGTTATTCGGGTTGGGGAGGGTTACATTCTGCCACGCGATCAGGCACTGAGGGTTTATACAGGTTCTGCCCGCGATCGGGCACTGGAGGTTTATGCAGGTTCTGCCCGCGATCGGGCTGTGGGATGTGGGGGACATGTACGTGTACTGCCCGCGATCGGGCTGGTGGGGGGGCACAGGGAGCGAGTTGGGGGCCAGCCAGGGGTGGCAGCTGCTGTGTTGCACCCTGCAATGCAGCAGCTCACCTGTGGGTGGCCCTCAACTTAAGCCTTTTTTTTTTGGCTCAAGCTTGTGCGGGCGCAGCTTGGGGGTTGCGCATGCACAACTCTGCGCAACCCGACTGAATATCGGGTTGCGCAGGTTATGCATGGATCCTCCCCCTCCTGTTGAGCATGCATTCATTTGCATTACTCTCTTGCGCAACCTGGTGCCAGTGGCGTAACTGCCTCCTGCTGAATATCGCAGAATGGCGCATTTTGGACTTGCGCATGGCGCAACCCTGTTGTGCATGGCGCAACCCTTTTGAATATCTGGGCCAGTTTGTCTAACCTGCCTTTCTTGCAGCTGGGACTCTGTGTGTTTTGCCCCTCCATTTTGGACGTGAACTGCTGAATTGGTCAATCAGTGTGGGGGGACCCTTAAAATGGAATCTGCTTGGACCAACCAGAACTTGGGCTCTCATTTGGAGCCTGTACCAAAGGGGATATATGACAGGTGCTTCTGGGAATTGTAGTGTGGACCCTGGGTGCCTTTTTGCACCAATGGAGGGAGCCTGCTGTGACTGACAGAAGGAATCAGCCAACTGGAACCATTTTGGATCAAGGGTAAATGCCTGAACTGTTGCTGGCAAGCCAGATGTGAGTTGACTGAGTCAGAAGGAGCTCTGTGTTGCAGCGGGTGTGTAGTTCGCGCGGGAAGCACGTGAGAGGCCTTGAAGTTGACCTGTGGCAGTTAGCGAGTGGGAGTCGGACTGAATCTGAGTTTGGAGGAAGGAGAAGGAAGTCAAAAGTGTGTAAACCAGGTTCAACCTGAAGAAGACCGAAGATTGTGCTGAAGAGTGATTGGCCTGTCAGGGACTGCTAGTGCTGCGTGTGCTCCCGGGTTTTTGCAGTGCTGCGATCGGGATTGAGAAGCAGCTGCCTGGTATAGTAATTTCCTGTACATATAAATGTGTCTAGTGCTTGTGGGAATCGCGATTCCACTTCTCCTCTGCTGTTAGTGTGTACTGAATGCTGGTAACCCAGAAACAACACCTTCCCGCTTGAAACCCGTGTGGGGTATTGTGAGTACAATTCAGGGCAACCCCCTGCAACAGCTTGTAAATCAAAAGTGTGCCATCTGATTTATTGTGTTTCTTTCTACGAACTGAGCCATCTGGCTCCGGATTACAAGTTTGTGTTGTGCACATATTTTCTTCCTACAGGGCCCCATCCAGCTGCACCAGCCAGCCGACCCCGGCAACAGACCTGGCTAGCCCCCCCCCCCCCATCCTGGGTACCCAGAATGTGACTTTTGGACCCTATGTGCACAGTACTGTGATTTGAATATTGCCAAACCAAATCAACCTGATTGCCCCTCCCGTGTTACTGTTCCTAAATAAATCAGATTTGTTGTTATTTGAACTACAGTATATACTGTCTGTGTTGTCGGTACATAGAACCAGCACTGCATTGTGTTGTGTGTGTTGCTTAACCTTGTTTTACAGGGAGTCCTCAGAGATGTGCTGCAGAATCCGTCTTGAGGGTAAGTAGTATCTGTATGTGTAAAACGTGTTCATACATGGGGTATTAGGAAGGTAACTCCCGTGTACTGTGTGGACCACTAGTGGGAACAAAAGGGGGTCACAGTGTCCCAGAGGGCTGTGCCCAAGTTAATTTAACCACTATCAACCCTGACCTCTGGGTGGAGGCACCCATCATAGAACCTAGGCCCCTCAACCTGTCAGTAGCCAAGCAGGCAGGGGTAGTAGCCCTTGGGATAGCGCCACCTAGGGGTTACATGAGGATGTAGTGGGAGGAATGGAAGTAGATAGGTCTGCTTCCAGGTAGCTTCTCACATCACATCCAACACCATTAGGTAGAAAAGCATCTAATGAGCATGTAGAAACATAAAAATGCTACATCAATAAAATATAATAAGGGTATCCATTTAAAAATTACTAAAATGTTCTGCCTGTTATTTGTTGGCACTGTTAGCTCTTTAACACTATATTTATTTTTTGATTGATTGATTTAGTTTTTATTGCTTAGGTAAGCATAGTAAACAATTACAATGCCTATTTTCAGGTACGCAGTAGCATAGCAAATTTCAGTGGGCCTGGGTGCAAGCGATGTTACAGGGCCCCTCCCAGTTTGAATAAACACCAAAATTATGATTTGGGCCCTCAAACCTCTTGGGCCCAGGTGCCACTGCACCCCTGCACCTTGTAGCTACGCCCCTGGCAGCAGGTAATGCTCATGAGAGTTATAAAGCAAAGCAAATATGGCAAACTGCTATGTTTTAATTGATGGCTGATGTACATAACAATACATTGTAGACTGCTTAGACCTACAGGCAAGAAGCACTTCATTTGGAAGAGTTTTTCGAGGCCTTCAGAGTTTAAGAATCACAAACTCTACTTCCTCTTAAACTGCATCTGGAACTCCACTTTGCACCCAACTGCAACCAGAATCGGAACAATTACGAACATACGAAAAGAGCCAGCAGAACAACACCACCTGGTCTATCGCATCTGTTCAGTGCTTGATGCAGGGTCTTGGCCTTACAACTTACCCCAAAGACCCTCTCCCCTTGCAACTTACCCCAATGACCCTTCTCGGGTGTTGCAGCCTCAGGCCCAACCACCAGAGGTGGGATGTTATCCCAGTGTAAGACTCCCTCATTTGGGAGGGCTTATTACTCACCCTTAGTGCCCCCCCCCCGTGTATAGGGAGTTTGGTGCACGGGGTGTATTTTGCTGGCCACCACTTGGGGGCAAGCAGACTGAGAATATATTTATATATCTATGGAGATCTCAGGGAGTTGGAAGCGAGATCGGCAGGCTGGCATCAGGGCAGTCTGAAAGGGGGGTCCCCCGCCATCTTTTAGAGCAGTTTGGCAGCTCAACTGTGATGCGGCAGGTCCCTGGGTGGGGCATCCAAGGGAGGTGAGTAGCCAGGCAGTTTGTGGTCGTCTGGGTCCTAGGTCCCTTGGGTAGGTGGTGAGAGCATCTAGGGAGCGTGTTTGGAGGGCAGGTAAGAAGGACCCCGGGGAGTTAGGCCCTATTTCAGGATTGGTATTTCTCAAGCCTTTGGGGCTGTAGATGTTGTGTCAGTGCTTCTGCACGGTGTCGGAGCCAGTGGGAGTGGTCCTGATTCTTTCCCCACATGGCAGGGCAGCTCATGGTCTAGCAGGTGGGATTGTTGGGCGGTGGTCTTCATTCACATGGGGCCTGTGTGGAGGGGTAGGCCTCAAGGCTTTGGGTTAGATTCCTGAGGCGGCCTGCAGGCATGGGGTGAAAGAGACCCACAAACCCTGTAGGCCTTTTAGGCCGTTGCTGGACTGGGCAACAGGAAATGGTAATGGAGCCACAGTGACTGCTGTTTGGGAGGCTCAGCTCTGGAAGGCCTTGGGAGCTAGGTAAAGAGAGAGAGATAACGTTTCACGGACTAGGTCAGTCCAGGACAAGGGGCTAAAGTGAGAAAGAGAGCCATGTTTTATTTATTTATTTATTGAAATAGTTTCATCAGGAAAGGCACACTGAACAACAAGATGCTCGTCTCCCGGTGCGACCTGGGGGAAGGGGGTACAAGGGGGTTGGATAACATGCAGGTTATCAACTGAGCAAATAACAGAGCAAATAGCAGCATATGGATACAATTGCATTAAACTGCAAGCAACAACACATGGAGTACATCGGATAGTGTATGGAGCATATAACAATTACCTGACATATAGCAGCAATACAAGGGAAAATTTAGCACACAATATGCAGGTATAAGCAACAGGAGACATAGAACACAGGATGGTGCAGGACAAAAGGCACAGGACAAAGTGCATAGGTTGGGGCTATATGCCAGCATTAGTAGCAAAAGAGTAAAGCCGCTGGTGGGGCAGTGGGAGGGGGAGCAATTGGGCGCATGGCTGAATCAGGTGCAGGAGCAATTAGTGGTGTAACCCCAGGTGGCGCTATCCCAAGGGCTACCTACCCCTGCCTGCTTGACTACTAATAGGTTGAGGGGTCTAGGTTCTATGGCGGGTGCCTCCACCCAGAGGTAAGGGTTTGTAGTGGTTAGACTAGCTTGATCACAGCCCTCTGGGACACCGTGACCCCCTTTGGTTCCCTCTAGTGACTCACACAGTACACAGGAGTTACAGCCCCAATACCCACGTATACACACTGTTCACTCATAAGTACCACTTACCCTCGAGACTGATTCTGCAGCATGTCTCTGAGGACCACCTGTAAAATAAGGTTAAACAGCACAACCAAACCAATACAATGCTTGGTATGTAGGTACTGACACTTCAAACAGTTTAAAGTTTAACAACATCAAATCTGGTTTATTTAGGCGGAATAAAACACGGAGGGGAGATCAGGTTAATTGTCAGAATTAATGCACAGTACTGTACACACATACAGGGTCTGAAAAGTCACACTGGGTACCCAGGTGGGGGAGGGCTACCAGGTCCATTGCCCGGGTTGGCTGGCAGGTGCAGATGGATAAGGCCCCTGTAGGAGAAAATATATGCACAACGCCAATTGTAATCCGGAGCCGGATGGCTCAGTCCATGAAGCAGTGAAACAACAAGAATTAGATGACACACTTGTGATTGAAAACAGGCTGCAGGGGAATACCCTGATTTTTACTCACAATACCCAAGCTGAGAACCGGATGGTGGATGTTCTTCTGGATTGCCAGAACAACAGGGCATGGAGACAAGGTCCTTGTGACTGGACCCCACTGCAGTTGATAGCAAACGGATTTAGTCCGAGACAAGCTGCGGTTTGCTTCCAGCTTCAACACAAAGCACACAGCATGGGGGATTGGAAATAGTGATTCCCCACAAGCACTACACACATTCATATGTAAAAGAAAAGTACAATACCAGGCAGGCTGCTTCTTGATCCTGATTGCACTTACTGCAAACTACCCGGGAGGACACACAGCAGCTTCAGTTCCTGACAGACCGAGCGTGATTCAGCAATTTCTCCAGTCTTCTACAGGGTGTACCTGGTTTCCACTCTTCAGACTTCCTTCCTTCTTTCTCCTCACCAATCGGATTCAGTCTGAACTGGCACTTACAACAGCTGCAGGTCGAACCTCAGGGCCTCACACGCTTCCCACGTGAAACTATGCACCACAGAAGCACAGAGCTCCTTCTCTCTTCACTGTCACAACTAATCTGATCTTCCAGTCACAGAGCAGGGCATTTCCTTAGCTCCACACCATTCTGTTGGCTGATTCGCTGTCACTCACAATAAGAATCCTCTGTTGGTGGAAAAAGGCGCCAAGGTCAAAAACTACATTTCCCAGAGTCACTGCCCATACAATCCCCTTGGGGCTGGTTCAAAATTAAGAGTCCAAGTTCTGATTCGTCCACAGGCTCCATTTTAGGGCTCCTTAACCCAACTGGCACAGCACAGCAGTTTAGGTCCAAAATGGAGGGAACACTACAGAGTCCCAGCTGCAATAAAGGCAGGTTAGACAAACTACAATTTTGATAATGCTTTAAATGATTACAGGCAAACAGTTACATCTTTCAGATGGGCTCCCTTTGCACTTCCAGCGACCGCAAAATGGAGTGATTATTCCGCAGCTCGGGCAGGATTCAAGCATTAAATATACAGTCCCCCCATACAAACTAATTAAGTCTGCAAGCAGACAGCTCTTAAAGAGACAGTACATGGAGGCTCAAACAGCACTCACTTGCAACCACATTTAAGCAGCTCAGACGCCGAACACCACCCAGACTTGGAGCATTCAGGCAAGCTCCTGGAAGACTTTTGGGAACCCCCATTTGCAGGGGTTACACCAGTGAGGAAGTTAGCTAGGGCAGTAGAAAGAGAGTGGGCAGAGGAGAATGCCGAATTTGAGGTGGGATCATTCCATAGCCTGGGTAACCCGGTGTGAGAAGGAGGCTTGCTAGCAGTAGTCTTCCACTAGGGATTGATAGCTAACGATGATCGCAGGATCTAAGATAATGGGTGGGGAAGGGGCAGCTGAGAGCACGGAGGAGGGTAGAAAGGGATGGTGCTAAGCCAAAGGTTAGATACATGTTTAGCACAGTGTGAAATGCTGTGGTTTCCAAGGGATGGTAGTGCCAGGGAATGACAGAGGTCACAGTGGTGGGTAAGGGGTGAGGCATCCAGAGCAAAGCAGCAGAAGGCATTAAAAAGTGTGTCCAGCTTTGATAGGGTAGGCTTAGGGGCTGCACCGTAAACAATGTCACAGTAATCAAAGGAAGGAAGTATCATCTTCTGGACCAGTTCATGTCGGACAGGGGGAGGGAGGCTACTTTGGTTCCTATAAAATGCACTGAGCATGGGTAGATTTTTGAAATAGCATCGATGTGGTCTGAGAAGGAAAGATGGCAGTTGAGCCATACCCCAAATAGCGGAATGAGGAGACATCTTCAGTTTTTGATCATCCAGGGTGTGGAAATAGGGAAGGGATGGGAGTCTGGACAGGTTAGTTGTGTGCCAAAAGTCATCGTGACAGTTTTTATACATTTAGGAGAGCTGAACCATTGCTGTACTTTGTTGAAGTCGGCTTGGAGGTTAGTTTGTACCACTTCAGGTCGGAGCCTGAGGGAAGAATACAGTGTCATCTGCATACATGTGGATTGAGGTAGTAGAGCAAGGATGCAAGTCGTTTAGGAACATAGAGACAGTATGGGTCCCAGAACCAACCCCTGGGGACACCGGTAGTTAAGGGAAGGGGGGAGGAGATAGCATTTGTGACTCTAACGAACTGGGTTCTGCCAGAGAGGTAAGATCTGAACCAGTTGGTGGCAGCAACAGAGAGGCCTGATTCAGTGAGACAAGAAAGCAAAATATGGGGTGGGAGACAGTGTCGAAGGCTTTCGCAAGGTCAACGAAGACGGCTGAGGTGATCAGCCCACTGTTCATACTTGTCAGGATGGAGTCGGTAAGCCTTATCAGGGAGGATGCAGTGGAGTGTCCTTTCTGAAACCTGACTGGTAGGGTGTGAAGAAATTAGAGTCGGTGAGGAAGGAAGTAAGCTGGGTGAGCACAAGGTGCTCTTGTAGTTTTGCTAGTACTGGGAGGAGGGAAATAGGGCGGTAGTTGGAGGGGGAGGTGGGGGTACCTTCTTTTGGGAGGGGGATGACAGTGGCATGCTTCCATGCTTGGGGGATGGCAGCGGCGGCAAAGGATTGGTTTAAGAGTTTGGCAAGAAGAGTTTCTATGCCGGTGGCAGAGAGGTAGAGAAGTTTAGGGTCCAAGCTATCTGGGGATTTGCCTTTTGAAGGGTTGAGAAAAAGTTGTGCATCTAGGGCATCCACTGCAGAGGTGTCATTGAAGGAAAAGGAGTGAGGCCTAGTCAGGTTCGTTACATCTGTAGAGGGTGCGATAGGTGCAGGGTTTGGCAGAGCAGAGAGGAGAGTGGCAGCACAAGTGGAGGAAATATATGTAGAACTCAGTAGCGACTGCTGTTGGCTCAGCAAGAATGGAGTTGTTAATATTTAGAATTGGAGTGGGATTGGCAGCTGGTGGGGTGAAGAGGGAGTGAATGACCTTCCAGAATTTTGAGGGGTTATTTAGGTTGGATTGTAGGGAGCTGCTGAAGTACTCTGCTTTAGCTAGGCGAGTGGCTCTGGTACACTTGTTTCGGAGCATGCAGTATGCGAAGAGATGTTGTGGGAGGCGTGAAGATTTATGCGTTTTCCAGGCTTTGTCACAGGCAGTTTCATATGCAATCAGTTCTTAGGTGATCCATGGCAGGTGGTTGCCTCGTATCCTTGTACATCGCAGCGGGGCATGTTTGTCCCAGATGCCGAGGAAAGTGTCTTTAAAGTGGAGGAAGGTGTCGTCAATGGAGTCCATAATAGGGGCGGGGGCCCAGTTTGCTAATGCAAGGTCATCTAACACCAGGGCGAGATTGAGGGATTTGAAGGAGCATTGGACTAGAAATTTAGGGGATTTTGAGAACAGGCAGCTGAGCAAATAGCAGGGTGTTGAGTAACCTCCCCCGAGCATGAAATATCTCGATGGTGGTCAGAGGAGCACATCGCTCCCCTGGTAGAGGTTTTCAGGTAAAGAGGTGAGTTATGGGTGAGAGTCACCAGTTACAGTGTGAAGCCATGAAAGAGGATGGGAGCATTTGATTTAGGGCTTCATGATCTGCCTAAAGAGCGATGAGAAAAAAGGTAGAAAAGTTAGGTACTTACCAGTGCCAGTGGTAGTTTGGGAGCTTCACGCTTCTGTGTAGAGAAAAGAAATTTTGCTCCTGAGTGAAGTGCTGCTGCTGTAGTTTGTAATTGAGCAAAACCTTCAGTGCCTAAGATGAGCCTGAAGGTGTCTCCCCCTATGGATTTCATTATGTAAAAAGGTTAGCCCCATGCAGCTGCGTAAAGCATTTTCTTTTAAGCAGCTGGGACCCCTGAGCCCTGTTAATCATTTGTGGGCTCAGGAGAATAAACCTGATTTGTTTGGGAGAAACTGGAGTCCAGAGTCATTGATTTTATTGAAGGATTTAAATAAAATAATCAGTCCTTTAGTTTTTAGGGGTTCTGTGGTCTCCTTGGGGTCTTGAAACAATTCAGTTTGTCTTCACCCTCCTGGTCTGGGACTAGTGGGTGGAGGCCAAAGCCAAAAGATGGATTGCCTGGGATCCACTCTCCTGGTTTCAGCTGCAGGGAGAAGAAAATTGTTTGGAATACCAAGACGTGTGGCTAGAAGATGTCTCGAGGTAAGATAACTTAACTTTCCAATGCTGTTATGGTCAGAGGAAATGCTTGGTAAGTTTCTAGGTCTGGGACCCCCTTCTCTGGTACACCTGGCTCAGGCGTTTGGGAAGGGGGCTACACCAGCATAACACCCACCCTGTCGTGCATTATTCCTTTAATACAGTGGTGCTCCCAGGGCTTGTAGCTGTACAACACAGATGGCACAGTGCTCCTCTGTCACTGATTAATCCATAATTACTACTGGTTTCCAACAGAGACTGAGAGGGCTGATCCTATGGGGGCCGCCATGCTGTTGTACTTCTGACCCAGGATGTCTGGGTAGGGGACAGAGGCCAGCACATGCTGCCTGTGAGAAACATCCAGTCCTGAGCTCAACTCTGCAGAACTTCAACCTGCAAGCTGTTTTAGAATTTAAAGGATTCTGTGTGCATGCTTTCCTGTGACCTGACAGACATTGAGAGCAGGGGATTAGGAATTTAGCATAATGAATTATTTATGAGAACCTGCCAATGAGAATTGATCCCACATGAGGCAAATGAAAACACATGTGAAAAAGCTCTAGATTTGTCTGGGAAGAAAAGGAGAGACATGCATGTGATTTCAACAGTTAACCACTGGGCTGAGAGAAGCTGTTTAAAAGTCTTAGCAAAAGGATTTTTTTATTCCAATCTGGAACAAAATCAAAGCT
Organism: Neoceratodus forsteri; assembly: GCA_016271365.2. Lineage (NCBI taxonomy): Eukaryota > Metazoa > Chordata > Ceratodontiformes > Ceratodontidae > Neoceratodus > Neoceratodus forsteri. Next base: position 232,307,806 of record JADMNL010000025.1, read on the forward strand.
CCTGCCCTAGACTTTGTCTGCAGTCAGGACTTGTCTTGACAGAGGGTCTAGTCGTTTGAGATCTTGAGTGATTGCCTTCCCCACAAGGTGGGTGAAGGCAAGTTCCCCAGTGGGGTGAAGAGGACTTTTTAAGATGTTGGAGCCCATCAGACACAGCCTGCACCCCTCACCACCCAGAAGCACACTGAGGCCACCACCCCTGTAGCACTGCCTTCATCTGTCAACTCACAGGAAAATCCCCAACAGAGCTAGCAACCACAGACTCTCATAGAGGTCATAAGCACTGGGTCAACACCCGCTAAATCCTCTGTTAAATAAGTCCAGTTAAAATAATTGTTTGGCATTCCAGCACAACTTTCATTAAAGCCTGTTTCTAGAACTGCAACAACCAGGAGCAACTTGCATCAGTTAAAATATATTTTGTTGGGGATCCCCAAACACCAGCCTTCTGTAATTATCACACTGTGATCCAACATCAGGTCTACAGCTGCCCACTGTGCACACATTTATAGACTGTTTTGGCAGCTCCCAAGGGACTTTTGGGCTACTGGTGCACCAGTAGGGGCAAATGGTGTAGACCGTGTTGCTCACCTGAGGGTATTGGGATTTGTGGGAGGAGTGTCTGTGATTGTCGCTTGATTTAACCCTTCCCTTTTCCCCATACAGAGACTGTTCATGTTCCCTAATAAATATCCCTTGATTTGAATTGCAGATTATTGTGTTTCTGCATATTATTGTGTTCCTCTGTTGTGCATGCGTAGAGTATAGATTGGGGATTTGTTTGGCAGTATAAAGGTTCCCTGTAACCTAAGGTGGCAGTCGAATTAATTTACTTTGGGACAGCACCCTGTCCACAGCCTGTCAGAAGGATCTCCATAGGCGGAGGCACCGTACCACTTTATAATTACCTCTAATACTAACAGAGCCCAGGTACTATTTACACGAAGGCCATATGGACTGTACCTAGGTACCAAAGGACAGACTTAGTCTCACACCCTGTGGGTGGGGAAGCTACATATATTTAGAAAAAGTATTCCTGAACATGGAAACTCACTTTTAAAAGACACTGGTTATGGGGAACCTTCTGTGTCCCAACCTACCTTTCCCACAAGGTGTCCATTGCTAATAGGAGCTCGAGGCCTTGAAAGACATTGACTGTGGGGTAACCTATAGCTGCACCTTCCAGAAGGAATCACTGGTGATCAGGAACTGATACTGGCTGTGGGGAGGCCTGCAGTTGTTGCAGTCCTGCATCTCCTATCCAACTGATGATACAGATGGGAATAACAAATGTAAAGAGATTAGGGTTTAAAAAGGGAATATGCTATGCCTTTAATCAATCTCTCTTTCTACTGGCTCTCTGCCTCCTGCTCTTTCTGGGAAATAATTATTTCAGACGTGCATGACACCCTCAGGTTGCAAGATTCTCACATTGGAAGGAGGTGTTAAGATTGAAACTGAGTTACTAAATCAAAGGGCTTGTTTCCAATCTTGATTTCGGTGTTTTGTTTTTTATCTTTAGTATAAGAGAGGCTTAAAAATGCATTGCTGACCCACAGAAAGATGATTCAAAATTAATTCCAGCAGTCTTTATCACAAGGACATATATGACAGCAAAGGGAATGTTCAGCACTCCCCCACCCGTTGAGAGCAACTCCAACAGCATGGAGACAAAAGGAAGGTAGGAAGGAGGAGGGAACAAGTTTAATATAGCTTACGGCACCTTTCATATAAACTGTACCCAAAGCACTTTGCAATCCAGGAGAGGGAGGAGAATATTGCTGCCATTATGCATAGGATTCATTTCAAACAGCAGAGAGATTCCAGAGAGGTTAAGCATAGGAGGTTAATGACTTGCTGAAGTCACACAGTGACGCAGTGGTGGCTGTGAGTTCAAACCTGGGTCTCCAAGTTCACAGCTCTGTTTTCCAATCACCAGACCAAACTACCTTTCTTAGGAGTCCAGAAATGGCATTGGGTTCACCTTGTGATGATGATTTTCTTTACATAAATCAGTATATTCTCTCCTGTATTCTGTCAGTTTGGAATGCCTAGCTAACACCATCAAGGACAGTGATACCAGGGTCAGGATTCTCAAAGTATTTGGGACCCAAGTCCCTCTGCAACTGCAGTTGCAGATTGAAATCACCGCAGCTGCCCTGGTTCTGATTCACAGCCGCAGCAGTTGCGGAGGGTGTTACGGCTACTCCCACCAGCCGTAGAATCTTTCCACAGCTGTGGCGGTCTTCCTGGTGACACCACTCACAAGCAGCCATAAATCGTGGAGCTGGTCATAATCCGGCTCTACCTTTGTGAATACCCACCACTGCGGGACTCCTGCGGCTCCGCAAGTGGCCACCCTTTGGCGCCCATGTTTTGGCCGCAGCTGTGGTAATTTTACCCATCTTTGTAATCCTGCCCCTGATGTTCCCTATCAACCTGAGCCTGCGGGGGGCAGAGAGGTCTCACACCTTTTGCTGTTGGAGGAGGCTGAAGTTCTACTTTGGGGAGAGGGTAGATTTGTCTTGTATCGCCACTTAGGTTAATACCCTGCTCTCCTTCAACAAGTGGCCTCGAATAGTAACACACCAATCGAAATCGCCCTTAGTTTTTCCAATTGACAAGTCTTCCACATATATTGCTGGGGCAGGAGGTAATGCTACATGGATCAGAGCACAGAGCCTACTGGCTAGTATCAGTGAAAAACAATCTACTGTGTCCGCCCACTCACCTTCACCAATCACCTGGGTGCAGTTCTAATGCCCAACTCCTTGTTTACTGAAAACACACACATCTTGCCTGTCCTGTCTCAATAGGAGGATGTCCTTCAGAAGCTCTTTGGGATGAGTTATGTGAGTCTGTGGTTCTACATGCCTTCAGGGTCTAGAGATCTGCCAGTGTCTTCCAGGAGATCTCAGAAGATAAACACCTCCGACCATAAACAGGTGCTTCCAGTTATGTTTTGCTTAGCCACAAGGACGGACTTGTTCACTTGTATCTACACATTTTTCCACTTCAAACTGCTCCATGGCCATTTAGTTGAATTAGTATTCTGCCCTGTACTGCTGCAGTGCATGGGTTTTCCATCCATTTCCAGCATTTATTTGTCATAGAAACAAAGAAACATAATTCTGTGACATTAGGCCAAAGGTCTGTCTAATCTGTTCCACTAGTTTCCTAACAATCAGAACCCCATTATCCACTGCTAAGAACTTCTCCATCCTAGGCTCAAAATTCATCATTCTATGTGCTTTCACAGACCAGTTCAGTATGTCAGTACCAAAACTGACCACCCTCTGTGTGAAGCAGTATTTATTGCTGTTATCCCGAAGGCCCTTTCTCCTCTGAGCTTACGTTTATGCCCTTGTATTTGCCTGCAATTTTCTACTAATAAGGGACTAATACAGGGACTCCTGACCCAAACAAAGGTTTATGCCACTTCAGAGATTCCTTGCTGGTTTAGAGAGTAGCAAAGTCAACCACAGTTGCCCTTAGCACAAGTCTGAACTTGTACAAGTCATCACATCAGTCTTTGAAATTTAAAGGTTTTGAAATATATTTATTTTTCTCACTGTGCTCTGTTGTAACACAAGAGAGACAAAAAGCTCAAAGTGGCAACAAAATGTCATGAAATGACCTGTCATGTGATAGGCCAACTGATGACAGGCAGAAGATCCAGATGGGTAGGAGGACACCGGTGGTTAACCTTGCTTGAAATATATGGGGTTGTCACTAGGGAGGATGGAGAAACAGGTTCAAAATAACAAGGTTCTCTCTGGCAGTCAGGTGAACTGAAGAATGCTGAGGTATAAAACAGCCCTGAGCTGTGGGCTGAAATCAGGGAAACTCACAATCAGTCATGCTGGGGGCCAGGCCCTGCATGGTATAAAACAGTCTTGCATGACAGTTTGGAATCAGAGACTGACAACAGACTAGGGAGCCCTACGTGGTGCAGTACTCTTTTCTATCTCTTTGGGGAGCAGGTGGATCAGGCTCCTTGCACCGTAGAGGTGCTATGGCTGGATCGTGACCGCTGCCCGAGGGAGCAAGTGGCACCTTATCTATCTCTTTGGGGGGTAGGTGGATCAGGCTCCTTGCACCATAGAGGTGATATGGCTGGATCTTGCTAATTCTCGCCTTCCATTCAGCTGGCAACAGGGAGTCACCAAAGTCAAACAAGTCTGGGGTCACTCTCTCCTTCTCACCAGGGTGCTTGTTGCTGGGCAATACTGCAGTGTCTGCGCAGTGTACCGTAGCTAGTCTGCACCCTCTGTTCACCTGGATCTCCCGATCTGACACATTGTGAATCTGGACCATCACTCGTCGTACATAGGCATGGGCATGAGCAGGCAAGATGCTGGGCTTGACCAATAATCCTTCTGGCAATTTTCCATCGCCTGGTGCATCCAACATCAGTATTTTGTTCTAGACATCTTTCCGGAGGCGGAGCTCCCCTTGAATGGTACATTGGGTGTGAGGGACCAGTACCACTGAATCGGGATCCTTCTTCCACCGATCCCCACCAGTTCATCCTGGTCTATGTCCTCGGGTTTCTGTTGCAAACCATAGGCCCTCCTGATCAGAGCGAATTCTCTGGGCCCTCCTGTTCCATCCCTTGTTTCCTGTGACAGAGTTGCACAGTCTCCCAAACATATTGACGTTTGTCCCAATTAACAGGGGGACCCCATCATACAGTCTGGTGGGGGGACACACTAGGGTCAATGTCTCTACTTGCTCCTCTACACCAGTTACAGTTGCAGGAAAAGACAACCAGAGGCAGACATACCCTAGGTAGGGATAAGACTTGTCGCTCAGGGATTGCAAAGGCACATCAGATAAGTGTTTGTCATACCAGTCCTGGAATACAATGGTCACTTGCGACCCACTGTCAAGCACAGCCCGAGTATGAATACCATTCACAGTCACCGTAGTCTCCATTGAAGGGCCCACTATTTTGGACCAGTCTGGAGAGGCAGTAGCAGAGGCCTGAACAGACGATTTGGCCACAAAAAAATTTGAGTTAAGGTTTCTCAGATCCTCACTACGGTCATTTCAGGCACCCCTTGGCCATTGATTTGCTTTTCGGAGCTCCCCTTGGAGTCTGTTTACTACTCTTTCTAAGTCCTTCTGAGACTGGCATTCTCTTTCCATATGGCCATCCTTTCCACAGTTGCGACAAATGATAGACTCCTGGGTCATCCTGGGAGAGAACATCGTATGAGGAACTGAAGCAGTAGTAAGAGATTGGGGTCTAGTATCTGCTTGCAGCAGTGAGAGTGGTGCAACGTGTCTTAACAGTTTCTTTAGAGTGGCTGTCAATCCGGTGATCTCAGCCTTAGAGCCACCCTCGGTAGCAGATGCCTGAGGTTGTACCCCCACCCCATGGCAGTCACATTCTGAAAGGGACCAGAATCTCGTTCCATGGGGGAAACCCTTGCAGAGGCACCTGTAATCAACTCTCAGACTTGCTTTAGTAGCTCATCTTTCCAATGCTGGGCCCAGGGCGTGCAGTCCTTTGCATTCTTAGAGTGCTCGTTAAGTGCCAACTTTTGCCCCTGAGCCTTACTTGACTGAATACTCTCGGTCACTTGCGCAGCAGCAGCAGATATGGGTGCAATTCCCCCATGGGGTCACCTTTGCTCAACCCCCCTCGAATTTCTTTCTTTAGCTCGTCATAGGAGAGGGGCGATTCCAGTCGGGTAGCAAGGTGCAACTGAAGCACTAACAATTCTGAAAACAGAGCAGACTTTAGGATCTGGTCCAGCCTTGTTAGATCCAATTCATTTGACGGCAAACTACCCTTTCTGAGGCACTCTTGTAGAAGCTTTTCAAGCCTAGGTACATACACAGACAATGGCTCCCCTGGGTACTGCTGAACATTTCTTACTCTCCACCACAGATCCTCATCTGAATCCGGGCTCCCATACACATTCTCCAATGCATTAAGATAGTCCTGTGCAGTTGCTTCGGGGTTATTGGCCCGCTTGGCACAGATGGTAGCAAGGGCAGGACCTCGAGGGCTCTCACTCAACCTCTTTCGTTTCTCTGCTTCTGAGCACTGCCATTCAAGTACTAGAGGGGCAACATAGTCTATCCAGGTCTCCCAGTCATCCTCCCACTGGGGGGTGGGGAGGGTGCCGGAGAAGATTCTCAGCCTTTGGTAGGAGTCGTGACTAATGGCAAGTACAGATATGGGGGCCAGCATTGGCACAGGCACAGAAGGTGGGGCAGTAACAGGTGCTGGAGTGGGAGGGGATGCTGGGGAAGTAACACCCCCAGGTGGCAGGAATAGTTTCTTAAAGTCATCTACAGTTTTTCCTTCCTCCAGCAACAACTTAGCAAATTTCTCCTCAAAAGTCTCAGATAATTGTGGGAGCTCATCCTCCCCGGGGTCTTTACTGTCTTTTGTTATCACTCTCCAGGCAGGTGGAACCCCTTCTGGGGCAGTAGTTTGTGGCACTTTAGAGCTGTCCACGAGGTCACTACATTCTACCAAGGTTATGAAAGTTTGGGAGATCAAATCAGCCTGTCGACCCACCACCACAGGGTTTTTCAAACATTCAACTTTGGAGAGTGCTCCCTCTACAGTGTCTTTACTGGTACCCAGGGGAATATCCAGTATAAGTAGAGCATTTTGGGGGCCAATCTCCTGCCCCGTACACCACCCCACCAACTGGTACAAGACTGTGTGTGTGTGGGGGGTTCCCAGGTCACCAGTGTGGGGCCTACGAGGGGTCGGTTGTCACCTTGCGGCCGGGGGTGTTGTTCCACCAGTTTTCTCCCCAGGCCCACAAGACGTGCAGTGAGTGTGATGTGTGAGCAACATCTCTGCAGAGACACTCCAAGCACCCTGAATGTGGGCTCCCTTCCCTCTATATGTGTGTTGCTTGTGATGCCACCCAGGCACCTCCAGATGGCAATCAAGCAGCAAGCCACAGCACCCCGAGGGAGGAGAGCAGACTTATTAATGCTCAAATCATCCTTCCCCGGCCTGCATCCTGGGTGACCCTTGCCCATTTCCAAACCTGGGTCACCAGCATGGCAGCAGGTGAGGAGCACAGTGCCTTAGCCCTCTACGCCACTAGGCCGGCTCAATGCAAAAAGTTTTATCTGGTTTATCTATTCTAATTTACAATGTTTTTAAAATCTGCTGTATCCAAAGTGTTGGATGGCTTATACAAGAGGTTCCATCAATCTTTATTGTGATGAGTAAGTAAAATTTAAATAAGAAATAAATGAACCGTGGCTGTGAGCTGAGTTCTTTGAAGTGGCAGACAGAAAGCCTCTCCGGGATGGTAGGGTGGGTGTAGATCTGGGACAGATCAGACGCTGGGTGCTTGACTTTCAAACTGCAGTGCCAAAGTGATGAAGCAGAGATATTGTTAGTCCTGATAGGAGGGTTAACAAGTCAGTTCCGGTCAGAGGCAGTGTAACAGGTTGTGATGGGAGCCTTTTCCTTGTGTTATGGTAAACAAGTCAAGGAACAATGCACTGTGAGGAGTCAGACAGGTACAGTATGTAACAAATACACACACACACGCATATGCAAGCACACACACAGATACAATGTTCAATGAAAGGCAACACACTTCCCTAAACTCTCCTCAGAAACAGTGCAGGGAGTTTAGGGAGCTGGGAAGGAGTCTTAGACAGATAGCATACTCTGGATAATGTTTATTTTTCAAATATTTGGGTATATTTGGATTTTCTTTTGGATTTTGTATTTCACTTGTAGGTGTTGCTATAATTTCAAGATAGGATTAATTTTCTAGATATTATACATTTCTGCTCTGTGTTCTCATAGTTCTGGGTATATTTTTCTAGTTTTTACTTTGTATGGTTTGTTATGGTGTTGGTGCTATTAAAATTAGTTTGCACAAATGGGATCCTATTTATAATATTTGTTTATTTGTATTGGTTTTGTAGTTGTATTCATTACTGATTACTTTACGGTAGTTTTGGTTGGTTTGGTACTTTGGTTAATTGATTATTTCTTTTTGTATTTTATTGATATTTTTTTTGTATAGGAGTTTTCTTTATTGTGAAGCTAGATGCTTGGTTTCTAAAATTTTACTATGTTTCTACGCTGGTGATTTGATGCTTCTGTGTGTATTTATGTAAATAACTATGGAGTTTGTGTTTTTTCTTACTTTTGGCTTCTAGTTATTGAATTTATACTTACTAATATTCTGTTTTTGTTTTCTATTGGTTTGTGTTTTTTAAATGGTAGTTAAAAGTGCTTAATGTTTTTGTTGTTTCTTGATTTGTTGGACTTGCTTTATGGTTGTGAAGTTTTAATTAATTTTGTACTTAAAGTTTGGCTGTTTAAAAATTGTTTTCCTTTCTTTCATTATTTTTTTACTTTATTTCCTTTCTTGTTAAGCAAGTAAGACTTTTCCTTCCTTCCATTTGGGAGTATATTGATGCTAAATTGTTAAGTACTTGTTTTATGGGAGGTTTATCTTACTGTCTCTGCTGTTGTTTATTTTGTTATAATGTATTACTACTTTGAATGTTGTTTATTGTTGTTAAAATTTATATTACTGACATAGTAATTGCGATGTTTGTGTATTTTCCTTTAACTGTTCATGTATTTTTGTTTTTAATGCAATTTCTTTCTCAATTGTATTGACTGTACTTTATTTGTACTTTCAGGTCATGCCTTGAAAATAGGTGCATTTTCTACGTTTAGCTGGGCTACCTATTATTAAATTTCTAGCTCAATGCATACAGTTCTAAATCTGTTTCACTGCCTAAGACATTGAGTCTAGGACTCAACTAACTGGTGTACTTTAACATCGTAAATAGGCCATACACACACACACACACACACACACACACACACACACATACACACACTACTAAAATTATAATTTTATGAACAGACAGTAGTATGAAGTTGGTAAGAGGAAGTGGATATCTGCATCTTTTGAATGCTATGGGGGCCAGTATGCCAGTACTGAAGCAGTTGTGTGGTATATGGAATCTATGCCAAATCATATCCATAACACTAGCTATCATTCTCCTAACAAGTGTTATTGGTCTAACAAATTTATCAAGCTCCCTGCTAAATAATTACAAGGTAGAGTGATCTTCTGTGGCCACTTGCAGCTACTCAAAGTCTCTCCTCTAACAAAAAGATTGGTCTCACATTGAAACCGCATCTATATTGACTTCAGTTTCTATAATACTTCATTGAATGCTTTCAATGAAACTTTAGACATCCATTTAGGACATGTAGGATCAGGGGGACTTGATAATCGCTTGATCTCAACCTTCTGGCTCAAATAAAAGAATGTGACTACCTCTCTGGCACAGGGCCAGGACCTCCAGCAGTCAACCAGACATACAGGCCTTTAAGATGGCCAGGAACATATGTACTAATGCTATCTGTTAGCACAAAGTACGTTACTAAGAACATTCCTGCCAAGACCTGGGCAGACAAGAAAACATTCGGGAAAACCTCTTGGAAATCACTGGAAAAGCATCCAAACAGGCTCCAACTATGTTAAATGTTGATGGGTCCATCACCCATGACCCCGTGTTAATTGCCAACACATTCAATTCATCCTTCACAGACCTTAGCAAACTCGCCCCCAAATTTCTTTGACCCGCCCAGCACAGTTCCTCGTCCACCAAATCAGAAGAGGCCTTTACCCACCCATGTTTCTACTTCAAAGCTATCTCGGAAAGTGAGAACAGGTCATACCTACAGAAAGTTCTAGGAGAAACTAGGACAAGCAGCGATTCCTCGACCCAACACTTCTTACCCTAACTCTAGATGAAGTCCAATCCCACCACCACCACCAAGCTTCTCAATCGCACCTCATACTTTCACAATTCCCACAGATCTGGAAATCCAGTCTGGTTACACCAGTTTAAGAGTGGGACAAATTACTACCTGGGAATTCTAGGCCAATATCTATTCTTCTCCGTTGTCCAAAGCACTTAAAAGGACTGTTGCTGACCAGTTTGTGGAGTACCTAGAAAAATACAACCCACTGGATCCAACAACACTGTTTTCGGAAAGGACACTGCACATCTACGGCCCTACTGGAATTCAGGTTTCATTCACCATACTCTTGATCAGGGTCAACTTGTTGGTGCAGCCTTTGACCTGTAAAGCATTTGACACTGTCAATCACCATTTGCTGACACATCAACTTGCTGGGCTTGGTATACATCTTCAGACGCCTCTAAAGTGGCTCACCAGCTATCTAGCAAACCGCACACAACAGGTGAGAATAGGGTCTGCTCTGGGGTTCCTCAAGGATTGATACTGGGACCCTTTCTATTTAGCACTTTCTTAATCTTCCGGCATCCTGTTCTGAACCAGTACTCCTCTATGCAGATGATGCAGTAATTTTCTCAAAGACTGCGTGCTGACCCTACCCTCCTTCAGGAAAAAAAAGTTTTACTGAAGCCGAGTCCTGGTTCATCTCTCACAAGTCGGCGCCACTGCGCAAAAAAAAAAAAAAAAAGTTCATGCTCTTCCATGGTACCCACAGCAAGCACAAAGCCAAACAACTGGTGATTAAAAACAGTGCAGGTGCTGTCCTTGATCAGACTCAATCTTTTAAATACCTAGGAGTTACTCTGGATAGTATGCTCTCCTACTCCAACCATGTTGAGAATGTTGCCAAGGCAGTTAACATTCGTCTAGGACTTCTACACAGGCATAAATACTGCCTTACCACGAAGCCCTCAGGTTGGCTATCCAAAGTTCAATTGTGTTTATTACCGATTATGGTTTGGTCATTTGTGGTTCTGCCACAAACACAACCCTACGTCGGCTTGCCACTGCTTTGAATAACGCATGCCGCTACATAACTGGTGCAGCGATCGTACTCACACTTGTGACCTTTATACGAAGCAAACTGGCTTCAACTCCAGGCTTGCATTGAATATCAAGCCTGCCTTCCTGGTCTCCTACCACCAGGTTCCTTCAGCTTTTCAGTCCCTTCCGGGCACTCTGAGCACACGAGTTCTGTGAGCTAAACTTTTATTGTCCCTCGCTGTTGAACCTCGCTCAGACAGTGATTCATTGCAGTTAAAGATACTAATTTAATTCCTTCTTCCTGAGATTGACTGCAACCTTGGGACCATTTAAGCGAAGCTGCGTAAATTCTAGTTTCCAGAGCATCTTGTGATTGCTATACATAATCTCTGCTATCAGCTAAATGCACGGGACATTCTTTTACCATCTGCCCCTGTATAGCCCTATCCTGTTGCTGTGCTATTCCACCTACAGCACTTATCTCTTCCCCATTCCTGCCCTCTTTTCATCTTACCTCATCCCCTTCCCTTTACCACTCCATTCCTCCTCCCACTCTCCTTTGTTTCCTCACCTTGTTCTCTCCCTCTACCCCCGTGGGTCTTTCCTGCTTAAGCTTCATTGTGGAATTCTCCTTCCACCTCCCAATTCCACCCTGTACTTTTCTCCTTGTAATCCCTTTCACCTCTCTTCAGACAAGGCCACTGGCTGCACTTGACAATATTTTGCCATATTGTTTTTATGCAATTACTTTCCTCATGTTGTACTACTTACTGAAACCATTGTAATTTGTTATTCTTGTGACTTGATGTGGAACCTCTATAAAAGAGCCCTTGGCTCAAAGATCTTTCAATTTGTTAAATAAGAAATAAAATTATTGCATATAACAATCCTGTGCAGACAGGGATGCCAAATAATGCATGTTTAAAGGCACAAAGTCATCGCTGAATACATTAGTAGTTCGAAGGATGACGCACATAGAAACAGAAATTTGCAGGCAGAAAAGGACTCCTTGGCCCATCCAGTCTGCCCAAAATATTCCCACCTAGTTTCTTACAACTGCCTGTTCCCTACCCTTCCACTTTTATTTGGCTCCATGTAGGTATCCCAGTTCTTTTGGATTTGTCCACTGTTATCTACCCCACAACCCATTTTGGCAGTCTATTCCATGGACACATGGCTCCAGATAAGATTTTTGGATGGTTACTGTACTCCTCATTTTGAAAGTGAGGAGTAAAACCAAATTCAGATGCGTACAAATGTCTGACCAGAGTGGAGTGAGGAGTACATTTTAAAACAAACAATGACGTTTTTCTAGATGAGAATGGCAGACAATGTTGGCAGACAGAGTAATTTACTCACCAGTTTTAAAATACAGTGAGAAAAATAAAATTGGAAAACATACAAATGCTGCAAATCTGTAAAAAATCCTTTTGAATCATCAGTTATGTTATGAAACACTATTTTAGTTTTGGGGTGTTTACATATGTTGGGGAGTAATTGGTACTCATGAAAGATTTTCTGAAGAGTATTTCCTAAAATGAGGCAAGTAAAACAGGTCGGTACTCCCTTATCTGGAGCCCTGCATGGACCCATAACCCTCAGTGAAGAACTTCCCCTTACATCTCCCTAAATCTACATGTAGTCCCTCTTCACAAAATGGAGGCGAAACTACAGGCTGCTCAGCCTCATCTCAGTAGTGAGTAGGATTATGGAAGCATTGCTAAGGAAAGGATTGAGGAACACCTGGGGCCGGATATTCAAAAGGGTTGCGCCATGCGCCAATAGGGTTCTCGCCTGCACAAGTCGAACTTGCTCCATTCTGCGATATTATTCAGCAGGAGGCAGTTGCGCCACTGAAAACAGGCTGAGCAACAGCGCATGCAAATGAATGCATGCTGAACTGGTGGGGAGGTACTATGCATAAACTGCACAGCCCGATATTCAGCTGGCTGTGCAGAGTTGTGCAGGCGCAACCCCAACCTGCACCTGCAAAACTTTGAGCCAAAAAAAAAAAAAAAAAAAAGGCTTAAGTCAAGGGCCACCCACAGGTGAGCTGCTGCATTACAGGGCACAACACAGCTGCCACCTGTGGCTGGCTAATACTCCTGTACCCCCCGCAGCCCGATCGCGGGCAGCCGACTGTAAATCCCACCACCACCCCCAGTGGCCCGATCGCGGGCATAGTGTACTCCCCTCCCCACCAGCCTGATCGCAGGCAGCAATGTGCCCCGAGCGTATCCCTGGTGGTCCAGTGGACGAAATGCCGATCGCGGGCAGTAAGTTTAATAAACCCCTCATTCACAAATCTGGACTGTCATGTACGGTATGGGCTGACACCCATTGGCTCTTGCTCTGCACCAATGGGCGCAGCCCTACCAGGCAGTCAGTCGCTGGGCGGATGCTGCCGCCCGCCGCCGCCGGGGACGCCAGCCACCAGGGCTATGTTCGGAGGGGGTTATTAAACTTACTGCCCGTGATCGACATTTCCGTCCACTGGACCACCAGGGATACGCTGGGGTACATTGCTGCCCGCGATCGGGCTGGTGGGCGGTGAGTACACTATGCCCGCGATCGGGCCACTGGGGTGGTGGGGGATTCTACAGTTTTGCCCGTGGATCGGGCTGCAGGGTGTCGGTCCTCGACGGCTGCCGCCTGGCAGGGCACCAGGCTCAAGTCCTCGGGATCGGCGCACCTACATGCCAATGGCATGCAAATGAAGATAATCAGATGCAAATGGCCCCCTGCGCTTTGCATGAATTATGGCCCCATTTGCATGTCACCTTTGAATATGGTGATTTTGGCGATGGCACAATGGTACTTGCGCCCACCGCAAGTTGAATGCTCCACTCTGACAATTTGCGGTGGTGTGTATGCCCACTGCGCCATGCACAGTGGCTGTGGCAGAGGTGATATTCAAAGGGGTTGCTCAATAGCGCAACTCCTTTGAATATCGCCTGCCACACCCCCTGTGCAACTATTTTGCGCATGCAGGGCTTGCGCTTAAGAATAGCGCAGCTTGAATATCCAGCCCCTGGAATACAAACAGAGCACAGGATCATCCAAGGAAGCATGGATTCACACCAGGAATGTCACGTCAAAACAAATCTGATAGTTATCCAGTTTAAAAAAAAAAAAAACTAAGGAGGTGGATGGGGCAGTAGTCGCCACCTCGATTTCAGCACTGCCTTTGACACTGGTCCACATAAGAGACTGGTAACAAATTGGGAAGCCTGAGCATGGGCCATAAGGTGATGAACTGGGTTAGAAACTGGTTGGGGACAGGAAGCAGAGGGTTGTGGTAAATGGGATTCAATCTGAGGAAAGAGGGGTGACCAGTGAGGTAGCTGGATCAGTCCTGGGGCCAGTCCTTTTGATGTCTTTATTCGTGACATTGCGGGAAGGAAGGTTTGCCCGCTTGCTAAGGACACCAAGTTCTGTAACACGGTAGACATTCCAGATGGGGTAGAAACAAATGAAGAGACCTAGGAAAGCTGTCCAGTGTGGCATCTGAAGTTCAAAATCACGCCTCTGTAGCACAGAAACCTGGGAGAGTTACAGGATTTTGGGAAGAGAGTTGCAGACAGTCACCAAAGAGGAAAGGATGAGGGGGAATCTCAGATGACCCAACGGTGACCAAGCAGAGTACAAAGGCTGTATGGAGGGCCAGTGGCATGTTGGGGTGCACAGGAAGAGGTATCACAGCAGCAGGAGGGAGGTGGTGGTGATACCACTATATAAAAACACTGGTGAAGCCTCATCTGGAGTACTGTGTGCAGTTCTGGAGGCCGCATCTTTTCAAGGACGAGACTGCATGGAGGCGGTTCGCAGATGGGCAACTAAGCTGATTCAGGGCTTAAGCCTTATGAGGAGAGATCAAAGACCTCAATATGCGTTACACTGGAAGGAAGAGAGGAGGAACAGGCAGATATGACAGAAAGCTTCCGTATTTTAACGGCATAAACAAAAGGTGCAAGTGGAAGACATCTTTTGTTACAGAAGAGGTACGACAACAAGGGACATGATAGGAGATTGGATGGAGGCAGGATAAGGGATAATGTGAGGAAGTTTTTTTTTTTTTTTTTTTTTTATTTATTTTTATTTTATTTTTCCACAGAAAGGGTGGTGGATGCATGAATAGCCTGCCCCAGCAGGTGAAGAGAGCAAGCACAGTGGCAGGATTCAAACATGCATGGATAGGCATAAAGGAACCCTAGCGGTGGTAAGGAGAAGCTAAAGCAGATGACCAAGTAGGGTCTGTGGTCGCTGATGCAGGTAGGATACGCTGGCAGACTGGATGAGCCTAGCGGTCCTTACCTGCCACAACTTCCATGTTTCTATATTTCAAATCTCTTGAATGAGACAATCCCAGACAGCTGTGGTCTCATGGTATCATTCTGTGACACCTATGGGCTCACACAGTTAATTAATGAACCAACAAGACTAAATGCAAAGTAGTAACAGTACTCTACTTGACATCATACTAGTGAGTAAACCACATCTATTCACACATGCTGGAGTGCTCCTATGCGACATAAGTGACCACTGCCCCATCGCAGAGGTGAGATCCAACAGCATTAAAACAGATCCTGCAAAATTTCTCATGAGAAGATCCAAGAAAACATCAATATTGAAGGATATCTGCATGATCTAGCCTACTCTCCACACTGGCAAAAGTTCTATCTTGCACATTCTGTTGAAAAAGCTCAGCAGGTGCCAAATAGCATTATATTAAATGCCCTTAACACCCATGCCCCAATCTCTAGTATCCGAATAAAAACAAATCCTGTCGCTGGTTTTCAGCTGACCTCAAAGCTGCACTGCTGGAGAGATAAACTTTGGAAAGTAGCAAGAAAACTAAGAATATCATGGACTGGATGATCTTTAGGAAAGCCAGGAATAAATGCACTAGGAAAGTTAGGGATGCAAAGGCTGCCTACTACCTGGCCCAGCTCGACTCCTCCTACCATAATACTGCTAGATTTTGGGCACCATCAAGGGTATGATGGGCCAGGATGTTAACAACCCCTTCCAACCCATTTACACAGTAACTATGGCCCCATTACTGGCACATTGGAAATCCTGGATGCATTCAACAACCACTTCACAACAGCTGGCCTTGCCTTTGACTCCTCCCAGCTAACCTATTAAGGGATCATTTAAGCCCCACTATACTGGTGAACAAAGAGTTGACTCCTCCTTTAGCTTCAAACCTATACTGTTGAAACAAGTTGAGGATCTATTATGGCATCTAGATACCAAAAAAGTGCAGGAGCAGATCTTCTGGACCCATTCTTTCTAAAGATTGCGTGTCATGTGCTTGCACTCCCCTAACTCACCTCTTTAACCTTTCCCTAAACTCTGGCTCTATTCCCACTGTGGAAGACAGCCCAAGTGGTCCCCTTCTAAATCAGGGGACCCTATGGATCTTAACTACAGGCCCATTTCCATCCTACCTGTGTTATCCAAGATGCTGGAGAAATTAGTGAGTATTCAATTAAGGGAATATCTGACAATGCTAATCTATTAAATCCAGCTCAATCTGGATTCAGGGCCAAACATAGCACTATCACTGCATTAGCCAAGGTCACCAATGATTGGCAAACCGAACCGGATAAAAACAACAATGTCTGTGCAGTATTCCTGGACCTGAGCAAAGCATTTGACACTGGACCATGAACTGCTACCTCATCCCTACACTCCATTGGCCTAGATCCATCCTCCCTTAAGTGGTTCAGATGCTCCTCCGGTAGATCACAGCAGGTAAAGCTGAAGGTGACCTCTCCCCATTAAGACCACTGTCAAGAGGAGTCCCCAAGGCTCTATTCTGGTCCTATCCTTTTGCCATTTATATAAATAAAATTGATTCAACCCTTACCAAGTCCTCAGTACATCTCTTTGCTGATGACACTGTACTGTATGTCAGCAACCCTTCACCTAAAGTTGCTCATGAAATCCTACAAGCAGAATTCTCCGTTACATCAGCTTCGAGAAAAGCTTCTGCTAAATGCAAAGAAAACCAAAGCAATGATGTTCACAACCCAAAACTCCACCAACACATCCTCTTCAATCAGTCTCCCCAGATATGCACTATACTTGGAGAAAATCTGAGTATGTTGAAAATTTCAAATACCTAGGTGTGTGGATTGACAGACTTGACTTTACTCAGCATCTAGAACTGCTGAAAAGCTTCGCCTAAGGCTTGGCCTCCTCACAGATTAAACCCTTCCTTAATAGAGATTCAAAGATGAGATTAGTCCAGGCCATCTTTCTATCAGTCACTGACTACGCAGACTTCCTCTATAGTCACTGCTCCACTTCCTACCTTCAAAAGTTGGATACCTTATACCATAGAGCAATAAGGTTCATTACAGACCTGCCATATAATACTCACCATTGTTCTCTCTGATTCAGTTGGATGGGTTTCCCTTCATGTCAGGAGGAGCAGAAATGCAGCTCTATGGATCTACAGAGCTTTATCAAAAAACTCCCAAGCTATATCCTGGACTGCTTCAACCTGACCACTCCCAGCTCCTATGCTCTAAGAAGCAACAATATCATCCTGCTCAAATTGTCCAAAGTCAACACCAAAATAGGGAGGGCAGCAATCAGCTACTCTCTAGCCATAGCATGGAACACCCTACAAAAAATCCCTAAAACTGTCCATTATCATTCCATTTACATCCTTCAAGCAGCACTGTACAGCCTTCTTCACAGAGAAATGCAGTTGCTACCGCTAGAGATAGAATAGTCATCCCACAAAACCATATTCCAATCACATATGGATATTCCTTCCAGCCAGACACCGCCAGTATATGGCACCCAATATTCCCTTCACCATCCTTGTACTCATGTGGAGTGACTGTCATGGCCCTCATTGTGATATATATGTATATGTTAGTTTAACTTTCTCTTGCCAAGCTTTAACATGTGAATTCTCTGTATATTATTGTGTTATAAATAACATTTTCTTGTTTCTGTATGTATAACTGTCTCATAAGTATGTGATGTAATTGCTGTGCACCAACTCGAACCTTGACCTTATCTGGTCCATCTTGTAAATGAGCCTTGCTCAATGATGATCGCCTGAATAAATAAAGATTTGATTGATTGGTCAAAGGGTTCAAACAAAGCCTATTTATAAAAACTAGAGGGACATTACATGGAGAACTGAGAGATTTCATGCCACCATATGCAAGTAGCCTATACTATGTCCATGGAGATAACATGGAAATAAGTGGGTCACGTGAGGCCCCGCAATTTTTTTTTTTATTTATAATATCATATACACACACATATCTATAGATCTATATAACCATGTCACTTATTACACCCTTCATATTATAGTGGGGTCTGTTCCTCCTGAAAGCATGGTTAAAGGGCAAGTCACTCGTAATGCTGTAAGAACATATACTATACATCATCTACCTACCACTACTAAATCAGTGCCTATACACAATGACGACAAACATTTAAAAACCTCCACCCTGAAGAAATTTGTAACATCTTTTAGAAAAGAAAAAGCTTGTCCCAAAACCCTCGGAAACTTCCTCTGACAGGGATGAGAACGTTCCTTAGTAATTACTGCCTTAAACTACAACAAACAGAACTATCTCCTTCATTTGTACCATTTCTGGTAGGGTGCACTAGGGTTACCACCTTTAGGAAGCCCAATGTGGGACATTTCTTACCGAAACATATGATTTTCACATGACAGTATGCAACCTCGAGCAATGCAACATACTTATTTTCTAAATAATCAGAATTAAGACTAAATGCATTTTTGTGATTTCTATTGTTTACTGTTGTAAGATATTGTAGTTAAGGTATTATAATGTTATACAAATCACACATGCCCACACAATGCAAAGCATCATGGCTGCACATGTAAGTCACCACAGAATGTTATGCTGGTCCAACTTTAAGCAGAATTGCATGGTGCCGAAAGGCCTCTCACATAGTTTGCAAAGGGTGCTAACACAAGACATAGACACGTGTTTCGTCCTACCAGGACTCATCAGTATGCCTCGTCTGTTTGACACCCCAGTGGAAGGGACCAGCTACCCTAAGACAGTGTGTCTTGGATATGTTGTGGTGAACCCATTAAAATAAAAAAACTATGTAAAGACAAAGAACCTCTGTGCGCAAACACTGAGGCAAGGGTTACCCAAAAGGGCATTTGGCTGGGAAGCCAGTTTCAAGAAAATACAAAATCACACATGCCCACACAATTATAATGTTATGCATCATTTACATGAATGTTAGAAAATATATTTTCTATTATAATGTCAGGACCTATTTTTTCACGTTTTTTTCCCTCAGGGCACAGCTGCCCAAATCAGGACTGTCCTGCGAAAATCAGGACGGGTAACCCTAGGGTGCACTTTACAAGTCAGCCGTCCATAACCACTGTGCTCCCTAAATCCAGTCGGGCTGTACATGGAGCTGACACTTTGCACAACAATATGGTGGGGCGGAAATACTACAGTTATCTGAAACACCCCACCCAGTACCACAAGATCATGACATGAACCCCAAAGGTGTGCCACCCCTCTCGGTCATATGACGGCCTGGACCCCGGACCCAACAGTCAGCTCCATTCAGGTGACGTAACTGGCGCACTAGCCACGCGCCGGCCACACCGATTGGTCCGCCGGAGACAGCCGAGCGTTCCACGCTCTGCAGACAGCAACCGATTCAATTAGATGCTGAGCTAGGAGCACCTTAGAATTAATTTATAAAGGCCGAGTCCGTAGATGAAGAACGCCCCGCGGAAAACAAAAATATAATACATACATACACGCGAAACCACACTAACAACATCCTAAATGTACACATTTACAATTTATTGCGATGCCCCTTCCTCACACGACCAGCAATCAGCTGTCGGACCGGTAATGTCACCGATTTCAACCCGCAGTGACGCTGCCAAGTAACGTCACCCTGCTGTCACCGACATAGGAGCCCCCGCCACCTCCCCAAAAAGTGAAAACAAACAAAAAAAAAGCTACGCGTCCCCATTTATTTATTACCAGTCTCAACATCACCCCAACACATACAACGAATGGAGGCTGCGTCCGTTGGTTGTCCTTACTGCTGAATACCATGGCAGCTGATGCGCCCATGACTGCGAAGAAAGAAGAATATTCAGGACTGGAGGCGTCGGCCGACGACATGATGATCCTGTCAGCTGGGACGGCGACAGAGCTCCCGAGTTGGTGGCTGTCAGCAAGGTAAGAGATTTCCAATAGAGCCGAGACAAGTACCGAGGTAGGTTGGCTGACTGGCTGCCTTAACAGGGGTGGCGGTTACAAGGTGAGAGAAGGACGGAGAGATGACTTGTGAAAGGATCCCAATCCTTCTGTTATGCGCTAAATACTGACACCCACACAAAATGGCTGAGCGGAAGATGTCACGTGCGCCCTGCCTCTGGCCGTTACCACTGCAGAGTGAGGGGATCAAACGGGCTCGGCGGCTCTACGCTGGACAACTCTTTATAAAACCTATCTAAATAAATGAATCGTAAGATTAGGTGGTGATAAAACTAGAAGCCCATGGGTCGAGTTAAAATTGCAGCCATTTCTTAGTAATATTTTCGTCACATTCTTTGACCTCTCGGTATGAAATCGTATGTCGCTGCAGTCATGCAGTGACACAGCGAGCTGATTAGCATGTGGAGGGCAAGGGAAGGTTAGTATTTAGGGTGTTTTATTATTCCACATATCTGTGGGGATAGTGTTAGAACCTGGGCGAGGGCCGGTATTTCTGTGGTCCTGTTCTGACCGGAATCTTCGGGTAGAGCTACTTTCTGTAAACACATTTTTTTTTGTGTTGACAATTAGAGTATGGGAGACGAGATACATTTTGCATTTGTACATCGGTGCCGGAACGGTTTGAAAAGTGGCAGGGCAAAGGGCCGGGCGGTGGGGGAGGTAATCTTCCCTATAAAATACATTAATATGATTGCAAAAACTGATAGGGCCACTCCTGGGTATGTCAAGTCTGCCCTTAAGATTTTCGCTGATTTTCATAGAGGCAGTGCTTTCCTCAGGTTGGACGCCATGCTCTCCTATATGATCTTCTGTATTTATTTGACAAATCCGGGCCTGGAATTAAGAAACGTTTAAGATGAGAAAACTCGTTTCCAGGTGCATAAAACAACAAAAGAGGTACAGCAGCAATAGCCAATTTAACCAAATAAATAACTAACTAACTAATAGATATATATATCTAGATAGATAGAGGCAGTACAGCGCAGTGGTTTAAGGCTCTGAGCTGCAAATCTGGTGACATCCAGCGGATCAGTCCTGGTTTTGAATCCCACAGCTTCCACTTGCTTACTGTGTGACCCTGAGCAAGTCACTTAACTTCTGTGCTCTCAGGTCGTTCCTGTAAAAGCTTTCAGCTTAGTGTGCTACTCCTGGTTAAACAACCGAAAAA
Source organism: Neoceratodus forsteri (assembly GCA_016271365.2). NCBI lineage: Eukaryota > Metazoa > Chordata > Ceratodontiformes > Ceratodontidae > Neoceratodus > Neoceratodus forsteri. The sequence continues at coordinate 232,329,020 of JADMNL010000025.1, forward strand.
AAATGGAGTGCACTGTCAACTAAAAAGGCAAAACGTATGGAATCTAGCAAGAAACCCTGGTAGTATACTATATATCTATAGATAAGATATTTACTGACCTGAATGAATATAAATACAAAGGCAAGGAAGGGCAAATATATAAATGAAAATGCAGGCTATGTTAAAAAGAAACTATTATGGTGAGAATTTATACAAAGTCATAAGAGCACAGGGCAGTAGATGAAGATGGACACCAAAAGGGTAGGAAGGTATACTTTTGAGTAAGCCATGGCTTGCAGGTTGATTGGAGGAAGGAGGAGGAGGGGCTGCATTCTGGGCCCTGACCATTAATTTTGGGTTACTCCTATTGTCTAATATTCACCCCTGGTGTTATAATATGAATGCTGTGCTTAGTTTGAATTAAACATAATGTTAAATACATTAAAACTCAGTACTGCTACTTTTACTGCTCTTTTCTGCAGTTCCCAAAATACTGTTTGACATGTACAAGGGCATACATGGTGGAAGGGTTTGAAAAGTGGTAGCGCCAAGGATGTAGGGGAAATCCTCCCACCACCACCACCACCGTTGAGTGGGTCTACATCCATTATTTTTTTTTAGAAAATGGCAAGAATGGATTGTCACCCTGATTGGCTAATACCACTTCCAAACTGGGCATTTATTTTCAACAATGCCCAGCAATAAATTAGAACCAGCCTAACTGCCACCTTACCACATACCCTTGTGCAGGGGTCCTCAGCTAACTTTGTCATTGGCTCAAACAACGAAAAAATTTAAAATCCCCGCCATCTTTTTCTGTTGCTTAGCGAGAGCGACTACTCACCTCCCCACGCACACACCCGCCTTCACTATCAGCCTGCTTACTTCAAAATAAATAAATCAATAAAAAACACACCCAGTTATTCTGCTGTCGGGGAAGAGTGCCTAAATATTTTTTCCTCAAAGTTGCATCTGGCATCGGGCCTCATCAGGCCCTCATGTTCTTGTATTTCCCAATAATGCCCACCCTGTCAGGTATTATTGCTTACTTATCAATCAAATTTGTAATTTGAGGAGAAACCACCTTCCCTCCAACTGATAGCATCCCCATGTGACTAATTTTTTATGCCCCCCGAGAAAGCCTGGTCATTTATTTTCATTTTTAAAGTCTGACCACTTTAAGTCAGTGGGCCATGATTCCAACCCACCCTAACTACACTGCTCAGGCCTTCTGTTTCCAGAATTTGTCTGACACCCTACAAGCCACAAAGAGAGTGATTCGTAAGCAACATTTTTTCATGCTGCACCACTGGGACAAGGTATTGATTACTACCACTAGAGGTGGGGTGGGCAAGCCAGGAAATTTTGACCTACAACCATCCAAGAACTGGCTTGACTCAATGAGCCATAGAACAAGCTAAGCTAGGGCTGCGCATGCTGTCATCTTTGATGCTTAGTGCCCAGCTCGCTTGCTTCACTCTAACTGCCACCCAGTGCACTTATGACTGAGTGTTAACTGCCCCACTATTACACCGTGAATAGGTATTCACAGTAAAGAGAAAAATAAAGAGGAAAATGCTAAAGGAAAATTAAAAAAGGGAGGTTGATGTAATTTTAACTCTGCCATTTTTAACTGCTCTGAGCTACTGTCAAAACATTGGTCATTTGATTTGGTGATTTGCATATCAGGAGTGCCGCTTATCCTCATTTGCATGTCTACAGTGTAGATATCGGACCCAGCAGGGATACTATCCTAGCAACCAACCTAACACAGATGGTCAACTCCCTACTAGAAAAACTACAAGACTGGAACCAGCACTCTCATTGACTGGATTCTTACTAATCGCCCGGACCGGATAAAAACACCACCGTTCTCTCCTACTCCCTCAGTGGCCACTCCCTGTGATCTGTATCTGGACAAATAAATTCCACAAACCACCTCCTAAAACCATCCTAAGTTGAATGCTACCACACGGAAACCTTGCTAAGCTAAAGACCTGCCTCCTACAGCAAGACTGGTCCCTCATCTACAATATGCTGGATGTGGACGCTGCCCTAGACTTCTTCAGTAAAACTTTCAACACTGCCTGTGACACCCACGCACCTTTCAAAAACGTAAAATCAAAGGTCTCTCAATCCCTGGCTAACAGCCAAACTACTGGCTCAGCTTAAAGCACGTGACCATCTTTGGCTATAGCCAGGCCACAGGCTCCATAACAGACTCACTTAACTATAAACAGGCGCGGAACCTATGTACTTCACAAATCAGGCAAATGAAGAGCTCCTATTTCAAGAATGCTCTAGAAACCACCTGGGGTGACGGGAGATCCTTCTGGGACAATATACTGTAATATTACGGACAAGCAGTCTAAATTTCTCCCACAGCAATGAACATTGATGGCTCCACTACCCTTGACCCTAAGACTATGGCCGATGCCCTAAATAAAACCTTCACTGACCTCAGTGGTGTCCTCTCACCAGACTTCTTCCAGGACTTGTCAGTTCCAAAACTCGTGTTCCAAACCACCTCGCCAGACAAACCGCTATTTCACTTTAAAATAGTTAAGACCTATGAAGCCTACAGATACATAAAGAAGGCCTGCTCTAAATCTAGAAATAGCAGTGACACCATTGATCTAAAACTTCTGTCCTTCACCTTGGAAGAAGTGATCCACCCTCACCAAAATTCTCAACCTCTCCCTGTGCCAAAGTCAATTCCCCAACACATGGAAGGCCGCTATAGTCACACCAGTGCATAAAGGGATGACAATCCACACCAGGAACTATCGGCCCATATCTATACTTCCACCCTCTTCAAAGCTCTCGAACGGATCATGGCGGATCAACTATCAGACTACCTGCAAAAGTACGATCTACTCTGCATTCAGCAACACGGATTTAGGAAAGGACACAGTACATTGACGGCCCTACTTGATTTTCTAGTGAAACCTACAAAGCCTTGGATAAGGGTTATTTAACCAGAGCTGTTTCATAGACCTCACAAAGGCCTTTGACACTGTTCACCATAGCCTTCTAATCTCTCTTCTGCTCAACATTGGCTAGCGAGGGACCTGGAGCCTGGGTAAAAGTTACCTGGCACAACGTTCTCAAACAGTAAAAATCTCTGAGGTTCTCTCTGACTCCAAACCGTCCTCTGGTGTCCCCTAGGGCTCAATTTTAGGTCCTCTCTTCAGCCTATTTCTAAACTTGCTTCCCGAATCCTGCCCTGAAAAATTAATACTCTATGCAGATGACGCTGTAATTCTCTCTCCCATAAGGATCCAAACCACTACGACAGAGCTTACAGCTTGCTTTCTCATGTGTTGAAAAGTGGTTCCTTGAGCACAAACTGGTGCTAAATAAAAAAAAAAAGTCATGCTTTTCGCAGTCATCAAAACAGAAATAGGCATTCTCCACTGTCATAAAAACTTGTCTTAGAAATACACTAGAACAAGTGAACACCTTCAAATACCTTGGTATCACTTTTGACGAATGTCTTACTTTGTGGCCCATATCGATAACACTGCAAAAACAGTGCACCAACGCATTGGAATTTTGTACCGAACCGTCAGTTTTTCAACCAAGCTGCCTTGAGGATTGCTGTTCAAAGCTCCATCATCTCAATCATAGACTATGGTCTAATTGTCTATGGCTCAGCTACTACCACTGCACGCAAAGCGCATCTCAACAGCACTAAACAAAACCTGTTGACTCCTCACTGGAACACAGAGACGGATCCACACTTGTGACCTCTACACGGAAACCGGTTGGTTGCATCTTTCCAATCGCCTCATGTATCTCACCTGCGTGATGGCAAAAATCAATCTTGGGACTCACTCCTCCATGTATCCGGGACCTGCTCTGCCTGAACAATGGCACTGTACCACCAGAAGATCTGACCACAACCTTTCCTTGTCCCTAGATGCCAGACTGCTCAGGGACAAAGATCTTTACATACCGTGCCCCTACCTGGTACAATGCCCTTAACCTGCCCTCCCTATCCTCCACAACATTGGGAGCTTTCAAATCCATACTCTACGCTCACCTCACAGCCTCCAGCTCCTGTGACTGCTTTGACTAAAGTCTCATCCCATTAAGTGCACTTACATTTGTTTCACTCAACCACCATGGTCTCCTCTTTGACAAAGACAACCTGAGTACCATTAACCTGGTTCTGTCTGCTCCTAACTTATTTCTCCCTCTCTTCCCTCTCAGCTCTCCAATCCTTATTCCTTGCCCTTGACACTGCCTCTGAGTTCCTTTTTCTTTTCTGTACATAAATGTTACTGTTTAAGTTGTGGCCTTGTTAAACGGCTTACTGATTGTTTGTAACACTGTCTACTATATTTTTGTACTTAATGACGTGGAACCTTTGTAAAGAGCCTTGGCTCAAAGGTATTAATTCCTAGAACAATAAACTTCAAACTTCAAACTACAGTGCCTTTGTAGCAAGAGCAGTCTGATTAGCTGACATATCATCTTTTCTTTATGTAATGTAAGACATCACAGTGGGCCAGGCAGGCCTAGTAGCAGTGGTACTGAGGGCTCATCAGCTAATGAAGTGTGGGCAGTAAGCAGTGCATGCTGCAAAGTGGTAGACTGCAAGCGGAAATTGTTCTAGAGGTGACAGAGGCAGGTAAGTGAAACAGCCTAGCCGTGGGTATTACGGTGATTGGGAATGAGGAAAAGAGTGGGAGGATGTGTCTTGAGAGTAGGTGGAGAGAGCAGGTGGGGTAAGGAGAGAAGCAAGGTAGCTGGGGAGATTTCCAGTCCAGAACTTGAAGATGTAGGAATGTTGTGGAGAGGCACCTTTACTCCTGGGAAGGCTAAGCCAGATGTGAACTCAGAGAGTAGGAGAAAGTGCTAGAAGGAAAAGCATCAGAAGACATTAAAAGTGGGTCCAGTCTGATGACGAGGACATGGTAAATGTGCTGACACCACATTACCATAGTTGAAGACTGGGAGTGTTATACAGTATAACCCAGTATCTGAAACCCGATTATCTGAACCGCTGGATTATCCGAAATTCTGTATTTGGAAATGTTTCTTGACTTGTTGGAAGGGGGGTACAGTGCTCGTTGGACAGTAGTTTAAGGAGAAGTTTGGAAAGGATGGTGTCTCTTTGGTCAGAGAGATCAAGGTGTTGATTCAGTCACACTCCCAGAGCGTATATATTGTGTTATTCTATAGTATTTGTAGGTATTTCCAATTTTCCTTCCCTTAACTCTACGCATGGCCTTCCTACCTGCCATATCTGGATCCCACTAAGGCAGAGGCCCTCCAGTCCTGAGTGCCATCCATGTTGGAAAAGCTTTTTAGGGTTATCTCCCCAACCATTTACAGTGGTGCTAGGACATTTGAAGAGATACTGGTCCTTTGACTCTGCACCATTTCATGGTTTGCATTTAGGGGCATTGGACTGAGGAAGACAGAGGATGTTGTTCTCCACTGTTAAGGGTGTGAGAGACAGCACCATTACTGGCACCTGCTCTCCCTATCGTGGCTGTGTAAATGTCAGGTGTGAGGCCCAGTGTTGGTGACTTCATATCCTCTTACCAGTGGGCACCCAGGCACAACCCTGATGTCTGGAGTGAACATGGGACTAGGCATGATTCTCATCTGAATGGCTCCTCATGTCTCTGTGCCATTGGGGGAGGCAGCTGTTTCATGAGGTTCCATGTGACAATGGCGAAAACATAAGGGCGACTTCCAAATTAGGCGACTGCAACACTACCTGTCCAGTAGTCTCTACGCTGTTGGGCATGGTCATGAAGATCCTCCATTACCTGCCTTGCACCCACATCTCCAGCATCGGTGACATGATTATGTGTCTTCTTGCCACACGGCATGCCTGACAGTGTGGACCCTGGCACAGCATTTCCATCGATGGGACACTACACAGCGCCAATAGACCTTCTCAGCGCACTCCTTATCCTGCCGATACAGGAACTCTCCATAGAGCAGCAGTCTGAGATACCAGGTAGTATAGCGGCAGTATAGTATAGAGGCAGTATAGTGCAGTAGTTTAAGGCTCTGAGCTGCAAATCTGAGACCTGGGTTTGAATCACAGCCCCCACTTGCATACTGTGTGACCCTGAGCAAGTCACTTAACTTCCCTATGCTTCCAGGTTGCACCTGTAAACAAACTTTCAGCTTATTGTGTCTCACCTAGTTAAACAATTGGAAAAAATAGGTACTTACAGACATACTGGTTGTTGATTGACATCAATTAACATATAGATGTTGTCTTTAAAGACGGGTGGTCTACCAAACCCCTGCTATTTCTAGTTTTCTAACTGCGAGGTGCAATTGATGGTAGGGGTAGGCTATAATTAGTGTTTGCCGTAATTACACTTGTCAGATATGTTCTGTCGCCTCTTAAATACCGGTCGCCTTTATTAGCGGTCACCATTATAGAAGTCACCATTATTTTGTCACCCTTATTCCTTCATTGTTATCACGCGCTACCATTTCATGAGGAGCACAGTGAGCATCCCTGGGACAGCCTCTTAACTGACATCCTCCGAGTAGAAGGCAAGTACCTTCCTCACTATGCCTCTAGGGCAGTCTATTCCAATATATTTGACAAAGAAAGATTTCTTCCTGCTGAGTGCTGTTTAGTGTGGAGAAGACTGGAGGCAAGGGAAGTTTGTCAAGCACTGGTCTGGACCCAAAAGTCTTATAAACTGTTTTCCTGGAGCTGAGAAAGAGCTGATTAGCTGGACAGTTCTTTTCAATTTAACATTTTATTAAAATTTTCAACAGACAGTATAACAACAGCAAGGTGATTTATTTTATTTATTTATTTTAGTTTTGTTTACTGGTAGGTGCGCTAGCCATAGAAATGACTATTTTCAGGCACGACCTGGAAGTTACAGAGTAGCATTACAGAGGTAAAAACAAGGTTTTACAGCAAAATACAAAACAAGGTATTGAGAGCAGAGTACAAAACAGTGTGTTTCAGTAACATCGATGAGATAAGAACATTAAGCTGGCAGGAGCAGAATACAACAAATCACAATTCTCACAAGGAATCATCAGATACATTGAGCAGAAGTAATATAAAGTGAAACATATGGCAGGCATTTCATACCATTGGGAGATGGGGACAAACATTACAAATAAGAGCATTTGGGGTATGATTGCAGGGATCAGAAGAGTAGAGATTAGTTGTGGCTGGACAGGGTAAGGCTCTGAGAATAGCAGCCAGAAAAGGGGTTTGCACAGACAGGTGACAAAACATCAATTAGGGGTGGAACTGGTGGACAGGCAGAAGGGGGTTTATATCACAAGGGCATGTAGACAGAGAAAGCAGTTCCAGTGTGCCAGGAGAGAGGATGAACAGTACTAAAGGGGTTTAAAGCAAGAGCATTGATTAGAGGAGATGAGGTAGTAGGGAGCTTTTTTAAAGGCATTATATGTGGGTGCTTATGGACAGCTAAAAAGAGGATACATACATTGTTAAAGGTACAGTGGTGGAACATCTAAGTGACAACATATACAGTTCATTATAAGATTGGCCCAAGAAAGACTGGGCTAGCTTGTAATTTGGATATCTATGAATAAACTTTCAAGTGGCTTTAACAAACAAAGAGTCTACTGTGTCTTAATATTTGATTTATACTCTACTTGCATATCTGTAACTTTAATAAGATATTTGAAGTTGTACATTCGCAGTAATATGATATACATGACACCACTCACAAATTAGGTTATGGAGTTAACCTCTATAAAATCAGAGGGTGGGGTTGGCCAGTGGTGAGATAAGATATGGTGACCAAATTTTGTAGTATAGATCCATTCTACCTATAGCCAGGTGTGAGAACCATTTCATGGTGGCTTGATGGTCCACTGCTTTAAGCCACTCCCTATAATGGGGATATCTTTGGAGCAATCATCTTTGTAATATCAGTCTCTTTGCTATGATACTCAGCACATTACTCCATCAGAGGGCTATGTCATTGCAGAGAGTGTATGAAAGGGTGCCTTATCAGTAGAAGAAATGCATCAAGACTACAGAACCCCCACAAACCAAGGTACAGTTGTATTGAACAGCTTCCAAAAGGGTTTGATTTTGGGGCAATCCCATAAAATACATTATGTTGGAGTGAGCAATCTGGAGCATAACACCTCCAGCAGAGGTCATGTTGAAGCAATTCTAAATGGTAAGTAAGATTTGTGGTGGTGCAGTACCAGTAGTGCAATATTTCCATTTGGATCAGCTGGGCTCTGGTGTCCCGACAAGAGTCAAGGGCTGCATAACTGCACATTCTCCATTTGTCATTTTAAACGGTTTGGTGCAAGGATGATTGCCATTTCTCCTTGGAGGAGTTGTTTTTTTGGGGGGCCAGTATCTCTGATGACTTATAGATGCATCCAGCTCTGCCCTTATGTGAGTGTGCCCATTTAAGAAGCAGTTGGGCTGGGTCCCTTTGTATTTGGGTAGTATGGGTATCCAGTCAGAGGAGGTTACAAAGCTGAAGGTACTGTACCTCCAAAAGTCAGGAATGGGGAGGTTATGTGTACAGGAGAGTGGGTCAAAAGAGTATAAGTACCATTTACTTATTGGACAGAGATCTTTAACTGTGTTAGGCCTCCAGCCTCCAAGAGGCCTATCTACTGGCTTACCTTCCAAAGATGAGTTGAGCATTATCCCACAGAGGAGCAATGAGTAAAGGTGTAGGTGAGATATGGAGGAGATGGGCAACTTTCTCCAGAATTTAAGGGAAATGTCAGTAGGGTGGACCTTGAATGGGGCCAGTCATATGGAACATATATGACAGAAGGTATGGGAGATTCCTGTTGTAGATGTTTCCATCAGAGTCCACTGAGGGAGGTTTGAAAGGGATGTCAAACCAGTGAGCAATTTGTGCAACAAGGAAGGTCATGTGATATCCTTGAAGCCATGGGCATGCCTATTCCCCTGAGACCAATACTTGTGAAGTTTTGTCCTGCTGAATCTGGGAGGTGACTTTCCTAGCGGTTCAGTGGCCAGAAGGAAGAGTAAAGGGGATCATAGAGGACAGCCTTGATAGGTTCCTCGTTGTAAAGGGAAGGCTTGTGAGAATTAGACAGTTATCAAGATTTTAGTAGCAGGAGTATGCTAAAGCATTTGAACTCTATAGAAAGGAAAGACCTAGCCCCATAAAGCTCATGAGTTGGAAGAGGTACCCCACCTACTGAGGCGTAAGGATTTTTCCAAGTCAATTGTCAATGCGGTTGCTGGTGTGGTACTAGATCTGGACAAGTCCATCAAGTTGATTAGTGATTGGGGCAGTCAGAATTTAATCTGCCTCTGACAAAGCCAACTTGGGGGGGATGAGTGAGGGAAGGAGTGGCTGTAGTCTCTGCACCATGATTTTGGCCAAGACTTTGGCATCTGCATTTATCAGGGATATGGGTCTATAGCTACCAGGCAACGTGAGATCTTTACCTTCTTGGTTGCACCATTATCACCGCTTCCCAGAGTTGGAGGCATCTGCTTTATGGATATGGCTTCTTGGAACATTGACAATAGAGCAGGAGACACTTCTACCAGAGACTGGTATGCCTGTTGGTAGCCTGTCTCCTCCAGAGAGAATGGCTTTTTGTTCCTCCTCAAGAAAAAGGAGCTTCCAAGTATGCTTTTGATGATATTCCTTACTTTCTCCTGACAGTTGACCCATAATCTTATTCCCACTTAAACTATAGACCAATTAAAATGAACAATTGGCTTGTAGCTAGACGTTACATAGTTCTGATATTATTTTGCTTCATTACCATAATTATGCAAACTATATTACCATAATCATACAAAATAAACTCTAAACTGGAGTACTGCGGTAGATAATTCATGTCATAATATTTTTGAACAAAATGCCTTAGTTGAAAGTATCAGAACAAGTGGGTATGAGGGGTATTGTAACGATATGCAGTTCTTCAAATGAGACAAAGCAATTATTGAAGTAACATGGTCCTATAGTATCTTGGCAATGAGACTTTCAGATGAAAAACTATTGTCAGACACAGATGGCTAAAATCGAAAATGATAAATTATTGGGATAGATGGAGACATAAAATGATAATTCTGTAATGTTTTCTGAGCCTTACTTCAGCAGGTACATGTAATTTGAGTAGCAATATTAATACCTGTAGGTCTTTTTCAGTGTAGTAATCTGAGAACAGTATATTCCATAGCTTTGAATATGGATGAAGATATATTTTTTCACTAGACTAAGTTATGGATTTATTGTCACCAAACCAATTTGAAATAGAACCATTTTGTGTTGTGAGATAATACAGAGAAAATTAGAAAGGTTGAACCCTACATGGTCTAGGGAGCCTCAGTTTTTCTTTATTCAGTCACTGTTTCTTGGATTTCATAGAACAGCAGTAATTTCTTTGTGTAGAAATTTGAAAAAGTATCTGGGACATTAATGGGTAGGGACTGAAATAGGAATAGTTTATGCAGTAACACATTTAATTGAATCATGTTAACTCTTCCTATTAGTGTCAATGGACGCTACCTCCACTTTTGAGAACGTTAGAGATTACTTGCAATAAAGGTTCATAATCTACTTTGTATACATTGGATAGGGCTAATGATAAAATAATGCACAAATATTTCAGATTTATTGTGTTTCTGCAAGTACAGTCATTTGGAATGTTAATTTAATATTCACAGATTAGTTGCATCATTTCTGTCTTTGTCCATCTGATTTTGTATCCAGATGCAGCCCCAAATGTGTAAGTGACATTAATGACTTCTGGAAGTGTTAATGATGCATTAATTATATACAGGAGAGTACGCCTGCATATAGATTAATTTTATGTTCAGTTTGGCCAGTAGTAAACCAAATATTTTTGAACGGATTGCATTTTAATTGCCAGAATTTTGATGGCAATAGCAAAATTAGAGGTGAGAGGGCAACCTTGGCACATGCCTCTACCTAGTTGAATGCTGGGGATACTACATTATTGCTTTTACTCTGGCCTAAGGTGAGTAACAGAGAAGTTTAATTAAGTGGCAAAATTGAGGCCTAGGCCAGCATATTCCAAAACGTTATGAACTTAGAAACATAGACTTTGACGGCAGATAAGGACCGCTAGGCCCATCTAGTCTGCCCATTTCCCTACCTACAGGATAGGCCGCAGATCCTAGTTAACCAACAGCCTATATCTTCCTGCCCTCCACAAGAATTGCCTTATGTCTGTCCCATGCATTCTTGAATTCTCCCACAGTTTTAGACCCCACAACTTCCTCAGGAAGGCTGTTCCATGCATCCACTACCTCTCTGTGAAATAATACTTCCTCACATTGCCCCTGAACCGCCCTCCTTCTATCTTTAAATTGTGTCCCTTGTGTCTTTTTCTGAAAGATGCTCCCTCTTGGACTTTGTTGATTCCCTTGAGATACTTGAAAGTTTCTATCATGTCCCCCCTCCCTTCTTTCCTCAAGGGTATACATATTAAGCTCCTTTAGTCTCTCCTCATACGGCTTCTCTTGCAGACCCTGCACCATTTTAATTGCCCTCCTCTGGACTGCCTCTATCCTGCCTATGTCCTTAGGAGATGGGGTCTCCAGAACTGGACACAGTATTCAGATGGGGTCTCACCAACTGTCTGTACAGAGGGATAACAACTTCCTGTTTTCTGCTGCTGATGCCTCTCCCTATACATCCCAGTATACCCCGGCTCTCCTACTGCCTTCTCACATTGCTTGCTAACCTTAAGGTCATCTGATATGATTACCCCAGGTCCCTTTCCTGTTTTGTTGTTGTTACTACCTCCCACCCATTGTGTATTCTTCCCTGGGTTCTTGTTTCCAGGTGCATTATTTTGCACTTTTTGCATTGAATCCTAGCTGCCATACGTCTGACCATTCCTCCAACCTTGCCAAGTCCCTTTTCATCCTTTCCACGCCTCCTTGTATATCAACCCTGTTGCAGATCTTTGTGTCATCTGCAAAAGGCATATTTTCCTTCCAGTCCCTCTGCAATGTCATTGATGAAGACATTAAAAGGACTGGACCCAATACTGAACCTCGGTACCCCACTGGTAACCGCCTTTTCTTCAAAGTGGACTCCATTTACAATTACCTTCTGTGTCCTGTTGTCCAGCCAATGTTTTACCAGGCTACCACCCTGGGACCCACTCCCAGGCTGGTTAATTTGACTAATAATCTTTGTGTGGGACTGTGTCAAATGCCTTGCTAAAGTCTAGGTAGGCCATGTCCACAGCCCTCCCTGGTCTACTACTTTGGTCACCCAGTCAAAGAAATCTATTAGATTCGTCTGACATGACCTTCCCGCTGAGAACCCATGCTGCCTTGGATCCTGTGCTCCACTGACCTCTAGGTACTCAACTATTCTTTCCTTCAGAAGTGACTCCATCACTTTCCCTACCACAGAGGTCAGACTGACAGGTCTGTAGTTTCCTGCCTCTGTCTTGGTCCCACTTTTGTGAAGGGGAATCACATCCACCTTCCTCCAGTCCTCGGGTACCACACCATCCTCCCATGATTTATTAAAAGAGTAGCCAGTGGTTTCACTAGTTCCTTTCTTAATTCTTTTAGAATTCTTGGTGAATTCCATCAGGACCCATTGCTTTGTCCACCTTCAGTTTTAGGAGTTCTTGCAGAACCCTTTCTTCTGTGAAAGGACTGGGATCGACCCCCCTATCAAGAGTGCTTCTGTTAATTGGATTAGGCACTTCCCCTCCTCTTTTGAATACTGAGCAGAAATATTCGCTCAGTATTCCTGCTTTTTCACTGTCCCCCTGCCCACCCACCGCTCATTCTATTCAGCCTCACTATCCCTCCCTTTGTCTTTCTCGCCACTGATGTACCTATAAAAGGTTTTATCCCTTCTTAACTGAGTTGGCTATCTTTTCCTCAGTTTGGGCCTTTGCTATTCTGACTTCCTCCCTGCTTCTTTCTGCCTTAACTGGTACAGCTCTCTGTCCTGCTCCTTCTGTGTTTCCTTATACTTCCGGAATGCTATCTTTTTCTTCCTGACTTTCACAGCCACCTCTCTTGAGAACCATAGTGGCTTTTTCTTTCGTTTTGATTTGTTTATTTGCTTCACACAAGGCTTGTTGCCTCTGTGATGGCAGTTTTGATAATTCCCCATTGTTGCTCCACACCTCCTTCTAGCCTGTTTGCTAGTGCTTTTCTGAGGCACTCTCCATCTTGCCAAAGTCAGCCCTCCTAAAGTCCAGTACCCTCACTTTTGTATGGCTTGACTTCAGTAGCTGAGTTTAACGTGAACCACACTGTTTGATGGTCACTTGTCCCCAGATGGCAACCCACTTCTAGATCTGAGATCCTCTCACTGCCCCCATTTGAGAGCACGAGGTCTAAGATTGCTCCTCACGAGTGGGTTACTTAAACTAGCTGTTCAATGCCTGCCACCTGTAGGGGCCAAGAATGGCCCTGTTTTGGATGTGGCTGCAGCAAATGTGCTCCAGTTAACATCTGGCATATTCAGGTCTCCCATCAACAGTATCTCCCTTCTCTGCCATTTTGAGAATGCCTTCCATCATATCCTTGTCCATTCCTTCCCCTGACATGGGGTCTGTACACAACCCTGTGCGGATTGTGGTGCCCTTTCCAGTCTCCAAGGTGACCCACAGTGCCTCCTCTCCTCCCTGTTTACTCTTTTGTTCAGTTGCTTTTATCTCTTCCTTACATAGAGAGCTACTCCTCCCTCTTCTCCCTGCCTGTCTCTCCTGTAAGTTATGTACCCTGGTATGTTAACATCCCAGTCATGGTTCTTTGTGTACCATGTTTCTGTGACTGCCACGATATCCAGGCATCCTCTTCCATTAAGGCCACCAGCTCAGGAGCTTGTTGCCCAGACTTAACCTCAATCAGTACGCTAGGACTTTGCTAACTTAACCCCATTCGATAAAATTAAATGCCTTCTCAGCATCAATAGCCAGTAACAGGGTGCCCAAGGCCATACTGTTATTGAATTATGTTAATGGTCCTGTAAATCTTCTCCCTAACTTTTTGCCCTGATAAAACCATAGATGGATTATGTTTCTAGTTGACTAACAAGGATTTTGGCAAAGAATTTTAACATCAGACTTTAAAAAGAGAAATTGGGTGGTATGAGGCACATTGTTCAGGTATTTCTCCTTTTAGAATAATCTACGATGGTTGCATTAAAGTAGTAGGCCAGCTGGGGAGATTAATAGTCTGAAGGAAGGCCTGTATGCAAGATGTGGTGGGGGTTGGCGAGGCATACAAGGAGGCAAGTAATTCTCCTATAATTTTATTACCTCTTTTGGGAGGTTTGTGGGAACCTTTCTGAGTTCATAACCTGGGAATGTGCCTCTCAGCCTGCATTTTCCTCAATCAGTACGCTTAGGACTTTGCTAACTTTTGCATCCCCAGCCAGTATTTGTGGTGTAGCCATTGTAATTCTAGCTCCATCTTCCTGGTGTAACGCTGATTGAGCTTGTACACAGAGAGGGACATGTCCATAGTGTGTTTTGTTTTATATTTGGCTTTGCCTACTTCAATTTGGCTTCAAGGGCTTTTGTCTCTCTTCCTTCTGTTTTGGCCTGTAAATGGTATATCCAATAATTCTGCTTCAAAGGCATGCTTTGTAGGTATCTCACACAGTTCCACAAAATGCCTCCCCATTGTCATTAGTAGTGACTAGATTTGTTCCTCTTAGCCCAGGAAGTATATTTAGGGTCGCCTAAAAGGAGGGAGGCTAGATGTCAGGAAGTAGAGCGGTGGGCCCCAAAGAAGTGAGAGAGGAAAGTGGAGCATGATTCAAGATCACAATAGGGTGGATTCAAGATCCAAAGCTTGTTGGGTGATTGAGGGAAAGTATACCATAAATCACTCCTGGTTAATGATTGGTGTAATGCTAAAAGCAGGTGTAGTCCTGAACAGAAGTGGCCCAAAGGAGTGAGAGGAAAGGGGAGCATGATTCAAGATCACAGTAGGGTGGATCTGAGCTTCCAGAGCTTGTACTGCTGAAAGCAGGTGTAGTCATGGACAGAAGGATGAAGCAGGCACTGAAGCTGTGCTCTTGAAAAGTTCTTTGAGAACAAGCGTAGCTTTTGGTGGGGTTCTGTGCATTCTATGTTGGTGCCCATGCAGTCCAGGCAGGGGTCAGTAGTGAGATTAAAGTCCCTCCTAGTAGGATGGGGTAGTGGGAGTTGAGGGTGGAAAGTTCTTCACTTTTATATGGAAGAAAGACAGTCCTTGGAGTTGAGGGCATACATATTAACCAAGATCTGGAGAAGTGATGTGGGTCATTACCAGTCTGCCCTCTTTGTCAGGCTTAGATACAGATATATTTTATTTAAGGGATTTGTAAGAAAGCATTAATACCCCTTTCTTAGTAGCAGAATCGGTACTATGAGGTTCTAGCCCCACCGTTATATATATAAAATAGATATGGTGTATCATTATTTCCAATAAATATGATTTTGGTAATCTTGACTCATTCACATTTATTATTTTGCCCCAATAGCCTAATAATCTATTTAAGGCTCTACTTTCTCCCAGTATGTTTCCTAATTCTGTCCTTCCCAAAACTTCAGGGGCGATCTTGGAAGACCCAGAATCAGTCTATAAGATTTATGCAGGCTTTTCCAGTTCCCTGATTTATGAGAAACCTCACATTTCTGCACCTTGTGGTCTGTACTGCATTTTATTTCTAATTGCATTTAAGAGCCTTTACTGAATTTGCTCCATATCTATGGATACTGTAAATCTAACCAGTTTGATTAAACTTAGTTTTCACTAATTTTAAATGTCAAGCCCATTTCATGAATAATTTTTCCTAAGATAAACATAATCTTTTTCTGTTTCAAATGTTTCACAATTTAAGTACCAAGGTTGGTTTATGCCTTTAGGGTACCAGTTAGATTAGTGCTACATTGATAGTGCCAGTCTACAGAGTGCTAGTTCCTATAGCACTACACAAACAGCGAGAAGGGATGTACAGCTTGCTATATATGCCTCCCTGGTCACTGCCCATGGTGCTGCCACAGGACAAGGCAGCAGGATATGAGGGCTGGCCGCCTAGCTGCTCCCATGGTGTGGACAGCTGGAGCATGGAGCAACTCAGGCTGGAGGTAGTGGAGACCACGGTTCTAATCCTGGTCTCTAACCTTTTCCTGAATCAAGACTTTGTTTTTTACAAGGGGCCATGGAAACAGTATTCCATGGCCCCACAAATTTAACTTGCTCCATGATCCACTTCCCCCAGAGCGGGAATCCTTGTTGGGGTGGGGAGAGCCCCCACGTCAGGGGTGCAAAATAGGAATGATGACATTTGTCGTGTTGTTAATGCCAGCGGCATTGTGGTTGCTATGTTCGACCCAATGCCGTGCCATTAGGTTACCCAGTTAGAGCCCAAGATCATTGCCTTTGTTTTACTTATATTGATAGAAAGTTTTAAAGGTTTACAAATATTGCTAAAGTTTTCCAGCTGCCTTTGTATTCCTATAGATGTTAAAGAAAATGGCACTTATTATCCACAAAAGCAACGAATCACATTTCCTTGTTCCAGTCAAAGGTGGACAATATCTACGTCCAATTAACAATTTGAGTATGGTGTTTATATATATCAGTTAAACAAAAAACTGTGCCAACAAAGAGAGAGTGAACTCAAGTCCATTTTTAGAGGAAGGAGTTTTGAAGGGACTTGCAGCGCTAAAGGTGGACAAGGTTATGGGGCTAGAGGGAAATTCCCAAGGGTACTAAAGGAACTGAAGGAGATGCTATAGTAGCTTGCCCCACTGGCGTCTTATTCAGCAGTTCACTGAAAACAGGCATGTTCCAGAGCACTGGAGGAGAGCAAACATGGTCTCTACATAAGAGCGGCAGCAGGGAAGAGACTAGCAACTAGAGGCCAGTCAGTCTCACGTCAGTGGTGGGGAAGTTAACGAACTCTGCTAAAAGAAAGGCTGGTAGAGTATCTTGAATCCAATGGGCTGCAAGACCACAGGCAGCATACATTCACGGGAGGTCATGCCAGATGAATCTGATTGATTTTTCAGCTGGGTGTCTAGGGAAATAGATCAGGAGGGCAGTGGATGTGGCCTGTCTGGACTTTAGCAAGGCTCTCAACACTGTGCTGCACAGGGAACTGATTAAGAAATTGAGCAGCCTAGGGTGGGATTCAAAGTGGTGAATTGAGTTAGAATATTTTAACAGATAGATATCAGAGTGTGGTGGTTAACAGAACTCACTCTAATAATGGTAGAGTGATCAGTGAGGTGCCAGGGTTCAGTATCTGGGACCAGTCCTCTTCAATGTCTCCATAAGTAACACTGCAGAAGAACTGGGAGGGAAGGTATGCCTTTCTGCAGATTATACCAAAATCTATAATAAGGTGGACACTGAGGAGGGGTGAAGAGAAGTGCAGGGATCTTAGGAAACTTGAGGAGTGGTCAAAAGCATGGCAGTTGGGTTCAATTTAAAAGTGCAAAATCATGTACCTAGGGCATAGGAACTCAGGAGCTGAGTACAGGATGGTGGGGAGTACTGGCAGTCACTAGGCAAGAAAGGGACCTTGTGGTTATCATAACTGATCACCTAAAGTGGCAGGAAGTGTGACAGAGCAGTGTGTGGGGCTAATGGGATGTTAGGTTGCATGGGAGAGGTATCTCCAGCACGGGGAGGGAGGTATTGTTGTCACAGTGCTGCTCACTGGTGAGACCCCACCTGAGGCCGCATCTCAGAAAGGACATAGACAGAGTGGAGGCAGTCCAGAGGAGGGCAACTAAAATGGTGCAGGGGTTGCATCAAAAGACTATAAGGAGAGACTGACAATATCAACATGTACACCCTGGAAGAGAGGAGGAAGAGAGGAGGGGACATGAAAGAGGCTTACAGGTACCTCACAGGGTGAACAGAGTGCAGGAGGAATTCTTTCAAATGAGAAAGAGCACCTGGATCAGGGGGCATGCACTGAAGCTGGAAGCAGGAGTTTAAGAGCAATGTGAGGAATCACTGTTTCATTGAAAGGTGGTAGACACCTGAAGAGACTGCCAACAGAAGTGGTGGAGGTGGAAACAGTGGGGCTTCAAGCATGTGTGGGATAGGCATAGGGAATATTAGTAAATTATGGAAGGATGAGAGGTTGCCAGAGACCAATAAGGGTGTATGGAGATGCACTGGGCAGGAGCATTTGGACAGACTGGTGGGCCAAACATTCTTTTCTTCTGAAAAATTTATTTTTATATATACAGTATATTAATAACATCTTGCTCCTTTTACCTGTAATAGGATTGCAAAAAATTGTTGGTACTTTTTATTGTTTTTAAATTTATTTGGTTGGTTTGGTTTATTTGCATTATAGGAGGAGCTCCTCCAAAGCTTGAAGCATCATAATAATAAATTAACAATAAAAACACAAACCATTAAAACAAAGATGAAAGCACCTTTTCCTAAATTTCCACTCATAAGGACACTGACAATAAACTGAATATTATATTAAACTCAGCAGAGCCGACTGAAAAGCTATTGAAAACCAGATGGACTAGGTTATTTTTATTTTTAAATACTAGGACAGAATTGGCAGTCAAAGACCTATCAGGTAAAGCATTCCACAGGGTCAGGGCCACCACCAAAAAAGCTCAGTCTTAGATGGACTTCAGTCGGGATGGTGACAGCAGTGCAGTCCCTGCCCCTGGTCCTATGGTTCTTGAAAGGCACGGGGAGTGAAGAGCTCACTGAGGTATTGGAGCCCAGACAATTCAAGGCTTTATATGTTAGTGAAAGCACCCAGAAGTCAATTGACCAACTAACTGGCAGCCAGCCCAGAATGGAATGTGTGTGTGTGTGGGGATGGAGGGGAATAATATGCTCTGACCTTCGAAAGGAGGTCAGAATCTCACTGCTGCATTTCTAAACCAGCTGTAGATGATGCAGTTGACCCTGTAATCTTTGTACAGCACAGCAGTAGTCAAGATGAGAGGAAATTATGGCATTGACTGGTGTGACAAGATCAGAATCAAGCAGGGATGCAGCCTAGAGATATTTTTCAGGTGATAAAAGCAGCTGTTTACTACAGAAGACCCTGAGAAACAAATATCAGCTGACTGTCAAGAACTACCCTAGGCTGTGAACCTCTTCTGCCATATGAAGTCATACCTCCACCCCCGAGTCGGGAGAATCAGGCCACTTCAAAAGTCATTATCTGTCTTCCATTTTCTACCACTAGCAGCTCTGGTTTGGTGGGATTTAGAGCTTATCAATTGAGGCAATCCAACCCTTTATTTCCTTCAAATACTGTTCTGATCTTTGTATAGTTGATGCACTGTCAGGAGCAAAGGGCACATGCAGTTGGTATCATCTGCATAACAGTGAAACTCCATGCTGTAGCACCTAACGGTCCTTCCCAGTGTTAGTATGTACACTGAAAACAACACAGTCAAAAGAACAGAACGGGGACTCCACAGTCCAGACCAACCCGCTGAGACCGGCAAGAGCAGAAAATCACTGACTGCTTTCTTCCACTAAGGAATGACTGGCACCATCGCACAGCAGCCTCACATAACCCTTCAAGCTCCCAAGCCTGGCCAGAAAACCAAGGTGATGGCCCGTGGTGCTGAGAGTTGAGGCACAGGACGCCTCACCACGCTTATGCTGGCGACTCCCAGTTCAGGAACACCTCGGGTTGTTGGGGTGCCAGCAAGGGGCAGGATTGAGCAAGCCAGCAGGCTGCTCCTCCTTCCTGTCCTCTCCCATGGTTGGTGGGTTGTCACCCCCGTAGTTCCGCACTCACTGGGTGGAGGTCCAGTGGGTGCATAGGCGGAGGGGTGGTGTGGTGGGCAGAAGGGACTGAGCTGGCTCCACACACACGCATGGCCATGTGCCGGCCTCGGGTGGAGAGGGAGAAAACACTTACAAAATACTATAAAATGTATATAGAAAAAAAGAAAACTCGTGCATCCAACATGAAATGCTGAAGCTAGATCTAACAGGATTACTACAGAGATCTCCCGTGATCTCTTACCAGGAAAAGATCATCGCGCACTTGATTAAGGCTGTCTTTGTGCACTGTTTGTTTTGGAAACCAGATTGTAATGGCTCAAAGAAGTTATTTCCTTCAAGTGAATCACAAGTTAAGTTTTCACCACCTTCTCAACAACCTTTGCCAGAAAGGAAGGTCAGTGACAGGACAGTAATTGTCAGAAACATCAGGACCTAATGACGTCTTGTTAAGCAGGGCCTTAAAACCACCCTTTTAGGGGCACAAGTAACAGTCCCCATAGAGAGGCATTGACAGTACCTGTCAACACTGAAACCAATACCCACCACCCAGCCTTGAGCAGCTGAGTTGGTGCTGGGTCCAGCACACACGTGGTGTAATGCAAGCTCATGATCACCTGAAGGACTTCCTCCTCATCTAATAGAGGAAACCCATCCAGACATTTACCCAACCATTCAGAGTCTACTCACTATCCCTGCAGCCCAACACATGGCTAATGGAGGAAATCTGCTTCTGGATGGAGACAATCTTGGCTTTGAAGAACTCACTTAACCTCTCACATCTTTCAATTGAACATGTTTCCTGTGCCCTGGATAGTCAGGGTATAATAAACTGACTACTGCATGGAAAATGCAAATGAGTGGTTCTTCTCAGCTGCAGTCATGATGGCAGAGAACTTTTGCTGCTCTGATAGCTCCCTGGCACAACTTCAAGTTGTTATCTTACTCCCTATTTTTATTAAAATAGCCACCCCACCGATTGTCTCCCTCCTTGCACTGATTTCCTTGCCTTTACTTGTATTGTTGTATACCCATCTTACATCAAGTTTTATAATTAACCATGTCTCTTGTAGCACCAATACAGTACATCTGTCCATCTGTACGCCTGTACGTCACACACACCTGGAATCAAGCCTCAGCTCAGTGTACCTTTCCCAGTTATCAGCTTTTAAATAAAATAAAAATAAAACATTGTGAATTAGCAGAAAGCTTTTAAAATCCAAATCTGGTAGTTTTAATACAAAATGTACTATTTTCTGGGACATACATTTCAAGGTTTTTGCTTTCTTCTAAATTCCTCAAAAGTCACTCACCTAACAAAATGTTTGATGCGTATGTGTGCATGGCGAACAAAAAGGCCTCTTTGATCCCTATGCCTATAATTGACACCCTGTTTGAAAGAATTGGGTTGATATGGTGGAACCCTAGATAAAAATGCATCTGGGTATCAGTATACATTAGTTATATTGGATTACACCAACTGTTACCCCAAAGTCATTCCCCCATGTTCCACTACAGCCTGCTCAGTGGCAAAAGAATTGATAAAATGGTTTCCATAGTTGGGCTGCCTAAGGAGATCCCAGCTGATCAAGGCACCAACTTTATGTCAGAACCTAAGAGAGAGATGTGCTTTTCTGAATGTTAAATCCATCCCGGTATCAGTATATCACCCACAGACAACAGTTTAGTGGAATGCTGTAATAAATCATTAAATGTTATGCTGTCTAAATTTGTGTCCACTGAGGTAAAAACTGGAATAAACTGTTTCCTATTTAATGTTTGCCATTCAGGAGATGCCACTGTTGTCGACTGGTTCTCGCCTGGAATTGTTCTATGGGTAACAACCTTGAGGGATGTTGGCCTCATAAAAGAGATGTGGGAAAAACAGGCACATAGTCCACCTAACATGCTCCAATATGTAGTACAAATGAGAAAAGATTGGACATGGTTGGCAGATTTGCCAAAGAAAATTTAATAAATACACAGCAAACCCAGGCGGGCACTATGACCATGAGCCCAGGCTATAGGAGTTTGTCTGGTGACAGAGTACTCCTTCTGTTGCCCAGCTCCAAGAGTAAACTCCAGCTAAATGGCAAGGACCATATGAGGTCCTCTATAAAGGCAGGGTTGGTTGATTACAAAGTCTTACAACCTAACAGAAAAAGGAAAACACATTTACCATGTTAAACCTTGGAAAGACAGGAAGGAATTGCTCATTGACCCAGAAGATCCTAAAGTGTCCCCAACTCTGATGATGGATGGGGACATTGATGATGGAACCTTGGACTTAGGACCTGAAATTGTAAAGAAACTGAGTGCAGTCCCAGTGGATGACCCAAAACCAGACCTTAAAGCAGGAATTCTAGAGACTGGTAGAGAATTTTGGAGATATATTCTCTCTGAAGACAGAACAAACTCATGTGAACTAGCACTACATAGACACAGACACAGGTGTACAGATCTGCCAACAACTGTACAGACTACTGGAAAGAATCCAAGAGACAGTACAAGAGGAGATATAGTCTGTGTTGTAGCTGGGAGTCATTGAGGAATCCCAGAGTGAATGGTCTAGCCATATTGTACTAGTTGAAAAGCCAGACAAGACCACCTGGTTTTGTATAGACTTCCAGAAATTTTATGCTGCATCCAAGCTTGACGATACCCTATACAAAGGGTAGATGAACTTTTGGACTGACTGGAGAAAGCTTGTTACATTAGTACTCTGGACCTGACGAGGAGTATAGACAAATCCCATTAACTCCCCAGTCCTGTGAGAAAATGGTCTTTGTCGCCTCATGTGGCCTATATTAATTGACCGTGCTCTCCCTTTGGATTGCATAAAGCCCTGAGTACATTCCGAGAATGATGGACTGAATCTCTATCACCACAGGCTGTATGCAGCATCATATCTAGACAATTCTGTCATATTTAGGCCTGATTGGGACAGCCACCTTCAAGATGTGGCTACAATACTTAAATCACTTAGGGAGACAGGTCTCATGGCAAATGCAGTGAAATGCACCCTAAAGCAGCAGGAGACAAAATACTTGTGGTATGTGGTTGGAAACTGTCACATATAAAGTAAAGGCTCTAGCTGACTGCACCATCCCAACTACTAAGAAGCAGGCTAGTTCCTTTCTTGACTTGTAGGTGCTACCGCCAGTTCATTCATAATTCTCAACCATTGCTACCTTACTTACTGATCTGACCAAGAACATCACCCCAATGTCAACCAGGCATTAAACTATTTCATAAACGCTTTCTCAACCATCTTAGGCTCCCTAGCCCCTATTAGGTCTCAAGAGATAAGGAATAAACTCCCCGGCTGTCTCAAAATCTTAGAACACTGATGTTTTCCCGTGACAAAGCTTGGAAGGAGTTTAAAAACAGACAGGTGTCTGACTGGCAGTCCTATCAACAATTGCGCAATGCTTGCAAAACCCAGGTCACAAAGGCCAAATGGACTTACCTCCGCCTCCCTACAGGAAAATAATTTTGCCAACCCAAGACTTTCTGGACCCAAATAAACTCCCTCCTTAAAGGAAAGGACAGAAACATTCCCCAGTCCATGGTCACAATTGGTGCCACACTATCGAGCCCCGCAGACATAGCTACTGGTATAAATCCTTTTCACTGACCTGGGCAGATACAAGAAAGACCTGCCTCCGTCCCAGCTGACTCAACATTACTTGACCACAACTGTACCCTCCCACCTTCCACCTAAAACTGGCCACAAGGCTAGAGGTCCTCAAACTACTCAAGGGTCTCAACCCAGACATTGCCCTGGATTTGATACCCTTCATCCAAAATTTCTTAGGATAGGGCACCTGCCATTGCCTACCTAGTAATGCTATTAATAAACAAATCTTTCCTTTCTCAAACAATCCCGGACAAATGGAAAACTGCAATTGTAGTCCCTGTACTTAAAAGTGGTTCCACAAACCTGGTAGAAAACTATAGGCCTATATCTATCCTATGCCCCTAGCCAAGATCCAGGAGAGAATTCTTTATAATCAACTCTACTCACATCTCAAACTCAGCAATGCCTTAACTATCCATCAGCATGGATTTCATAAACTGCATGGCACAGAATCAGCACTGCTACGCGTGAACCTCTGACATTTTCAGGGCAATACATCAGGGTGAGGCTACAGGTGAAAACACAAACAAGGAAAGGGCTTCACCACCAATAACGCAGAATAGTGGTTGCTGCAGTACAAACGAGGTGGCAAACCCTCAAAGCACAAATCCAAAAATGTTACTGCACAAGGAACCACAATGCACAACAGGTATCTGTATCAAAGTGAGTTTACCGATATAAAAGTGCACCGAATTAACATACATGCAGGAGTTCAGTACAGCAACCCCTAGCGCCTCAACCACACGAGTCTTCAAGGGGTAATGCTAACAGAACAACCTAACCTTAAATAATGCTAATCTCCACGTCATAATGACCATAGAATGACATTACTTTTAAAGTGACAGTGCATCTATTACATGTTAGTGATAACCATTACACTGATTTCAACTTAGTTATTTATCACAGAAAGGAATCATCACTTCATAATAATAAATTCACAGTTACAGCAAATTCTATGACTTCATTTATAAATTATTATAACACAAACTTTAATAGTCATAATGAAAATAATTTCTTGAAAAAAACAGGCACTGGTAAATAATGAATAGAAATAAACTGGAAAAAACTAGTGTACACGGTTGGCATTTGCCACAATGGAGTTTGGCAGCCTCACTGCTTGATAGTCCCAGGATACAAACACCATTAGGATGTGGTAGCTTCTGACGTTTTTCTAGTTTCTGCTTTTTTCTAGTTTAGGGCTGCAGCAGTTCAATTATATGCTGATGACACCGTTCTATACAGGTCTGCTAAAGATATCAGTGTCTTAAACGCCAATCTCGAGAGTGATTGTCTGGCTTTGGAGGCCTGGTTCAAAGCTCAACCTGCTAGTACTTAACATTAAAAGACTCAAACCATGTTATTCTACCACACCTCCTATAAACTTGATAACCAACCCCTTTGGTTGTTAAAACATCAGCAGGGTGACGCTGGAATGTGTCAAAATCTTTACATACCTGGGCATCACCTTAGATGAAAACCCGTCCTTCAATAAAATTATAAAATCAACTCACCAGAAACTAGGTTACTATTCTGTATTGCCCCTCCCTCACTTCCCAATCCAGAAAGACCATCTCTACTGCAACCCTACTCCCAGGTCTCCTCTATGGTGCATCCTTGCTTTCCACAGTGAAGTCATCTATTCTAAACAGACTTAGGCAAGCATATCACCATATTGCCAGATTTATCGCTCAGCCCAGGCCCAAACTGACCACTGTGCTGTGCTCAGTACCTTACATTGGCCAGGTTTTGAAGTGAAGTTGACTACCCTTGCTGAGTACCAGCTTCAAATTAATTCACCTCCCCGCCCTCCAAGCCTGTCTAACCTACTGACCCGAAACCATTCACCACTTAGAACATCTCACCAGCCATTACTAAGTATACTTAAAACTCATTTAGCAGTTGGAAAGAGATCTTTTCATATGCAGCTGCACATAAATGGAACAATCTTCCAATAGGACGCCTGTCCTGCACATCCCTTTCTATAGTTTACAAAACAGTACAAGGACTTATTCCTTGCTACTGGCACGTAATCAGATATAACCCTGCCAAGCAGGCAGGGTTAATCCTATGTTATGCTGTCAAGGTTTCTCTGAACCCAGTGTAATCAATGAGTCTGAAAGTTGTTTATGCTCTGAAGTGTATGATGTTTTCTATCTTATGTACTTACTGCATCAAATTGTTGAAAATTTCTACTTGTTAATGTTGCTACTGTTTGTACCACTGTTAGAAATATAGAACGTAGAAGCATAGACTTTGACGGCAGATAAGAACCACTTGGCCCACCTAGTCTGCCCATTCCCTACCTAATGGATAAGCTGCAGATCCTGGTTAACCAACAGCCTACTTCCTCCTATCCCCCACTAGAATTGCTTTATGTCTGTCCATGCATTCTTGAATTCCCTACTGTTTTTGACTACACTACCTCCTCAGGAAGGCTGTTTCATGTATCCACAACCCTCTCTGTGAAAAATACTTCCTCACTTACCTCTGAGCTGTCCCCTCTATCTTCAAATTGTGCCTCCTTGTTCTTGCACATCTCTTTTCTGAAAGATGCTACCCTCTTGGACGTTGTTGATTCCCTTGAGGTACTTGAAAGTTTCTATCATGCCCCCTTTCCTCAAGGGATATTAAGCTCCTGTAATCTCTCTTCATATGTCTTCTGGTGCAGACCCTGCACCATCTTAGTTACTCTCTTCTGGACAGCCTCCATCCTGTCTATGTCCTTGCAGAGATGGCATCTCCAGAACTGCACGCAGTACTCCAGATGGGGTCTCACCAACTGTCTGTACAGAGGATAACAACTTCCTGTTTTCTACTGGTGATGCCTCCCTTATGTATCGCAGTATCCTGCCATCCCTCCTTACTACTTTCTCACATTGCTTGCCCACCTTTAGGTCATCTGATATGACTACCCCAGATCCCTTTCCAGTTTTGTTGTTGTTAGTATCTCACCCCATTGTGTACTCATCTCTTGGGTTTTGTTTCCCAGGTGCATCACTTTGCACTTCTTGCGTTGAATCTAAGCTGCATACATTTGACCATTCCTCCAACCTTGCCAAGTCCTTCTCATCCTTTCCACCCCACCTTCTGTATCAATTCTGTTGCAGATCTTTGCGTCGCCTGCAAGAGACGATTTTCCTTCCAGTCCCTCCGCAATGTCACTTATAAGACATTAAAGAGGACCGTCCTAGTACCGAACTGCAAGGGTACTCGGTTAGTAACCCCTTTTCTTCAGAGGGACTCATGCATTATTACCCTCTGTGTCCTGTTGTCCAGACAATTTTACCCAGGCTACCACCTTGGGACCCACTCCAAGGCTGGCTAACTTGTATATTAATCTTTGTGTGGGACTGTGTCAGATGCCTTGCTAAAGTCTAGATAGGCCATGTCCACAGTCCCTCCCTGGTCTACTACTTTGGTCACCCAGTCAAAGAAATCTATTAGATTTGTCTGATACGACCTTACCACTGTGAATCCATGCTGCCTTGGGTCCTGTGCCCCACTGGCCTCTAGGTACTCAACAATTCTTTCCTTCAGAAGTGATTCCATCATTTTCCTACCACTGAGATCAAACTAACATGTCTGTAGTTTCCTGCCTCTGCCTTGCTCCCACTTTTATGAAGTGGAATCACATCCACCCTCCTCTAGTCCTCAGGTACCACTCCATCCTCCCATGATTTGTTAAAGAGGGTAGTCAGTGGTGTCACTAGTTCTACCCTTAGTTCAGTTAGAATTCTTGGGTGAATCCTGTCAGGCCCCATTGCATTGTCCACCTTCAGTTTTAAGAGTTCTCTCAGAACCCTTTCTTCTGTGAATGGACTGGTATCGACCCCTATCCAGAGTGTTTCTATTGTTTGGTTTAGGTACCTCCCCTCCTCTTCTTTTGTGAATACTGAGCAGAAGTATTTGTTCAGTATCCTGCTGTTCACTGTCACCCTCTGCCCACATTCCTCCCCTTTATTAAGCCTCAGTATCCCTCCTTAGTCTTTCTTTGCTCCTTAATGTACCTATAAAGGTTTTATCCCCTTCTTAACAGAGTTGACTATCTTTTCCTCAGTTTTGGGCCTTTGCTATTCTGACTGCCTTCCTGCCTCCTTCTGCTTTAGCTGATATAGTTCTCTGTACTGCTTCTTCTGTTTCCTTATATTTCCTGAATGCTATCCTTTTCTCCTTAACCTTCCCTGCCACCTCTTTTGAGAACCACAGTGTGGTGTTTCCTTCGCTTTGTTTTGTTGATTTGCTTTACACAAAGGCTTGTTGCCTCTGTGATGGCAGTTTTGAATTTCCTCATTGTTCTTCCACCCTCCTTCTTGCCTGTTTGCTAATGCTTTCTGAGGTACTCCATTTTGCCAAAGTCAGCCCTCCTAAAGTCCAACACCTTGCTTTCGTATGCCTTGACTCTACAGCTGTGTTTATTGTGAACCACACTGTTTGGTGGTCGATGTTCCCAGATGGCTACCCACTTCTAAATCTGAGATCCTCTCTCCATCCCCATTTGAAAGTGCCAGGTCTAAGATTGCTCCTTCTGAGTGGGTTCCAACACTAGCTGTGTGAGACATGCCCCTGTAGGGCATCGAGAATGACCCTGCTCTTGGAAGTGGCTGCAGAAGGTGCTCCAGTTAACATCTGGAATATTCAGGTCCCCATCAACAATATCTCTCCTTTTTCTGACATTCTAAGGATTTCTTCTGTCATTCCTTGGCCATTGCCTCCCCTGAGACGGGGTCTGTAAATAACCCTGTGTGGGTGTGGAACTATTTCCTGTCTCCAGGGTGACCCACAGTGCCTACCCTCCCTGTTTGCCCTTTAGTTCTGTTGCTTTGATTCCTTCCTTATGTAGAGAGCTACTCTCCTCCTCCTCCTCCTCTTTTACTCTCCCTATCCCTCCTGTGGATTGTGTACCCTGGTATGTTGACATCCCAGTCATGGTTCTCTGTGTACCATGTTTTCTGTGACTGCCATGATATCCAGGCGTCCTCTTCCATCAAGGCCACTAGTTCTGGGAGCTTGTTACCCAGACTACGGGCATTGGTACTCATTGCCCTCCATTTTTGATGGCCTTACCCCTTTAGGCCCATCCCTGTCCTTACTGTCTTTGCCTTTTTCGGGATATACACCATGTCCTCCAGAAACAATCAGCTACAATTCTGACCCACCACCTCGTGAGTGCCTTCCTTCCTTTCAGACACCTGTTTTGCAGAGTTTAAGTAACAGGTCTAGTCACAAATGACTGCAGATATTCTCCCAGCTAAATTTCCTCCTGGCAAATAAAAGTTCCACTAAGAAAAGTCAACCCCCAAAACAGAGAATCAAAACACTGACTTCAACTTACTTAATCACCTCCTTGATATAAGGAAGATGGTGGCTGCTCTCTGGCTCACCTACAGCAGACAGAGTCCACAAACAACTCCTGTTTTGAATCCACAGTTTATCATACCCTTTCAGCTCCTCCTTATCAGACATCTATTTCACAGAGCTTAAGTAACAGGTCTAGTCACAAATGACTGCAGATATTCTCCAGCTAAATTTCCCCAAATAAAAGTTCCACTGAGAAAAGTCAACCCCAAAACAGAGAACCATAACACTGACTTCAACTTAGTTACACAGGCCCCAAAAGTAAGAATTCAATTCAGTGTACATCTATTAAATCACCTCCTTGCTATAAGGAAGCTGGTGTCTGCTCTCTGTCTCACCTACAGTACCTTTAATGCCCATCTACTATGTTTAATGGCTGTCATTTGTGGAATACTTAGATTCCTGGGTTGCACTGAAAAGGGACTGTCTTATCTCAGTGGTCATCAGAATTCAAATAAATGAAGTCTGTTGGTCACCATTTCCGCCATCAAAATGTGCTGTGTGAGGGTCAGTCATATGAAGTCCAGATTTCAACTGTACCTTCATTTTTTCACATAGACACCTCTGAAGTGGTGCTGGGGCAGTGTTATCACAAGATTTTGAGGATGAGATTCACCCCATCCAATATCTATTTTGCAAACCTTTCCCGAGCAACGCTATGTCATGCTAGAAAAGCGAGTCTAGCGGTAAGTGGGCAGTGGTTGTCCTATGCTACTAACTATTGGGACAGAAGTTCACCCTCATCACTGACTATACACTACCACCCTCAAGTGATTACATGCTATGCAGGATTCTAATTTCCATGTCAACAGATTGTATTTGGTGTTACAGCCTTTTTGTTTAATGTGCGCATCAGGCAGGTACACAGCATGGTAATTCAGATTTTTTCTCTAGGAAGGTGGGTCTTTGATGGCCTTCACTGAGTATGCCACAGGCATGACTGAGTGGGAGGATATGGACAGAGTTTATGTTTATTACGCCTTTACCCATAAACCTTCTTCACAACCCTGCAACACAGGCAATGCAGGTTTGACTGGGGCTGTGGTGGGATTTCTACCAAACCCTACTGCTTTCAAACTGGTCTCTTAAGACCTCTCCACACTGCTTTTTCTGGGTATTGGATGTACCTCAGGGTGAAGGGTGTAGAGCTCAGTCCAGAACAAAGTGACAGAAGGAGTACAAGGGTCCAGTCTGGCCAGGATGGATTCACTGGTGGATCCAGTAGCACCACTGTAAATCACATTTATTGAAATCAAAGGCAGAGAGGTCCATTTTGGAGACCAACTCATGCCTGGTGATGGTGGTGGTGGGGAATACAAGCTTTATTTCTGTAGAGTTCTCCCAACTTGGTAAGGTGTTGGAGTGGATTGCATCAACATGCGCTGAGAAATCAAGGTGGCTGTCAAGCCAAGCTTCTATGTACTTAATAGAGGTGGACAGTCTCAATTTTGACACCTTCAGGGTTCACCCTTTAGTTCATTCTATTGTATAATATTACTCTCCCAGTTTGTAATTGATCCTGCTTTGTTCTGGTTTAGCCTCCTCTGTAATCATCTGCCATTTCCATAAGCAATGTTTTGTTAAAAGCTACTTCAGTATGTGAATACTGTGTTTTAGTTTGTTAAAATTGTAATAAACTATTTGTGTGTGTGGGAGTGTTGGGGTGTGGATGTGGGTGAGTGGTGTGTGATTGTGAAATAACGGTGTTGTGATTGGGTAGGGTGGGTTGTTTGTTAGGAGGGCTGTTTTAAAGTTGTGGGTTGATTTGAGGTTTTATTGGGCTTTGTGGGCGTAATTTGAGGACTGGTTGTTAATAAGTGTCTAGTTGGGAATGTGTCTGGGACAGAAATTGTTTAGGCACAGCTACTCGGGGCTACCTATGGGACCTCTGTGCCTTCAACTTCCAGCACTTCCGGCTGAGATCTACAGGAGGTGTAGAGCTTTGGGGATAGCTTGGAGGAGGGGTCTGATGAGGGTGACTCCTGGTGACTGCTGGGGTGTCGGAGATTCGGTGTGGTGAGATCAAGGAGATGACCTGGGGTGAAGTGGTAACTTGAGAGGGATTGTCATGGTTAGTTCCCATACCCAAGGGCTCCATCTTCGATGGGCAGAGAATTGGACCGACTGCCTCACCTCATCCTACTGGGTTGTGTTATGCAATGCCAGGTTGGTGAGGAACAAGACTGCTATAATAAGCGGACTTGATATCCTCGATTTGACCTGGCTTGCATCATAGAGACCTGGCTGGATGAAAATGCCACCCCATTTTGAGGCGACAGTGCCGACTGGGTACTCCATGATACACAGCCTGACAGAGGATCACTGGGGCGGGGGTGCTATTTGTTTTAAATCTAGTTTGAACCTCATGGTGCTAACTGAGGTCCTACACAGTCCTTTGAGTGGGCTTTGGGGTTCTCCTGCTTTATCGCCCCCGGGAAGAGATGGGGACTTTTGGGAGGTCGAGGAACTTGTCACTGACCTGAGTGTTGGAGTCCCCGGTGGTTGATCCTGGGGACTTCAATACTTGGTTGATGGTGGCTCTCGAGATCTGTGAATGACCTTCTCAGGAGCATGGAGGCCCTGGGCCTGACACAAAATGTAACATTAGAGACTCACCTGTGGCCACACACGGACTTGTTTTTTCAGGAGGTTTAGACATTTTAGACCTCTGTGCATCTGGTGGTTTGGTCAGATCACAGCACTGCTGGGTTCACATTTAGGGCCCCCTCAAGATAGTCCTGCCCCTGTGGAAACTGCCGGTACCCTCATTAAAGGAGTTTCCTCTATGGGACTATCAGTGGTGCTGAACCTATCGGATGTTGTGGCAGCTAGAGCTGTTGGGCCGGAGGAAGCAGTGGCAGCCTGTAATAGGCTGTTACTGTGGCCTTTGACTCAATCGCACCCATTAGTGTTCACTCCTTTTCTACTCACCATCTATACGGAGGCCCTTCAGTGGAGGTGTTTAAGGCTCTCCCAAGACCCACGTATTTCATCTGGCCTTCCGGACACTGTATATTAAATTTTAGTTCTGGATGGCCCATGCTAGTACTGTTTTAATCAGATCTTATTTATTTAACTGTTGCGGCTTGTTTTACTGTTGACAGTTTTAATATTTGATAGTAGTAATGTTCATGTATGGTGCCCAGAGCCTCCGAGATTGGGCGCCTGGAAAAATAAAATTTGCCTTGCCTTGCCTTACTCACCAGAGACCTCCGTTGTTTGATGAGGCTCTCCAGAGTTTAAAGATTAAGGGACGGAGGTTAGAGAGATGCTGGAGGAGATCTGGCTCAATGGAGGATAAATTGGCCTTGAAGTCACATTATGCTGACTATCAGGGGCGATCTCCAGGAAAAGGCGGAATTTCTGTCTCAGGAGATTGCTGCGTGAGGAGCAGACCAGCTCAGCTCTTTCGAAGGTAGATAGGTTTTACATCCTGTCTGTCTCCATGCTGGGGAGCAGTTTCTAGCACTAGATGCAAGGAGATGGCTCTGTTCTTTGCCTACAACGTGTCCACCATTAGGGCTGAGGTCTCCTTGAGTATCTCTCAAAAGGATGCAATGCCCGACCTGAGTTGTGCCGGAACACTCCTCCTGTCTGGGGTGAGTTTGAGCTGGTTGGTTAGAGGAGGTGGTGGGATAATCTCAAAGCTCCGCCTACACAGGTGACCAAGTCCAACCCGCCTTTGATTGGATGTTTGGTCCTGATTTGATCTGTGGTGGCTGAGATCATCTGGAGTTCATTGAGGAGTGGGGTCTTTCCACTGTCCTTGAAAGAGGCGTTGGTTAGGTCCTTTTGAAGATGCCTCATTG
Source organism: Neoceratodus forsteri (assembly GCA_016271365.2). Taxonomy (NCBI): domain Eukaryota; kingdom Metazoa; phylum Chordata; order Ceratodontiformes; family Ceratodontidae; genus Neoceratodus; species Neoceratodus forsteri. The sequence goes on from JADMNL010000025.1 coordinate 232,361,529, forward strand.
GACCCAGACTGCCTCAGCAATTACAGGCCAGTCTCAAACCTCCCATTTTTAGGGAAGGTTATTGAAAAAGTGGTGGCCATGCAGCTTGAGAGACATCTTGCCTCTTCCTCTGCCTATGAGCCTTTCCAGTCTGGGTTCCAAGTGGGGCATAGTACGGAGACAGCACTGGTAAGGGTGTTAAATGATCTTCTGATGGCCAGGACAGGACAGCCTGTACCATCTTGGTTCTCCTGGACCTCTCGGTGGCATTTGACACCATGGACCATGAGGTGCTGCTTGACCGCCTGCAGTTCTGGTGTGGACTCTGTCAGGGACTGTCATCAACTGGTTCAGGTCATAACTGACAGGCAGAGTGCAGAGGGTGAAAATGGGACTCATCTCATCAAACCCAAAGCCTCTGTGCTGTAGAGTTCCGAGGGTTCGATCTTGTCACCTCACTGTTCATGGTGTATATGCACCCACTGGGGACATTATCAGGCAGTATGGGCTGTGCTTTCACTGCTGTGCAGATGATACCCAGATGTACCTGTCCTGTGCACTCAAAAATCAGTTGTTGGACTCCGTGATTAACAGCTGCCTTGAGGAAATCCAGTCGGATGACTCACAACTGGCTTAAGCTTAACCCAGACAAGACTGAGGTACTGGTTGTGGATCCGGTCACCGGGGCAAGGGTGGTGTTTCCTTGTTCCTCTAATCGGTGAAGGATTTGGGCGTGATTCTAGATGATGGTCTAACACCTGATGCTCAGGTGTTGGCTGTGGTCAAAGTGGATTTTATCATCTTAGGAACATTGCCGAATCTGAGCCTTGATCCCCAGGAGGACCCTGACCATGCTGGTGCATGCTTTGTCATGACCAAGTTGGACTACTGCAATGCCCTGTACCTTGGGTTGCCTGGGGGCAACCTTCACTCGCTGCAGTTATTGCAGAATGCAGCTGCAAGACTTGTGACTGGGGTGAGAAGATTTGAACATATCACCCGTTCCTCTGCGGACTGCACTGGCTGCCAGTCAGGTGGATGGTTGTCTTCAAGATAGGGCTCCTTGCCTGAAAAGACCCTGCATGGATGGGGCCTGGGGTATCTAAGGATCTCCTTGTTTCTTACTGACCAGTCTGGGCACTCCATTCTGCGAGGGTGGCCTCCTTGGGGTTCCCAGGGTTGGGTTGTGGCATTCTGGAGATAGGGCATTTTGTGGTGGCTGCGCTGCCCTGTGGAACTCGTTGCCTTGTTATCTAAGGAGGCCCCTCAGTGGAAGCCTTTAAAGGAGGATTAAAGACATATTTGTTCCAGCCGGCTTTTATTGATTGAAATGAGTTAACAGAATGGTCATTTATATATTTTATTCAAGATGGTATATTAACTGAAAGATTTGTTTGTTTTAAAATTTTTCACTGTATTGTCTGTTGTAAGGCATTCAGAGTCCCAGGAATTGGGAGCCCTATAAATAAAAATATCTGTCTATCTATCTATCTATCTGATCAGTGTTTTTATCTGTTAGTCTTTAATAGTTCCATTATAAATTTACAAAAGTTGATCTTTATTTTGTTTCTTAGATCTACTGTATACTAAGTAAAGTATAATTTATTGTTTCCTTTAGCCATCCTCCTCTCTCTATAACTGATTGAACTTCTATGTCAATATAATTTTCTATATGGGTTTCTTGGGTTGAGTTGGAAATAGTATCTGTACATTATAGCGGAGCCTTATAAAAATCTATATAGCCTCTTGACTGATTATGTCTGGTTTCCTGAATTTCGTTCCTTTCTCTCCAAATGGGGCCTGACTGATTGAAGTGTTTTTTCAGATCTTCTGTTGTCTGCTTTAAGTCATTTAAGATCATTTTCATCTGTGACATTTTCCTGTGATATTTCATCAGTATTGTCCTTGTTTCCTGTCTTCTGACATTCTCATAATTCTTTCTCTTGAGCCACCGTGCCATTCAAACATCCCAAGTCTGGTGTTTTTATGTTTGCAATCCTTCTCCACTCCTGTTAGTAGAGTTTAGATTAATAAGATCACTTATAAACAACCTCCTCATTCTCTGAGTTGTCACTAAAGAGTTTATTCAGTTTCTGGAGTTAGCATCCGTCTCTGTTACCATCAGATTTACTTCTTTGCCATGGGCCTGTAATATTGGACATGGACTCACGTTAGTCTCTAGGAAATGTCTTGAGGAAGCTCCCTTCCCCTTCTAGAATAATTACCCTCACCAAATGTAGTTGATGTAACATATTCAGTTTTTTTCCTTAGGCTTTATAATTTTTACAAATTCTGTTTTTCCCAATTCTGGCTCCATTTTCTTCCTAATTCTAAAACCTACCATGATCCAGTATGCTCACTAATATGCTCATATACTCTTCTTTCCTTGCAAAAATATGAACTTTAAGCTACTAATCATAATATACCGTTAATTGAGATGCTTTTACATAAATTAATTTGCAAAACTTGTTAAACCTGTAAGTTCAACCACCTTCATTCAGGTTTATTTTGACTTATGCAAGGAATCTAAGTAATTTTAAATTCACAACAGTACACATCCTCCGGGATTCTCTTTGATTCTTTTCCTGTCCAGGACTCTTCCTCCAGGCTTTTCTTCTGTTTTTGTCTCTCTCTGTTCTATTTCTCCATATACATGTATCTTCTGTAACCCCACCGAGGTATGCCGTTTCCATCTTGACAGCACTACCTGGTGGGCTGGGTCTGGGGAATATGTCACTCGGCACATTGGCTAGGTTTGGCTACTCTGCAACAGGGGCACCCAAGTAACTCTGGACAAAGGAAGCAATAACTGTAATGTCCAATACCAGAAGTGGGATTCTAAAGTGTGGCTTTTATTCACATCCAACAGAATAAACAAAGCATAGATGGACCCCATGGGGCTACACTTCGGATGCAGATTTATGGAGATCAGAACACATCCTATTCACTTTAGACCTCAGGCTCTGAAACACACTGGGCACACAGCCCGAACATGCGCTGCTCTGGGTTTTCCTGGCTCGGCTCCCTTGCCAGCCACTTGGACACTTTCCATTTAGCATGGAAACATTTACTGGTGGCTCCTAAACCACCTATGGCACTTCTGCTCCATAAGGAATCTTCCTCATCAATCCCACGTCTGGGTACTTTCCTCAGGCACTGGCCAAGTACCTGAGAGAAAGCAACAGGTGTCCCAAAGTAAACCCATAGAGGTGAATTTGGTTACTACTGATGGGGGTCTCCCACCTCTCACTCCCATAATTCATACCGGCCATTTCTCTGGACTGTAACACCTCATCCTTTAAAACACTTTGCTATGTAGATTCTCTTTAAATGTATTCACATTCAATCTACTGTCTTTACATCCCATTTGTGCTGAACTTGAACATACCTAATAAGTGGCTGTCTCCATTACTCTAGACCTCCACAGAGTTAAGCAGTCCAATCCTCACATCTTCCAAACTGTACTTGGCTGTCTTTTCCTGACCCCACAGTAACAGTCACTTTAGTTTCATCTTGTTTCAGGTGAAAACACAATGGCCCTTTAGCAGAGTGAACTCATCCCTTTGTTGCAGGTGCCCCACAGGCATTTTCTCCTCAAAAGATCTCATCCAGAACTTCTGGTGCCTTAGCACGAACATAAATCAGACAGCTTCTTTCTCCCTAGCTGGACCAGGGGTTGCCCTGGAAGCAGGCTGATTCTTTCACCCCATGCCGCAGGGATGGGGCCCTGAGCCACTAAAGCAGTCTCTACCACTTCACTGTGCTCTTCTTGTGTTCCTCTTAAGGTGAGAATACACACTCTACAAAAAATAATAGCTCTTTGGCAGAGCTTAGAGTTCTGAGGCCTGCTTACAGCAGAGCACCTCCTTCCTCTACTACAGACTGCAACAGAATCTACTCAACTCACTTCAAATTCCCCAACGTTCTCTCTAACCTCCAACTGCAACATTCCAGTGTGGCTTATGCAGCTGTGACAGTTCTAAAATGATGTCATCCTCAGTCTCAGGAGACTGAGAACAGAGGAAACAGTGTGAAATCCATTTAACTGGAGTTTCACAAGCTGCCTTCCCTGCCTACCACTAGGTCTTACTGGGATTCTAGTAACCCGGATAACAGGAGTTACACTCACACTGGGCCAGGAAAATGACTGTCCGCGGTCATTAGCTACCAACATAGGCCATCCTACCCTATGTGCTACCTACTGAGAGGGGTGATCAGGCCCCCTCCTGCCATGTGCTAGGCACAGGCAAAGCAACACTAAGGGCCCAGCGGTCATCTGCTGGCGTATCAGCCTCTACTCTTCCCGCTGACTATGGGTACCCAGTGGCTCTGGAAGAACTATCCAGAGCATAGCCCTATTACATCAGTACTGCGGCCCCTATGGCTGTTCAGGACCACAGCCTGTCTATCCCCCAGCCCTCCAGGGAAAACCTGTCTGCCTCTAACTTAAAATTCCCAGAAACAAAACAAACAGGGGACCTCCCGACCCTGGACACCATGCAACACACACTAGGAGCTAATACCATACACCATGCATTACTCCCACACTCCCCACAACCATACCTGTGGAAGAAAAAAGTTACACACAGTAACAACAACAATAACAGTACTTTAAACATTACACTCTAAAGTACTACTAAGTCCCTCCTCCTCTTCTTGTCTTCTCTTCTTATCTTCTTCAGGAACACCTGCAAGAAAAAGAAAGACAACGACACTCTAATCTGCATACACAGTCTATCTAAACCCCTACCATCAAAACACTGGAGAATCCCAAAAATATTTTCTTTTAGAAAAGTAGAAAAAACAATATAAACATTAGAAACAATGACATTATTTACAATACACCATATTTGGGGATGGAATGCCCTAAAAGTCCCATCTAGTGACCACAGTGCCCGAGGAGTCCATTAAAGAGTCTCTCCTGGGCCAGAGCCCGATGAAGCACAGTTCTAGCAGGCCAAAGTCCCGAAGGGAGGTCTTTGAGGACAGTTCAAACATCTGGAGTCTGCTAGTGTAGGGTATGTATTGCAATGTCATAAGAGTAGAAAAGTCTGGACTTACCAGTTCCTTGTAGAAGCGAAAATGGTACCACACATGGTCCTCAGCCAAAGACTCTCCCTGGCAGCATTCTTCCAATACAGCTGGTGGACATCTTCTGGGAAACAACAGGAGGGCACATCTGGAAACTGCTGGGTTGTTGTCATCTCTGGAGCTGGAACCTTGGAACAGGAACAAAAGGAAAACAGCTGGTCTGAAGTCATCCGATACCCAGGCGATGAATCAGGATACAGCTGGGCTGGTGTCCTCTCTGGATCTGAAGTCATCTGGTGGGCCAGTTGATGGATTCTGGAAAGCCAGTACACTGCAGAACTGATGAATGTGGGGCACCTGAGTCCTGGACGTCCAGACTGGCAGAACAATATAGGTATGGCAGCGGCTGGAGTGGCAGCACTGGCTACCACTACTCTGCTTTCCATTTGGTAGGCATGGGCACATTCGCAGGAAGGTCTTTTGTATTGTGCCAATAGCACAACGGTCAAGTGCTTGAATTATCACCCGTCTGGGTGCTCATAATTCACACTGTGAAAGGTTTCATCCTCTCCATCCACTATTCGAACAGTATCAATAAACAGTGTCCTGCCTCTTTTCCACTGGCTGTATTTTTCTTGAAACATTCTGTTTTTGACATGCTTGTTTGCACCAGGATGCACACATTTCATTGCTTCTTCCCAAATCCAGGATTTCCTGCTTTTTCAATTTCCTCCCAGACTCTCGGAGGAAAGGTAGGAAAAGAACATCTCATAGATTTAATTCACTTTCTTATGAACCAGTCTTTCCTCTTTACTAGCTTTGGTTTACCTGAGACCTCTGGCCTGGCTTGGGGCAGCCAGTCCTGGTTCTGCCAGCTACACATTCTTAACGACACAAAAATGGATCCCTGGCTTCTTATTGCACAGCCAGGTCAGTGGAATCACCATTCTCTGCCATGCATTCCTCTGAGGCAAGAGCTTGAGGCTGTGTACCAGTTCCTTTTCACAAGGCCACATAGGTTCCCCTCTTCTTCTTCCTCACTGAGAATCTGTGCCCAGGAGTGAGCAGTCATCCTCACTCCTGAGACTGTCCACTCTTAGGCTGGGCGGGAGGTCGAAACCTCCCATTCAAAGGCCTCCCTCATCTCGTCTTCACCTATGAGACTTTGGCTAGAATCCTCTCTCTCAAGGGTCTACTGATGCCTTCCTGAAATGTCTCTCTGTGACTCAGACCTGAAACATCAGCACATTGTTCTGTCTATAAATCTGCACCCTCTAGCTTTGTGCCACACTCTGAGGGGCCTTCTCCAACATGCTTCACCTGGTGCTGTGTGCCTGCCAACTGCAGATTCTTGAACTTTTGTCCATGTGGGAGCCAAACAAATCTTGGGTGCTTTAAACAAACCATATATCTCTAGGCACCCAGAACAGTGAGGTACCATGAAGACATCCCTTCAGCATTTAAGCACATCACACATACCGTACTAGATATCCAGGAATCGCCACATGAGGAAGCAGTCGTCCCTGTAGTAACATCTCTCAATGTCCCTTAACTTGTTAACTTCTACTGCTATCACAGCCGGGCATGATCCAGGTAGCAGACTGGTCCAGAAGCCATAACTGCAGAGAAAACAAACAACGCCGCTGTTATTTTAAGTCCCACATCACTGAAAACTTCTTTCTCTTTCAAAATGGCTCCTCTGCTGCTTTGTTTACATTACTACCCCACCCTGTAATGGCAGCGGCAGCACCACGCATCAACATTCTGTAATTGGGTCAAACCACTGTGCATCCGATTTACACTCTACTGATAACTTTGCTCAAACTCCACAAACTTGCACTGTTCTTTCTGCTTTCACATTTATATGATTTACCACGGACTTTTCACTTGCTGAAGACATTGCTGTAGCTTACAGTCCCTTAAAGCCTCAGTATTTCATAGCACAGGATTATCTGTATTTCTTGCTGCATATCTGATACAACTCACAGTCTCTCACATGACTTTGAAAATTATACTGATGCTGAACCTATAATTATGCTCTCAGTCGATTGCTTAGAATTCTTGCTTTTGCTGGTAAACTTAACAGAGTCCTTCTTTGCAAAGCGGTTACACTGCAACACACAGATTCAGCTGACTTTTGGTAAAATCACTTAGTTTGAGCAATTATTTCTGTTAGTATTCACTGTTATCAGCAGCTGTTTGCTGTGATGGAAAAATGGCCTGCAGCCAGTCTTTGAGGCCTCTGGAAAGAAGCGGGTTGGCAGTCCTGCTGATTGTCCCTCTGAACACCACACTCACAGTCCAGTCGATCGAGATGCGAGTTGAGCCTGAATTTAAACAGAAAGTCAGTTTTCACACTTTACAGCACTTTCAATCACCACGGCGCTCCTCCTGGTAAGCCAGTTACGCACCTCCACTCCTCTCCTCTCGAATGCTGTGCAGTCACTCTAGAGCTGGCTTGGGGCGGGGTTGATTGCATTCTCACCAATCACTCAACGCCATGCAAATGAGCCTCTTTCCTCTTGTGCTGTTCTCCTCATGGCGATCGTCGAGCAGGCAAATTTAAACTGCAAAACCACACTTTTTTTTCAACTGACTCCATGGCGGAGCCCATTTCAACCATTTTCATGGCCATTAAGCACAACAAGTCTCTCAGTTCAAACAGAAAGCATTTCCAATGTCTAGGGCACAATTTTCCTTTTGCTACCCACAGTTTTCCACACTTTTCTTTGTCACAAACACTTTTAAAAGCTGGCAAACACTGTAATTTGATGCAGGACAAGGGCATACACTCTCAGGCTTTACTGCTCCTTGGTAAACAGTTGGCATTTAATAGCAGCACATGGATAACAGCACACAGCCCGGCACATTAGTTAAGCGTTGCTTCAGTTGTTTGGGCTACCCTGCCAGATAAGCCAAAACACTAGCCTTTGTCCGAGCGACCTTTCTTACATTCCTCCCTAAATTCCAAACCCAAATCCTCAGCGGTGCCTCCATTTTGTAACCCCCACCAGGTATGCGTTTCCATCTTGACAGCACTACCTGGTGGGCTGGGTTCAGGAGGAATATGTCACTTGCACATTGGCTAGGTTTGGCTACTCTGCAACAGGGGCACCAAGTAACTCTGGACAAAGGAAGTAATAATTGTAATGTCCAATACCAGAAGTGGGATTCTAAAGTGTGGCTTTTATTCACATCCAACAGAATAAACAAAGCATAGATGGACCCCACGGGGCTACATTCCTGGTAATGCAGATTTATGGAGATCAGAACACATCCTATTCGCATAGCCCTCAGGCTCTGAAACACACTGGGCACACAGCCTGAACTTGCAGCTGCTCTGGGTTTTCCTGGCTTGGCTCCTTTGCTAGTCACTTGGACACTTTCCATTTAGCATGGAAACATTTACTGGTGGCTCCTAAACCACCTATGAGCACTTCTGCTTCATAAGGGAATCTTCCTCATCAATCCACGTCTGGTACTTTCCTCAGGCACTGGCCAAGTACCTGAGAGAAAGCAACAGGTGTCCCAAAGTAAACCCGTAGAGGTGAATTTGGTTACTACTGATGGGGGTCTCCCACCTCTCGCCTCCCATAATTCATACCCGCCATTTCTCTGACTGTAACACCTCATCCTTTAAAACACTTTACTATGTAGATTCTCTTTAAATGTATTCACAATCAAGTCTACTGTCTTTACATCCCATTTGTGCTGAACTTGAACATACCTAATGAGTGGCTGTGTCTATTACTCTAGACCCCCACAGAGTTAAGCAGTCCAATCCTCACATCTTCCAAACTGTACTTGGCTGTCTTTTCATGACCCCACAGTAGCAGTCACTTTAGTTTCATCTTGTTTCAGGTAAAACACATTGGCCCTTTAGCAGAGCGAACTCACCCCTTTGTTGCAGGTGCCCCACAGGTGTTTTCTCCTCAAAAGAAATCTCGTCCAGAACTTCTGGTGCCTCAGCACAAACTTAAATCAGGCAGCTTCTTTCTCCCTGGAAGCAGGCTGATTTCTTCCCCATCCCCGCAGAGATGGGGCCCTGAGCCACTAAAGTGGTCTCTACCACTTCACTTGGCTCTTCTTGTGTTCCTCTCCAGGTGAGAACATACACCTCTACAAAAAATAGCTCTTTGGCACAGCTTGGACTCTGATAGCCTGCTTCCAGCAGAGCACCTCCTTCCTCTACTACAGACTGCAACAGAATCTACTCAACTCACTTCAAATTCCCCAACGTTCTATTCTAACCTCCAACTGCAACATTCCAGTGGCTTATGCAGCTGCAACAGTTCTAAATGATGTCATCCTCAGTCTCAGCTGTGACTGAGAACAGAGGGGACAGTGTGAAATCCATATAACTGGAGTTTCACAAGCTGCCTTCCCTGCCTGCCACTAGGTCTTACTGGGATTCTAGTAACCCCGGATAGCAGGGGTTACATTCTTTCTCAAATCTCTTTTCTTTACTTTTTATTGACCACCACTGAAGTTTGAGTCAACACATTTTCTTGTTCTCCTCTGCACCTTAACTTTTCCTTTCTTTTCTTTATTTTCTTTCCTTCAAGTCAAACTCACTGTCTGGGAGTAGGAGGTAAAGAAAGAGCTTCTTCTCACTGACAAATGAGAGTTCTTTATTGTCCAAAGATGTGGAATTTGACCTTTGTGACCACAGGTGATGAAGAAAGTAGTGGAATTGAAGATCTCTGGTGAGTTATAGTCAACATACATGGAGAAAGGAAAAAAAATAGAAGAAAGAGACCTTCCCTCATGGGGGGTCTCTGTTATTAAGCTGTTCTAAAATGAACTCTCAACATAAAGTAACCAGATAGAAGAATCTATCATATTAAATTAAGAGTTATTAGAGTTATATTTCCTTTTTCCTGTCTCTCTCTCTCTCTCTCTCTATTCTTTGCAAAAAACTATGTTAGGAGGCAGTATAGGCGCAGTGGGTTAAGGCTCTGAGCTGCTGATCTTGAGACCTGGGTTTGAATCCCACCGCCTCCTAGGTGCATACTGTATGATCCTGTGCAAGCCACTTAACTTCCTTTTGCTCCCAGGTCGCATCTGGAAACAAGCTTTGGCTTAGTGTGCTACTCCTGGCTAAACAATGTTCCATGTTCCTGTGTTACTGCATCAGTTAGGGTTCAACTTAATGCAACAAAAGTAGGGAAATGTGGCATTAGGGGTGTCAGACCTAACTCCCCCACCCCCAAGCAGCAAAAGGAAAAACATTAGGGTTTGGGTCTCCTGACTCTTGGCAAATCAGTGGTGGGGTCTCCTTGGGTTGTCAACCCTAATGCTCACCCCATCCCTGAGCAAATAAGGTTCAATGTGATCCTGCACTTCTGTGTGGTAACGGATGTCAAAGATTTGTGGGGCTTTCTGGCAGGCTGCAGAAATGCAGGTAAATATTTCAGTGTTCACTCATAACTTAGTGTTTTTACCATATTTTTCCACCAGATTTTCAACATAGTCTTCTTATGACTCCACCTCATGAATCCGGTAGGTGAAAATGTTCAAATCCACTGAAAACATAATTTGGGGAGCAGCTGCAAATCATCCTTTGATCCAGATTTAAAATTTTCATCTGCATTGTTCATGAGTGGGGTCCCAAAAGGGCATTTATTTATTTATTGATTTATTTATTGAAATTTGTTGACCGGTGGACCCACTGAGACAACAGGGTCCCTTTTCAGGGGCGACCGGAATTAATTACAATTAAAAGGCACATAAGCATACAGAAGACAAAAAGCGAAGCAGGCGGAACCCTCCAGGGCTGGCGCAGTCCTCAAGCCTGTTGAATCGTCCTCCTACTCCCTCAGGTCTCAATGTCCTGGGGTGCTCAAAGTCCCTTATACTCGAACACTAATGAGGGAAAGGGACTTTGCAACATCTTGTCGAGGCTATGGAACTCCCTTCCTGACCACATTCATTCCTCCCTTCCCACTTGAGCCTCAGAATTCCTGTGGGGCACTTGAAACTGTCCTCTGTGTGTGGGTGTCCTAAATCACCTTAATCAGGTCTCCAAATTGGTCTCATCCAATCCACTGTCCACTGTCCTTTAACTCTGGGAAGCACGTGATTGCTCGCTATCTGCTTATGAATTATGTGGCCCTGGTAAACGGGTCACTCATACAGTGTAATCACCATTGAATGTCTTAGTCTATTTATTCTGTATGTATATGTATATTTTACCTATTTACTGCTCACTGTAGACTATCTGTTCATCTTGCTGTCCTGTAACTATGTACATTGCCCTCTTGTCGTTATGTACCTTGTTTGAACCTGTATTTTCACTGTACTCTCCGGGTCATACCTGAAAATAGGCATACACTTGTCTAGTGTACCTACCTGGTCAACAAAAGCTAAATAAATAAATTACATAGATTACACATATAAGGAGCATATAGTAGACATAAAACAGGTAGCAGAAGAGGTAGTCAGTTATACAAAGTAAGTGCTCAAGGCTAACTACCACTAGTCAAAATAAAGGTAATTAGAAACATATCAACACGCAGGAACCTGGGGGATCATTGCAATGCTGTTGCTGGGAGTTGGACACCAACTCGGCAAGAGGTGTGCTTTGATTGGGCACTAAATCTGTGGGTGGCCTGGCAAGGGAGGAAGGCCCTGGGTTCATATGGGTACACAGTAAATATAAGGCCACAAACATTTCAAGTGGAAGTGCACTGATTTACTACTAGCAAGTGGGATTTTAGAGCATATTGAAATGAATTCAGAGTAGAGCAGTTCATCACCACTAAAGGTAGGCTGTTCCAGAGGGCTGGGGCAGAGATGGCAAGGACCTGTCACCAGCTCGGGATCTTGTCCTAGGGACATCCAGGTTGGGGTGGGCAGCAGACCTCAGGTCATGTTTAACTGACTTGAATTGGAGAAGTCCATTTAGGCTAGGGAGGCTGATAATTTGGCTGTTTTGAAAGCAAGACAGAGTATATGCAAGTCTATCCTCAAGTGATGGCCAGCTCAGTGAGGTAAGAACATTACAGTGGTGATCTTGGAGATGAGCAGCTGCAAAGGCAGGCAATTTTGTGATACAGGACTCTGAGTTTGGTAAGTTTAGTGCTACAGAGGTTTTTATTAGGGGAGCACCATAGAAATACTAGAAGGATGACAGTTTGATTGAAAATATTGAAAAACTGTGAAGTTATGAGTACGTTAAAATATTTCAACATTCACTCATAATTTGGTCATTTTATCATATGTGCCTCCAAACTTTCAACACAGTCTTCTTATAGCCACATCTCATGAACCAGTAGGTGAAAATTTTCAAATCCTGCCCAAAAGGTAATTTTTGAGTTTGTCATGGTGCGCAGGCACAGATGAACTCATTGCTACAGTGCTCTACAGGGGTGTGCCCAATGGAGACCTCCGTTGCTAGGGGCGGTGAGTGGCAGGCTAATCAGTTGACAGGCTGGCGATAACTCTGTTTCAGCTGGAATTGGACAACTTTTCAAAGGACGGAGCCTCACCAATAGTGGCGGCTTGGTCCTTTGAAGTTGCATTCCTGCATGCACTGCGTTCCTAGTTAGCGTTCCACTGCTGTAGCTTACAGCAGTGTGTGAATGCTGCTTGAGCCCAGGACTTCTGCATGCCCCTCACAGTTAAAAAGAAAAGAAACCAATGGGGGTGCCAATCCCTGTTGGCATGCCCTCTCCCAGTTCATTTTTGCTGATGGGGAGCCCACTCCCCGTGGCATGTGTCCCCCTCCCAAATTTGTTGCATGCCCAGGGGTGCCCAATCCCCTTGGCTCTTGCCCCTCAGCACTTATATGTGCCAGCGGGAGTGCCCAACTCCCTATCAGCATGCCCTCTCCCAGTTCATTTTGTTGTGGGAGCCCACTCCCATCAGCATAATGCCCCCAATTTCTTGTGCTGAGGGCTGCCCAATCCCCTCGGCTCTTGTCCCCAACACTCGGCATGTGCTGATGGGGGTGCGAATCTCCTGTCGGCTACAGCCCCCAAACACTCAGGTGGCATGCTGGGAGCCCACCCAAGCGTGCCAAATGTCCCTGTAAAAAAAAACCTTCCCATGAGGTTCTCAAAAAAAATTTAAACCTGTAAACTAGAAAGCGGTCCCTCATTGAGTCCGTGGCCCCTCCCCAACCCTCACCCACCCTCTGTGCACCCACCTCCCCACACCTCCACACCCATACTTACCTCCAGAGCCTGGCATGATAATCTTGGTGGACCGGAACACATCTGCACTCTTGAAGCGACCACAAACTGAAGAAATGCGGTAACCTGTATAATGGCATAAATAGGGTTTATTCAACTTTGATGCATATCTCTGCCATTTTTGGGAATAGTGGCACCAAATTTTCAACATGGGGTTCTTGGGACCCCACGTCATGAATTCAGTCACTGTCATCTGGTTACTCTGTCCTGAAAGGTGATTTCACAGTCACTGCAGGAATCACCTTTCAGGACTGATTAATGAAGCGATAGTGTCATTGTTCATGAAATGGGCTCCCAAAAAGCCTGTGTTGCAATTTAGTGACAAACTCAAATGACATTTACTGACCATGCATTGCGCAGTTTCAAAGCACACTTGTAACATCACGAATATGTAATATTTTCATTCCAGATTTTCAACATTGGCATTTTTTTTACCTCCTCATGAACAGTATAGCTGTCATTTTCCAACATCCTGGCGAAATTCATTTTTGTAGTGCGGCGCAGAAGAAAAAATTATGCAGAGAAAGTGGAATGACAGAGACTCTGGCTGACCAGACTTTTCAGGCGGAGAGAAAATATGAAGAGGTTAGAACACAGGCAGTTTGTAGAGGCAGTGTTTGAAAGATGCTCACGTGCAAATTGTTCCATCATTTGCATGTGTTCCATCTCTCGGGCAGTCAATCCTACAGGCTCACTGCATAAAGTTAAGAATATCTGAGCATCACTGGGGTTAGAATAGCATGTTTACTGTGGGAAATCAGTGTTTGGGACATATTTTGAAAATCACAGTGACACTGTTCATGAGCAGAGGTTTCAAAATACATGTGTTGAAAATTTGGTGACAAAAGTCCATATAATGACTGTGTTATGGCGTGTGTTGCGCGTTTACCGCTTTTACTGTAACGTTGAGTATTTGTAATATTTTCACTCAAGAGTTTCAGCATTGTCAGTCTTGCACACCTCCTTATGAACAGTATAGCTGCCATTGTTCATATCCTGGCAAATGTGTTTTGCACATCTGGAACACAATGGCGTAGTTGCTGTGTGAAATCAACGTTCGGGACTGAGTAAGAAAATCATAGTGACACAATAGAGGTTATAAAATGCTTATGTTGAAATGTTGGTGAAATTATTCCAATAAATGACTGTTACGAGCATGCATTGTGCGGTTTCCACGTGCACTACAGATGCGTTTGAGCATTTTAATATTTTCACTCCAGATGTTCAACACTGCCTTCTCTTCACACCTCCATATGAATGGTACAGCTGTAATTTTCACATCCTGCCTGAACTGTGTTTTGCACATCTGGTGCAGAATGGCATGGTCGCTGTAAGAAATCAACGTTTGGGACAGAGTAACAAAATCACAGTGCCACTGTTTATGAGCAGAGGTCCCAAATGCTTTCAGGAGGTGGGGGTCACAAAAGGTCATGTTGAAAATGTGTAGTGCAAATACCAACAAATGCCGGGGAGTTAGGGTTTCTAACCATAAGGTCCCCCCAACCCATGGTGGGGCTCCAGTGCCTTATCTTCTCTGAACTGCAGACACATCATCACTCTTCAAAGCCAGATCACGAATTGAGGAAACAAGTATGCACTTCACTGTATTTTAACAGGAATGTGAACTTGGTGGCATAACTTGTTCTTTCTGCTGGGAACTATAGCCCTGCCGATTGGTGCATACCAACAGCAATCCCAACGACGAACTCCAGCATTGACAAATGCTTGTTTGGAGTGATCGTGAAATCACCTTTCAGGACAGATTAGAAAAATTTCACCTACCTCATTCATGAGGTGGTGTCTCAAAAAGCCATGTTAAAAATTTTATGTAAAATATTGAAAAAATAACAAAGTTATGAGTAAAAGTTCAAAACACCTTGAAATACATATGACTATCTGAAGAAGCCAGCAGAAGAAGGCTAGTTGGTCTATCAAGTCTGCTTTGTATTGCAGGGTTCATAGCATGAGCTAATGTCCCTGCCCTCCTCCCCCTCCTTCCATCCTCCCTACCCATGACCCTTACCCTCCCCTATGCCTTTCCCAGCCTCTCTTAAAGCTGCCCACTGTCTTCAATATGATGATATCTTCTGGCAGCACATTCCAAGTGTCCACCACCTCTCTGTGAACAAGTGCTTTCTGACCTCCCTCCTAAACCTCCCAACCTCCAGCTTAAGACTGTGCCCCTTGTGTTATGGTTGCCACTCAGCTTAAAGTGACTCTCCTTATCAACCTTATTTATCCCTTTCATATAGACTTTTTATAGACTTTCCTTGTTTTCTAATCTCACAGTCACCAGTTCCAGCAGCAAGATGTGTTTTGATGGGAGATGGAGCTACACCATGGGACACATTTAGGTGAGTGAGGGCGTGTTGGGGAGCTGTGGGGTGGTCGATGCTAAGTGGGGTGACGGGGTGAAATGGGTGGGGGTGTGTGGTGTCAGATTTGCAATTGACCATATTTATAGGTTACAAAACAAAACCAAAAGACATCAAGGGCTGTTTTCTTTTTGCAGGTAATTACTAAGGATCTGACACTGGGTACTAGGCACCCCAGTGTTGGCTTAACTCTAGGGTGGCAGCAGGGGTGGGCATCCCGGTGTCATCACCTATCCTTTGGGGGCAGGCGATCTGGAGGGTTGGCAAGCAGTATGGGGGTGGGCACCCTGCTCCTCTTTCTAAATAAACTATCAGGAAAACATGAGGGTGGGCTGGCTGAGCTGGGGAGGGAAGGAATTTAATATTACTAAATAGAAAAGCTAGATATAGAGCTAGAGAGAGAGAAAGTGAGAGCTAAATGGCTTCTGTTAAGCTAGATTCAGGTGTTTGTTTTTAAAATAAATCGTTTTATGTTTTTCCATGTTTTTTACTTCAGGGAAAACACATGATGGTGGCTGTTACGACCTGAAAAGCTGTTTTTGGATTGTGAGAAGTAAATGGTGAGAAAGCAAATAGCACTCACGAGCCCAGATTTTTTGGTCATATCAGAGGTTTATCCAAGAACCCTACTGAGCATACTCAGAAAAACTAAATTAAATCCTTATAACTCTGGAACCATTTAATATTGTTTCATGAAACCTTCAAAAGGCACTACCTTGGCACAGACCGCTTCTACCCTGAATATTTTAGAAAACAATTTTGTTCCATCTAGGCTCTAGGTGACAGCATATTATGAATTGGAAAAATCTAGACATTAATGTGAAAATGACACATGTAGATCTCAGAAACCGCACAAACTGCTGTCATGAAATTTTTCACATACTGTATTAAGACCTTGATTCCTAGACAATGCATGCCAAATTTGGGGCAATTTTGTTGAATGTCACCACAGGTATTATGGTGCAAAGTTAGGGTTTAACATAAAAACCTATTGGTCAACCCTTAACTATACTGCCACATATATAAAATGTTATCTAAATACTTTTAACATTCATAGTAAACATATATGAAATAATAAATCTAGATATAAAAACTAGATGGTTCCTTGCTTCACAAAACCTAGTATCTGGTGTATATTAGTTTATATCATAGAAACGTAGATCATGACAGCAGAGAAAGGCCAACATTTCATCCAGTCTGCCTGAGTTCCCTGTCTAAGCCTTAGACCAATTGCCATCCAGGGTTCTAGTCCTCCCCCTCCTCCTATTCTCTTCCTCGATTCTGTCACCCCCAGTGATCACTGTGCCCTTCACTCTGTCCCAGCCATGCTTGAAACCAGCAACTATTTTAGCATCCACCACAATGGCTGGTATACTGTTCCATAGCTCCACCACCCTTTCTGTAAATAATACTTCCTCGGGTCCTTCCTGAACCCCCTCCAGCCAGTTTCCAATCATGGCCCCATGACCTTGAACTAACATTCAAGCTAAAAGTTCCTTTCAGTTCACCTTGTTTTTTTTCCTTTTAGGAACTTGAAGGTCTCCACCACCCTTTCTGTAAAATAATACTTCCTCAGGTCCCTCCTAAACCTCCCTCCAGCCAATTTCCATTCATGGCCCTGTGACCTTGAACTAACATTCAAGCTAAAAGTTCCTTTCAGTTCACCTTGTTTTTCCTTTTAGGAATGAGAAGATCTCTGTCCTATCTCCTGTCTCCTTCTGGCCTCCAGCATGTGCATGTTCAATGCCTTGAGGCCATCCTTGTAAGACCAACCCTGTTGTTCTCAATCATATTTATCACCCCGCTGCACCATCTCCAGCCTCTCCTTTCCTTCTTGAGGTGAGGGTCCCAGAACTGGACACAATACTCAAGGTGCAGCCTCAATAGAGATCAACTTCCAGAAATTTGCAGCACTTGGAACAAAACTAGGAGTCTTTTAAATTAAAGATGCAAAGCTAAAGTTTTATTAGACTTTCCTTTCTGTCAGTAACAGTTACAACTCAGGCTGCTGCCATTTAGCCCCAGCACTTTGGTTATCCCAGCCTTCCTCAGGGGCATGGCAAAAGAGGGAGATAGTAAGATTTTTTTTCCAAATCTTTTTCTGCCACACACTCCAGGCATTCTTCCGAGTGTACCTCTGACTTCCACCTCTACTCCCTAGCCCTCACCCCCTTACTTAACTGGAGGAACTCCCCACCACCCAGGCAGACTTAGACCTCGGATCACCCCCTCGGGTGGGCCTGTCCTCCCATGATGGCCTGTCTGAAGTTAGAGAGGTCCTACCTTGAATGGTGTGGCAGTGTGGAGTTCTCTGATCTCAGGGCCAGCTGTTGGGATGTGGGAAGCATCCCTCATACTTCCATCATCTCCACGGAGGGTGGTGGTGGTGGTGGTATTTTGTCTTCTGTGTTTTCCCTGATGGAGCCTGGCCAGCAAGGTGATGTAGTGCTGTGACTCCACCCCAGGTAACTGCCACGCCCCTCACGATGGTGGCCCCCAGCCACCACCAGAGGTTGCTCAATGAGCGGCACATCCCCAAACCCACCCTGGAAGAGAGAGCAGTCCTCTGGATGCTCGATCTCTTCCCTCCTTGCTGATCCCCAGCTACCCGAGCTCGCTTCTGAACCAGGGTCGCTGACATGATGCAAGGAGTGGCGTCAGCGCCTAACCCTCAGCGCCACCGGGCTGGCAGGAGATAGTAAAATTTAAATAGCCAGGCTGTGACTATTACATCATACACTAAAGGTGAAACTTACATAATTTCAAAACTTACAAACCATACATATACAGTACTAAATACAAAATACAAAAATTCTCATATGTTTTTAGTGCATGTTAAGTGCTGATTATATTTTCTCATAATTTCTCAAAATTTAAAATTGTCTCAAATTTCAGCACTATATAGCAACTCTCTCAAAATTACTGGGACAGCAACTAATAATTATGTTTATCTATGCTAGTACATTATATCTAATTATGTGTTACAAATGTTCCAGTAACAAAAGTCACTGAAAAAGCTCACCCCAAAGAAAGAACAGAGTAGTCACCAGACAAGTAAATGACCTCCTTAAGGGAGTCGGCACCAAAAATTACAATTTAACAAGATCAGAGAATGAGACACCTATAGAATTGACTATGCAAGGATGTAATAATACTGCCAGCTGATAAAGGAGGCAATGTGGTAGTTATTAGATGAAGACCACTACAAATGCATTGTAAAGTCTTTATTAAATGACGAGATAAATACAGAGAACTACTATCTAATCCACTGCATATGTTCAAAAGCTAATTACACCAGTTATTACAAGAGGTGACTATGGGGGTACTATTTCAGAAGACAAATTTAATTACATTTGGAATGACTTCCCAGCTACACCAGCATTCTACAAACTTCTAAAGATACATAAAAATATTTCTCACTCCCAGGTAGGCAATTGTTTTTGTGTTAATTTTATCACAGAGAAATTAGGAAAATGTATTGATTTTTTCCTGCAAAGAATGTAAAACTGAAATCCTACCTCAAAGATACAACTAATCTCCTGAGAAAAGTAACAAATATGATTTGGGATGAAGATCTGATCTGATTGGGAATAAATGTGGAGTCATTGTAGACATCTATAAGACACGAGCAGGGTATCAGTGCTTATTAGTATTTCTGGGAAAACAAAATGAAAATGAGGCTATACCTGTTGATTTCATTTTATCTGCCTTAGAATTTATACTGATGCATAGTCACTTTGAATTCAATGGGCAACATTATTTGCAGGTGTGCAGAATAGCCATGGAGGTCTCCATGGCTCCTCCTAGCAAACTTATTTTTAGGTATGTGGGAAGAAAAGTGTTTTTTTTTTTCCAGAAAATAACCCATACAGGAATAAGATTAAAAATTGGTACCACTTTATTGATGATGTAGTTTGCATATAGCATAGGGATATGAATGAAACAGAGGACTTGATTGGCTGGTTACATCAGAATGATTTAAATTTGAAATTCACACATGTGGCCGATAAAGATACACTGAACTTTTTAGATGTAACCCTCAGCAGCACACAGATGAAACAAATCCTATTGAAACAAAGTGTTTAGGAAAGCAACAGTGACTAATTTAATTCTGCATGCATGCAGACAGCATACATTCCACAGCATTAAAAATGCAGTTCCATATAGCCAATTTCTAAGATTGAGAAGAAACTGTAGCAACAGTGATACCTTTATACCACAGGCAAATAAATTGGGAACAAGGTGCAGTGCAAGGGGTTATGATAAGACTCTTGAGCTGGAAAAACAGGATATGTAATTTTTCAAAACTGGCCAATCCTAATGGGGGATCAAGCAGTTAATAACACAGTAGGTGAGAAGCTACGTATTATGGTCAGTGGTGCTGCTAATTTGAGAGACAAATTTGTCCATAGCAGACTACCCTACCCTGACCCCAGGGAGCGTGGCTTTTTCAAATGTCGGAGATGCAACATCTGTAAATTTTAGAACAAGATAATGCCTTTGTCTATGCAGGTAATCTACAGAAAAAGGCTGACATTAGGCAATGCATTACCTGTGATATCACTTTTATGGAATATGCTTTATGGTGCCCCTGCAATAAAACATATGTGGGTGGACAGTGAGCAATTTGAAAACTAGAATACAGGAGCATGTCAGATGTTGGCTGTCACTTTAGTGCTAAATGTGACTCTAATCCAGAAAACCTCAAATTTATGGGTTTGGAATATGCTGACCTCAAAAATGGAGGAGATAGGCAAAATCAGTTACTCGAGAGAGAAGAGAGTTTGGATATACCGCTTGCAAAGTGTCAGACCAGAGGGATTAAATGAGCAATGGGACTGAAACCATTTTAGTGTCATTGTAATATTTGATATAGGTTAATGTTGTTCTGTTTTCCTACAGGTAACTCTTTCTATCTTTGTCTCTTCTCTGCAAAACTGGATGGACTCCATCTTGATCCTCTTTGTCCGAAATTGATTTGATGGAAATTTGAAATATGGGGTGATCATGTGAGCTTTACCAGATTCTTTTCAGTGGCTTTTATTTGTTACTTCAACATTTGTAAAACAGAATAATTAGATATAAAGTATTAACATAGATATAAACATAATTATTAGTTGCATTTTCAGTAACTTTAAGAGACTTGCTATATAGTGCTAAATGTAATTAAGAAACAATTTTGAGAAATTATAAGAAAACATAACCAGCACTTAATATGCACTAGGCAACACATTTGAAGTTTGTACTTAATAGTTTGTATTTTGTGTTCTGTATTTAGTACTGTATACATATGACTTATAAGTTTTGAAATCATGTAAGTTTCACCTTTAGTGTGACATAATGCTCACAGCCTGGCTATTTAAATCTTAGTATCTCCCTCTTTTGCCATGCCCCTGAGGAAGGCTGAGATAGCGAAGTGCTGGGGCTAGCTGGCAGCAGCCTGAGTTGTTGAAACATAGAAACATAGAAGATTTGCAGATAAGGTCCCATAAGCCCATTCAGTCTGCCCATTTCTTTTTCTACCTTATAAATGTGCCATGGCCTTTGCTCTGTCAGTGGCCTATCTATTCATAGTCATTTGTATTGCTCCTTATGCCTATCCATGCCTGTTTGAAGCCCTGCACTGTATTCATAGCCACCACTTCTTGTGGTAAGCCATTCCATGCATCCACCACCCTTTCTGTGAAAAAGAATTTCCTCACATTCCCCTTAATCGCCCCCTCTAATCTCATGCTGTGACCTCTTGTCCTGCTATTTTCTTATATTTAAACATGTTAGACTCTTTCACCTTGTTAATGCCCATACGTGTTTGAATGCCTCGATCATATCACCTCTCTCCTCCTTTGCTCAAGGGTATACATATTGAGCTCTGTTAATCTGTCTTCATATGTCTTCTGATGCAGTCCCTGCACCATTTGGTTGCCCTTCTCTGGACTACCTCAATTTGGTTAATGTCCTTGTGAAGGTGTGCCCTCCAATACTGCACTGCAGTACTCCAGATGGGGCCTAACTAGTGTCTTGTAAAGAGGGATTATTACCTCCCTCTTATGACTTGTGATACCCTACTAATACACCCTAACACCCCCTAGCCTTCCTACTGCTTGGGGTCTGCTTGGATGATTTCAGGTCATCAGTGATGATGATGATGCCCAAGTCTCTTTCTTCCTTTGTGACTGCTAGCAACTCCACTCCAGACTATAGGTGGCTTCAGGGTTTCTCTTCCCTGTGTGCATGATTTTGCACTTCTTTGCATTAAATCCCAGTTGCCACTCTTCTGACCATTTTGCTAGTTTATCAGATCTCTTCTCATTCTGCCCACCCCATCTGGATCATCTACTCTGTTGCAGATCTTGGTGTCATCTGCAAACAGACAAGCCTTACCATTAGTCCATCTGCAAGGTCACTAATGAAGATGTTAAGAGGACTGGCCCCAGAACTGATCCCTGAGGTCCCACTTGTGACTTGCATCTCTTCTGACTGTATACCATTTACCACCACTCTCTGTTTTCTGCCCGTCAACCAGTTTGCCACCCAGTTGACCTATTCTGGCCACCGAGCCTACCCAGCTTATTTATCAATCTTTTATGTGGAACAGTGTCAAAAGCTTTGCTGAAGTCAAGGTAGGCGACATCAATACTCCCTTGGTTCACACTCTGGTTACCCAGTCAAAGAAATCTATGAGATTAGTTTGACAGGACCTTCCTTTGTAAACCCATGCTGTCTTGGATCCTGTGCCCCTATGTTCCAGGTGTTGCACTATCCTTTCCTTAAGGGTGCCTCCATAATCTTGCCCACTACTGAGGTAAGACTGACTGGTCTGTAGTTCCCTCCTCCTCCCTGCTACCATTCTTGTGGAGGTGGCATCACATGAGCCCTTCTCCAGTCTTCTGGGACCTCTCCTTTGCTCAGAGACTCACTAAACAGTTCTGCTAATGGCTCTGCTAGTTCCACCTTAGCTCCTTAAGTACCCTGGGATGTATGCCATCAGGTCCCATTGCCTTATCCACCTGAGCTTAGCAAGCTCTTGTAGGACCCTTTCTTTTGTGAAGGGAGTAGTGCTCACCTCCCTCCCCCTGGTCCATGATGCTAGGCTGGGCACACTGCCCTACCTTCTCTTCAGTAAATACTGAGCAAAGTATCTATTTAGGATAGATGCCTTTAGGGTCCTCCTCCTCACATGCTCCCTTTTCTCCATTAAGCTTAATACCCCCTGGACTTTCTCCTTTCACTAATGTATCTATAGAAAGTCTTGTCATCTTCTTTTACTGTTAGTACTAGTGTTTCTTCAGTTTGGGACTTTGCCTGCCTTACTGCCTTCCCTGCTTCCCTTAGGGCAGTTTGGTATGCCTCCCTATCTTCATCCCGCTGTGTTCCCTTATATTTCCTGAAGGCCAGCCTTTTGGCTCTGACCTTTTCTGCTGCTGTATTTGAGAACCAAAGTGGTTTCCTTCTTCTTTTGCACTTCCTTTTCTGTCTAACACAATGGGATGTTGCTTCAGTATTGCATCCTTAATAATGCACCCACTTTGCCTGTACCCCCTCACCTGTGTTTCTTTTTGCCAGGGCTAGCTTAACTCTGTTGGCCATCTTATCAAAGTCAGCTCCTTTGAAGTCCCATATTTTTGCCTTGGAATGGGATGATTTAGATGTAGTAGCCAAACT
Source organism: Neoceratodus forsteri (assembly GCA_016271365.2). NCBI lineage: Eukaryota > Metazoa > Chordata > Ceratodontiformes > Ceratodontidae > Neoceratodus > Neoceratodus forsteri. Next base: position 232,384,771 of record JADMNL010000025.1, read on the forward strand.
GAACCATACCATGTGATGGTTACTGGCCCCAGGTGACCTTCTACCTGGAGATCTGTGATCCCTTCCTTGTTAGTCAGTACTAGAACTAGGATAGCCCTGTCTCTTGTGGGTTGCTGTACCAGTTGTTTGAGGCCCTCCCCTGCAGGAATCCACTATGTGTCTAGTTCTGGCAGATGTTCCTGCTGGTATTGACCAATCTGTATCCGGCATGTTGAAGTCTCCCATTATCAGAACCTCCCTTTAGCTGTCATATTTTGTATATCTTCTAACAGTAATGTGTCTATGTCCTCCCCTGGTCTGGGGCCTTAGACAACCCCAGTTCTTGTAACTTTCCCATTTTCTGTTTCTAGGGTGACCCACAGTTCTTCTGGCTCCTTATGTGTATTGTGAATTTCTGTAGCTTTGATATTTTCATTGACATCAGGGCCACTCCTCCCCCTTTTGCACCTCAGTCTCTTCTGAACAATACATAGCCAGGTACTGAAGTCTCCCAGTGTGGTTTCTGGTAAACCACGTCTCACTAGTGCTACTATGTCCAGTTTAGCCTCTGACATTATTGCCTGCAGGTCTGGGATCTTATTTCCCAGGCTGTGAGCATTTGTGTACATGATTTTCCATTGGCCAGATTTTGCTGTGTTAGTTGTTGGGTGAGGTTTGGCATTACCCTGCGTTGTATGGGGAGACAAACCTTTTTCTTCTACTATGATGCAAAAGAACTGCAAACATGCTGAATCCCTGTTTGACCACTAGTTGAGGGGTAGGGGTGTTCTTCCCATTCGACATATAGGGTTGCTGCCCCCTCTCTCCATTGCTAGTTTAAATATTCTGCAAAGGCGATCAAACTTCTGCCCCAATGCACTGACTCCTCTTTAGTCAGATGCAGTCCATCAAATTTAAGAACTTTCGCTCCCAGAACTGTTGCCAGTTCCTACAAATCTGTCCTTTTTCCTCGCACCAGCCCTTGAGCCACGTGTTTAGCTCCCTAGCTCCCCTTCTTTGACCTTCCATCCATCTGCTCCCTCTCCCAGACTGGCAGGATCTCAGAGAGGAGATGCCAAGCAAATAGATGATAGTTTGTCACCCAGCCTGGTCAGGTGTTCCTTGGTCTCCACAACTGACGGCTGGCTGAGATCGATAGTCCCTATGTGTACTAGGACACCAATGTTTTCTCCTGCTTTGTGAACAATTTTAGAATGCGGTCAGTGTCTCTCCATGCTGATGTACCTGGGAGAAATCTGACCATTACCCCTGGCTGGAGATGGGTATCAACTCCCGAATCATGGAGTCTCCTATAATCAGAAGTTTTTGGATTTCCTTTTTGCTTTTTTTGTTTTGGTTTCTGATTTGGGTGAGTTTTGTTGTGCTAGCTCCTGTGCTGCAGTGTCCTGCTCTGCAGTGTCTTCTGCCTCTTTGTTTGATTTCAGAGGTAGAGGCAGATACCTATTTGTTAGTGTTTATATGGTTTTGGAAGTAATATGTTGGAGAGCAGAAGTGATGGGGCACCAGTTTGCCCTCCTAACCACCTGCCAACCTCCTGGACCAACTACCCTCTGCAGTCGAGGTTTTTCTGTTGGATGCTGGGGAAGTGGCGGGTGATTCTTATAATGTATTCCTCTTAAATATGAAATTTGAGGCGTGCAATCTCTGCCCATGCTGCCCGGAGCTGAGCCCAAGATCTCCAAGGCCCAGCATGTAGGACAGTGTACTAAATCCTGTAAGACTGTCCTTCTGAAAATTGTTCCACAGTACCTGCAGTTAATGATATCCATTCCAGATAGTTGCTGGGTTTATAACCTAGTCAGAGTAATTAGAAGGAAAAAAAAGGAAAAAAAATGCAAGTAATGGTTTGATTGTGTTTTGTTTAACTTGTTATAACAAGTTAAATTACTAGTGCCCCTGTAAATGAGCTCACTGCTGGGAGGCCCCACTGATACACCCCTTCCTGCTCTGCCACAGGAAATGCCACAACTGTGGTACCCTATAAAGGAGTGTAGTGTGGGGTGGTTGGGGATGGGGTGGGTGGCTGGGCCCTTCCTGCCGAAAAAGAAGAACCACGAGACGAAAGAACAAGGAGGTAAGAGCAGAAACAATCAGTCAACAACAAATGCAGTAACCCTGAAAGCTTATCCTTATGTTAGATAAAACTGTAAAACCTGTAAGCACCACCTGTAATAATTTCAGAGAAGATATCGCTGTAAGAAATACTTTGCTACAGAAAAAATAAAGCAGTGAAATGTTAACAGCAAACAGTAGCATCCCTGTGAGTAAAAATAAAACAACACCACACAGTAAATCTGCTTAGCCAAAATAAGTCTTAATCCTTTTCCTTGCTCGTAAGTTTTTCTACTCTGCCTTCAAGCAGTCTTAGAAGGAAAGAGCTCAGGTGAAGCTAGGTGCCCTGGCCAGCAAACCAAGTCTTGTTGTAACTGCTACTGACCGAGAGGAAAGTCTAATAAAACTTTAAGCTTTGCATTTTAATTTAAAAGTCTTACTAGTTTTGTTATGAGTGCTACAAATTTCTGGAAGCAGTTCTGAGACTTTGGGACTGGCTGCCCTGTTTGTTCGCTGGTCTTGCACACTGTTGCAACTTTCAGTTTTGGGAGCAAGTCACTAGAGATCTATGTGGAACACTTTTCAGAAGGACAGTCTTACAGGATTTGGGACACTGTCACCATGCTGGGCCATTGGAGATCTTAGTGCTCAGCTCCAGGCAGCATGGGCAGAGTTGCGTGCCTCAAATTTCATATTCAAGAGGAAATACATTATAAGAACCACCCACCATTTCCCAACATCCAACAGAAGAACCTCGACCACAGAGGGTAGTTGGTCCAGGAGGTTGGCAGGTGGTTAGGAGGACCAATCGGGTGCCCCATCACTCTCTCTCTCCAACATATTACCTCCAAAACCATATAAACACTACAAACAGGTATCTGCCTCTATCTCCGAAATCAAACAAAGGGGCAGAGGACACTGCAGAGCAGGACACTGCAGCACAGGAGCTAGCACAACAAAACTCACCCAAATCAGGAACCAAAACAAAAAAAGCAAAAGGAAATACAGAATAATTCTGATCATAGGAGACTCCATGATTCGGTGAGTTGATACCCATCTCCAGCCAGGGGTAATGGTCAGATGTCTCCCAGGTATATCAGCATGGAGAGGACTGACCACATTGCTAAAATTGTTCACAAAGCAGGAGAAAACATTGACATCCTGGTACACATAGGGACTAATGATCTTGCCAGCTGGTCAGTTGTGGAGACCAAGGAACACCTGACCAGGCTGGGTGACAAACTATCATCCATTTCATCCGACATCTCCTTCTCTGAGATCCTGCCAGTCTGGGAGAGGGGGCAGATGGACGGAAGGTCAGAGAAGGGGAGATAGGGAGCTAAACATGTGGCTCAAGGGCTTGTGCCAGGAAAAAGGACACAGATTTGTAGGGAACTGGCAACAGTTCTGGGAGCGAAAGTTCTTTAAATTTGATGGACTGCATCTGACTAAGGAGGAGTCAGTGCATTGGGCAGAAGTTTGACGTCTTTGCAGAATATTTAAACTAGCAAATGGGGAGGGTGCATCACCCCATATGTCGAATGGGAAGAATACCCCTCCCCTCAGTTAGTGGTCAAACAGAGATTCAGCATGTTTGCAGTTCATTTGCATCACCAGGTAAGAAAAAGGTCCGTCTCCCCATACAACGCACAGGAAATGCCAAACCTCACCCAACAACTAACACACTGAAATCTGGCCAATGGAAAATCATGTGCACAAATGCTCACAGCCTGGAAATAAGATCCCAGACCTGCAGGCAATAATGTCAGAGGCTAAACTGGACATAGTAGCAATTAGTGAGACGTGGTTTACCAGTAACCACACTTGGGAGACTTCAGTACCTGGCTATGTACTGTTCAGAAGAGACCGAGGTGCAAAGGGGGTGGAGTGGCCCTGTATGTCAATGAAAATATCAAAGCTACAGAAATTCAGAATACACATAAGAGCCAGAAGAACTGTGGGTCACCCTGGAAACAGGAAATGGGACAGCCATAAGAACTGGGGTTTTCTACATGCCCTCAGACAAAGGGGAGTACATAGACACATTACTGTTAGAAGATATACAAAACATGACAGCTAAAGGGAGGTTCTGATAATGGAGACTTCAACATGCCGGATACAGATTGGTCAATACCAGCAGGAACATCTGCCAGAACTAGACACATGGTGGATTCCTGCAGGGGAGGGCCTCAAACAACTGGTACAACAACCCACAAGAGACAGGGCTATCCTAGATCTAGTACTGACTAACAGGGAAGGGATCACAGATCTCAGGTAGAAGGTCACCTGGGGCCAGTGACCATCACATGGTATGGTTCAATTTGGCCACTACATCTAAATCATCCCATTCCAAGGCAAAATATGGGACTTCAGAGAGCTGACTTGATAGGATGGCCAACAGAGTTAAGCTAGCCCTGGCAAAAAGAAACACAGGTGAGGGGTACAGGCAAAGTGGGCAAGCATTAGGATGCAATACTTGAAGCAACATCCCATTGTGTAAGACAGAAAAGGAAATGCAAAGAAGAAGGAAACCACTTTGGTTCTCAAATACAGCAGCAGAAAAGGTCAGAGCCAAAGGCTGGCCTTCAGGAAATATAAGGGAACACAGCGGGATGAAGATAGAGAGGCATACTAAACTGCCCTAAGGGAAGCAGGGAAGGCGGTAGGCAGACAAAGTCCCAAACTGAGGAAACACTAGCATGAACAGTAAAAGAAGGTGACAAGACTTTCTATAAATACATTAGTGAAAGGAGAAAGTCCAGAGGGTATTAGCTAGCTCAAAGGAGAAAGGGGCATGTGAGGAGGACCCTGTAAAAGCATCTATCCTAAATAGATACTTTTGCTCAGTATTTACTAAAGAGAAGGTAGGGCAGGGCCCACAGCTCAGCACCATGGACAGGGGGATGGAGGTGAGCACTACTCCTTCACAAAAAAAGGGTCCACAAGCTCAGGGTGGACAAGGCAATGGGACCTGATGGCATACATCCCAGGTACTTAAGGAGCTAAGGGTGGAACTAGCAGAGCCATTAGCAGAACTGTTTAGTGAGTCTCTGAGCACAGGAGAGGTCCCAGAAGACTGGAGAAGGCTCATGTGATCCCGCTCCACAAGAGTGGTAGCAGGGAGGAGGCAGGAACTACAGACCAGTCAGTCTTACCTCAGTAGTGGGCAAGATTATGGAGGCACTCCTTAAGGAAAGGATAGTGCAACACCTGGATCCATAGGGCACAGGATCCAAGACAGCATGGGTTTACAAAAGGAAGGTCCTGTCAAACTAATCTCATAGATTTCTTTGGCTGGGTAACCAGAGTGGTGGACCAAGGGGAGCAGTTGATGTCGCCTACCTTGACTTCAGCAAAGCTTTCAACACTGTTCCACATAGAAGATTGATAAATAAGCTGGGTAGGCTCGGGGTGGGTCAAAGTTGATCAACTGGGTGGGAACTGGTTGACAGGCAGAAAACAGAGAGTGGTGGTAAATGGTATACAGTCAGAAGAGATGCAAGTCACAAGTGGGTTACCTCAGGGATCAGTCCTGGGGCCAGTCCTCTTCACTATCTTCCATTAGTGACATTGCAGATGGACTAGAGGTGAGGCTTGTCTGTTTGCAGATGACACCAAGATCTGCAACAGAGTAGATAATCCAGATGGGATGGGCAGAATGAGAAGAGATCTGGATAAACTAGCAAAATGGTCAGAAGAGTGGCAACTGGGATTTAATGCAAAGTGCATGATCATGCACATAGGAAGAAGAAACCCTGAAGCCACCTAAAGGCTGGGAGAGGAGTTGCTGGCAGTCACAAAGGAAGAAGAGACTTGGGCATCATCATCACGATGACCTGAAATCATCCAAGCAGACCTCTAAAGCAGTAGGTAAGGCTAGGGGATGTTAGGGTATATTAGTAGGAGTATCACAAGTCGTAGAGGGAGGTAATAATCCTCTTTACAAGACACTGGTTAGGTCCCATCTAGAGTACTGCGTGTAGTACTGGAGGCCACATCTTCACAAGGACATTAACCAAATTGAGGCAGTCCAGAGAAGGGCAACTAAAATGGTGCAGAGACTGCATCAGAAGACATATGAGGACAGATTAATGGAGCTCAATATGTATACCCTTGAGCAAAGGAGGGAGAGGTGATATGATCGAAACATTCAAATACCTTAAGGGCATTAACAAGGTGAAAGAGTCTAACATGTTTAAATATAAGAAAAATAGCAGGACAAGAGGTCACAGCATGAGATTAGAGGGGGCCGATTAAGGGGAATGTGAGGAAATTCTTTTTCACAGAAAGGGTGGTGGATGCATGGAATGGCTTACCACAAAGTGGTGGCTATGAATACAGTGCAGGGCTTCAAACAGGCATGGGATAGGCATAAGGAGTAATACAAATGACTATGAATAGATAGGCCACTGACAGAGCAAAGGCCGATGGCACATTTATAAGGTAGAAAAAGAAATGGGCAGACTGGATGGGCCTTGCGGTCCTTATCTGCCGTCAACCTCTATGTTTCTATGTTTCTATAAAGGGGTAGTATTACATCTTTCATCCTGCTATCAACACCTCTTCCTATACACCCCAACATCCTACTTGCCTTACCATGGGTCGTGTTGCACTGGCTTGATTGCTTTTGGGTGTCGTGATGATAACTCCTAGGTCCGTTCTTCAGCCACAGTGCTAAGTCTCACCCACTCATCCAGTACTCTCTCCTGGGGTTCTTATTTCCTAGGTGCATTACTGTGCCCTTTTGGTATTGAATTTCAGCTGCCAAATCTTCAACCACCCCTCTAGCTTTTGTAAATCACTCTGCATTTCCCTGATTCCCTCATTACTATCCACTCTCCCACAGAGCTTAGTGTCACTGCAACGAGACACAGCCCTGCGGATACCCTCTCCAGTGTCAATGATGAGCATATTAAATAGAACCAGGCACAAGACAGACCCCTGTGGACACCACTCATGACCTCCCTCTCTTCTGACCCTGTTGACCACAACTTTCTGTTGTCTACCCTTTAGCCAGTTTCCTACCTACTGTAGTTCACTGTATCCTTTGCTGCACCCAGTTTCTCCACCTTCAGCAAGCGTCTGGGGGCACTGAGTCAAAAGCCTTGCTGAAGCAGAAATAGAGCAAATTCAAGGCATGCCCCTATCTAATTCCCTCATGGTACTGGGTTAATATAGTGTTGCCAGAACAGCACTAGAATAACCATGCAGTCTAAAGTGTGGAATGAATTACAGTGACAGGGGTATACTAGCGGTAGGAAACTACCACGACCCCTGTTGCTAACTAGGAACTGGAGATAGGGCTGAAGATGACACAGGTGCTGATATTGGTTGAGCTGCTTCTGTGGTAGAATGGCTAAGGAACAAGCACCTGGTGCACTGGAGAGCCAGGGATTGGGGTTTGATTCCCTGTTTCCCAACGTTATTTTTCTTTTTCAAAAACCCTAAGTTCCCGTTCTGAGTTTCCCTTTTCCCTTGATCCACTTCCTTGGAGTTGGTTAATTTAGTTAGGGTGTGTGGGGCAAAGCCCTCCATGTCAGAGGTGTGCGGGCAATGGAGCCCCTGCAAAAACAAAGAAATGGGAATGTTTCCGTTTCTCCTCTGGTGTGTGCGGTTGTTGTTTGAGTCAGTGTTTTCACTGACTCTTGTTTTTTGATTTCATTACTTTGATCATGCATTTTTGTGCCGCTTATTGTCTGCGCGCATTATGACCCCATGCCTTCCTCATTACCCAATCAAAGAAAACTACCAGGTTGTCTGAGATGACCTCACTGCCTGTGCTGTTTGCTATCCTGGAGACTTGCTCTCAGGTAATTCTGCAGCTCTTCCTTAATCAGTGACTCCATCAGCTTCCCTACAATAGAGGTCAGACTGATGTGTCTGTAGTTCCCTGCTTGTTTCTTCTCCCCCTATGGAGTAGAATGATGTCCACTGCCCTCCAGTCCTTCAGAACTACCCCCGTCCAGAGTGATCGGTTGAATAGTCCTACCAGGGGTTTAACCAGTTCTACTGCCAGTTCCCTGAGAATCTTCAGATGTGACCTATCTGGTCCCAGGGCTTTATCTATCCTTAGGCCACCAGCCCTTTCTGGACCCTGTCACTTGTAAATATTGGCTGTTTCATCTCCAAGACCTCTTATCGCCACTTTGATACCACTCTGAGGCAAGGGCCTACTTCCTTCCCAAGTGAAATCTGAGTAAAAATAATCATTAAGGACGGTGGCCTTTTGCCCATCCTCTTCTGTCATCCTACTGCTCTCGACAGCCTGATGAATCCCTCTCCTTTCTTTCTTTTCCCTGATATATTGGAAGAAATGTTTTGTACTGTATCTGCTCTTGACCCCTTCCACAGTACACAGCTCTGTGTCTGCTTTTCCTCCCCAACCAGCCTCTTTACCTCCTTACTTCTCAGTAAATATGCTCCCAATTCTTCCTACCTCTGCTTCTCTTTGTACTTGTACAAGGCCTTTTCTAGCTCCCTGCTTTCCTGACTTTGCTAAAAAACATAATGGTCTCTTGAATTTTTTACTTTTGGTTACCATTCTCATGCATAACTTAGATGCCTCGAGAATGGCCCCTTTAATACCTCCAACTCTCTTCACCCATCCAAATTGTCTACCCCAACTAACGTTTCCTAACCAGTTCCCTCAGCCTGCTGAAGTCTGCCCTCCTAAAATCAAGGACTTCAGTTCTTGATTGGGCTTTCCAGTCCTTAGGGTCAGTTCAAACCACAATGAGTTATGGTCACTGTTCTCTAGTGGCTCCCCTACTGTCAGTGTTCCTACCATCTCTGAGTTGGTGAGCACCACATCAAGAATGACAGTCTGCCTGGTGGGTTCCTTAATGAGCTGTACCAGGAGACAGTTCTGGAGTGCATCCAGCAAGGACTGACTTGTGGTGCTCCTGGCCACTGGAACATCCAATTGATGTCCAGTAGGTTCAGATCACCTACTACCACTACTTCCCCTTTCTGCCCCCTTTCAGTTCTTCCTGCGAGCTCCCTGTCCCTCTCTTCCCTTTGCCCTGGAGGCCTTATATTGCCCCTAAGCATAGCTTCTTGCCTGAGGCTGCCATGAGTTGTGCACACAGTGACTCTGACTCACTATTATTACCCCTGATGCACTCATCCTCCTCCTTCACCTCAATGCCATCCCTGACATAGAAGCTACTCTCCCTCTTCCTTTTCCTCTGTCTCTCCTGAACAGTGAGTACCCAGGAACCTTCAGGTCCCAATCTTTATTTTCTGTCACCCATGTTTCTGTGATGGCTACAAGTTTCACCTCAGAGTATGCTATCAGAGCCTGTAGCTCACTGATTTTATCACCCAGGCTCATGGCATAAAGGCATACCCCTTCCAGCTCCCCAGACACACTTTCCTATTCCCGACTATAACCCTTGTGTTTCCTATGCTCTCTTAGCTTCTGTTTTTCTTGGTTTTTGCACATTTAGCATTCCCTTTCTAATGCCCCTCACATGGCCCAGATTGTACTTCATCCCTTTTATTCCTGCTGAGCTGCTACATTGTTATTGTTGCTGTTTGTGTCATATTGTATGTATTTTAATTGTTTTATTTGTACAGCGCTTTGATATTGAAAAGCGCTTAAAAATAAATTTTACTTACTTACTACCCCAGATGTGGGGAGTACTGATTAGGATCCCTTTTTCTCAACTGTTGTCGTGGTTCCCTAGCCCCAGTCTCCCCTTCAGTCAGTTTGAATGTGCAATATAGACATCAAACTTCTGTCCCAGCGTACAGGACCTATCTTTTGGAGGTGGACACCATTACTCTTGAAGTGCCTTCTCTCCCAGAAGTCCCACCAGTACCCACAAAGTAGTACCCCTTCTCCTGCCACCATCCCTTAAGCCACCTATTAAACTCCTCCATCTCATCCCTCCCCGTCTATCCTTCTTCCCTCTCTACCCCATACAGGGAGGAACTCAGAAAAGGCCAGGGAGGCTGAGTGTGCTGCCAGTCTATTCCCCAGTCTTCCAACATTCCGCTTTACCATCTCCACAGATTGGTTCACCAGGTCCTTGGTATCCAGGTGTACCAGCACCCCAACTCCCCGTTCCCTCTCTGCTCTCCTTCCTATTCTATCTATATTCCAGATGGGTGATGCACCATCCCCATTCCTTCCAGTCCCTCCCAACACCATCTCCATGCCCGTAATCATTGAGTCGCCCACCGCAAAGACTCTCCTGGTAGATTGCTACTGCTCGTCCCATTTGGTGCCATTGTGCTGACCTGTCCCATGCCACTGACTATCTCAGAGTACCCCCAGCAGAGCCAGGTGCCTGAGCCTCCAACTAGGGTGAAAACTATTTGCTGTCTGGATGGTGAAAGACTGGACAACCTCTTTGTGGCTAACCCTGCCTCCTTTTCCCACCACTTTCCACCTCGGCCAGTGGACCTTTGAGAAAGTGGAGGCATGGGCTTGTCTCCAGTTGAGCTGATGATGCAGCTGAGATATTTCTACCTCGCTGCCACCAACTGAGCATGGAGCTCTGCCATGGTCCTGCAGATGGGGTAGTGCCCCCTCCTCCAGAGCATATTCCTAGCAAAGAGCACCCCACAGCCACCACAACTGACTGTCTTCCTCTGTACCCCATACTAATATGTTAGGCAACAATTTTGAGACTAAAACAGATGTCTAATTGGACGTGTAGTTCTCACCCAGATAAGGTGTAGCAATAGACTGAACTTTATTTATTTATTTAAGTCTTTGGTAACTGGGTTAAGTGCTCTGATCCAGGGGACCGTTTTCAGGCATGACCGGGCCACACAGGAGGCAGTTACAGAGGTAGGACAAGTAATACAATGAGTACAAGCCATGTGGATAGACAGACATCATTGGTGCACAAAGTGGAAATACAGACATCATTGGTGAACAAAGAAAATAACTTAGGAAAGAAAATTAATGAGAGCCTGAAAAAAAACAATCAGTACATCATGATAAGAAACAATTATTATACAATTATTTACAAAGGATAAGTACAAATTAATGCATGATGTAAAAGACAAAAAAATAAACACATATAAGGCAGTAGCCAAGTGGGAGAGCCTAAGAAGCAGGTAGTGAGGGATGTAAGAAAGGAGTTCAAAGAAATGAAAGAGGGCAGGGGAAGCCAAAGCAGTCCAAGAGGAAAAGTCAGAAAGATGGTGGTGGGTTATCCAAGCTAGCAACAGCATGTGGCCTCATCAAGCAGCCAGGATTTGAGATGTGTCTTGAAAGTGGCGGAGTCAGAGGTAGATGGGCACAGGGTTCTGTTCCACAGAGTGGGAGCAGCTACAGATAATGCTCTGCTACCCATAGCAGAGGAGACTTTCAGGATATCTGGGTGGGGGGGACTGAGGATGCACGCAGATACCTTGAAGGAGTTCTGGTCTTGAGGAGAGACGATAAGGAAGGCTTCACGCCATGCCTGATGGCTGTCCAGGAGGCAGCCAAGCCCATAATCAAATCTGCAGTGTACTGGGAGCCAGCAAGAGTCTGGTAGAGGTGGCAGTGGTATAGACTGGCACTTGGCTGCCATTCTATACCTAGTCTCAGTATATCGCCAGGGCATGTAGTTTTAAAACGGAGCTTTGAATAGCAGCACTTCCATTGACAGTATATGGTGCACCTCTGGCTGCTCCCCGTGTGAAATGTCATACTGAGACAGCCATGGTTGGTTGTAGGCGTGTTGTGCTATCGCAAAATGCCGGCGGGAGAGGCAGGATCAACCAGATAAGAGGAGCTCTTTAATGATTTACAAGGTAAAAAAAATAAGTACTTTTGCAAAACAGCTAATTGGGCCATGCCTACACTCCAGGCATGGCCTGATTCTTCATGGGCGCTTCCTTTAAGCAGGAAGTATGAGTAATAGCAGTAAGTGTTACTACAAAACGACTCCTAATTTAATTATTGGTGCTCATCCAGCTGGGGCAAAGCCATCACGCATCAATTTCAGTAGAGATTTAAACTACAGTGGCAGCAGTAGCAATAAGCAGCAGACCAGCCCAAACGGGCTGCTAAATTGATTGTGCTCACCCTGATGGGATCATTAACCACCCAGTATTCAGGTTTGGGTTCAACAGTGCAAAGTACAACAGATACAAAAGGTTTTTATTGCTTGATTGATTGACTGAATTTTGGTAACCGGGTAGGCCCACTGAAACTAAAAGTCGCTTTTTAAGGCGACCAGAATATGAATTACGTACGCATGAAATCCATGAGGAATATAAATTATTACAATGGCAATAGACATACTCAACAGGGTTAACAGAGTTTACAAATAAAGATTATTACAACAGACAGCAACATTCTGATAAGACTTAAATTATAGTAGCAGGGTACCAGTTGTTCAGAACAGAGTTGGTGAGTCAATGATTGCAAGTGCACAAACTATGCTCTAAAATGAATGTTTTGAGCCCTTTTTTATATAAAAGTAAAATTTGGCAACCAGGCAGGCCCTCTGAGACTTTGACAGGTAGTAGGAAACCACACAGATCCTACCTAATGTGAAGAGGAAGTACTATGTATGTGCCTTATATCAGTCCTAACAGGCTACAACTAATAGTTCAAGCTGCCGATGCTTCCTCAGTAGTCACTAGGCAGAGTAACTGTTTTACTTGTACTTGGCGGACAGCCTTTCCGACAGTCTCGGAAACAAGCAAACCATTCAGTGATTATAATGTCACTGTTTGCAGACCCTCACAAACCCTTTGAGCTGCCCTCCTCTCAGCCAGCAACCTGCAGCTTTCAGCTTGGATGATTCTAACAATCCTCAGCTTTCAGTTCACCAGACTAGCAAGTGAACAAATTTCAGATGACTCCCAAGTTCCACGAAATAATTAAGATGGCATACTGGTGCAAAAGTACAGTCAGGCATATAATGTGTGCTGATCACTGCTTTCCAGACAGAAGTGAGAAAATCCTCGACAACTCAGCTCACGGACTCATGCAGCACTCCACAGCCATCATCTTCTTCTTCCTCCCTCCTGTGACCTGCAGGAAGGGTATCTATGATAACTGTCACTAAGATTATGTATGAGCACATTAAGGTTGATAAGAGGGAGTTCTGGAAAAGTTATGTATTTAAGTGTAGAAAGAAAAGTTTTGGATGTCATGTGCTACTGTATTTCTCTGCAAGGTACAATAAAATATATTTAAAATAAAAAGAGGAGTTCTGGCAGACTGTAGAGCTTGGGAGAATAAGAGGGTATGAAATGAAGTTGATAATGGGGGGTTAGGATGCACTTGTTGAAACACTTTCTTCCCAACAGAATCAGCCTCGGGAGATAGACTAGCTAGGCAATAGATAGGTATTGCTTCTTTTGTCCTGACAAATGCAATGCACTGTATCACAGGAAACAACGAAGTCTTTATTTTTCTTTATCTGAAAAGCCTACCCAAGTTGGTTTTGGAACTACTGCTTTAGCTGGGCGTGGTAATTATTTGAATTGCTTTATCTGGGGTGACACCGCTTAAAGACAAAGTGCAGCAGCTGTTGCAGAAGTGCCTGATTAGGGCTTTAAGCAATGAATGCAAATGTTTAAATACATTTTACATCTGTTATCTTATTATTGAAGAACTGTGATGACTGTTCTTTCTGCAGACTTCTTATGGCCATCTCAGCCCGGTAGCTTCCTCGCTGGGCTACACTAATCAGAGTGAGTACGAACTCTGCCATTAGTTAGTAGCACTCATTAGCATTATCCGTGTGCAGGAAGTCACTGAAGGCATGAGATGGCTGTATGGAAAGGATTGAGGAAGAACATAGGAGAGGTGAGAGGTCAGGCCAGTTGGTAGAGGTGGAAAATAAATGGAATACCATGCAACAGGGATCCAAGAGGTACCATATATACTTGCATACAGGTCGAGTTTTTCTTCCCACAATGACTTGCTGAAAATGGGGACTCAACTTATAGGTGAGGTCAACCTATGTTGTTTTTTCTTCAGCGCAGCATGCTGTCCTGTCTGGCCCCATATTAATCAACAAGGAGTGCCACAGATGAAAACAACAGGTCCCACAGGCACTCTCAGTTAATGCTGATCTCCACATGCACTCTCTGTCATTAGCACATCAGAGGACTAACGCCAACTGTGAGTGTTATTTGGACTTGTACATAGTAGCTGTGGCTGTGACACTCACAGTTAAGTGTCATGGGACAGTACTATTTGTGGGAGTAAGAGAGTAAGGAGGAAAGTTTAGCAAAGAAACAATCTTCCACTAGGAGTCTGATGAGGACTGGGACCAAGTCTGCACTTCAAGGCCTGAATGCTGCTCACACGTACAGCATAGCTGATATAAATGAGCTCCCATTGTGTTGTGGCCCGAGACCAGGGATAAAGAGGTGCTGACACAGACTGATTCTAGACGATTACCCATAATGCACATTGGCTGACCACATCCTAGATGTCTTGATTTAGTACTGACCAGCAGAGATATCTCCAGGCTAAAGCTTTCTTGCGACTAATTCCCAGGTGGCTGTTGTGCAAGTCAGGCAGTAATCATTTCCACATTTTCAGAGTCCTGAACCCAACTATTAAATCAGAAGGAGTACTCTCACCACGGGTCTGGGAAAAGGGGGTGGTTAGTGGGGGGTGGGCTTGGGGTATATGTATGTAGCTTTAGTCCTTTCTGGGTTTGTCATTATTTTATTTGGGAGGCTTTTGGGCCTGAATTGCATAAGAGGCTGAGTAATTGGGCCATCGGCCTCAAAGTATGGCTGGGCTTTAGTTTGACAAGTTGTTTAGAATGTACTCTTAGCAGGGGTGGGGCCAGATTAATTTTTGTGTGCCGATTGTATGTATTTCCTCTTAGGCCAGTTAAATGTATTTTGCCTTTATATGTCCCCCTTTTTCCCCTCTTTTTTTTTCTGTACTCTGTTGCAACTTGAAAAGGAAATAATAAAAAATTGCCATTTCAAAAAAAAAAAAAAAAGTCTATGGTCTTCTGCAGCCCCCACAACAAAAACAAACAACTCCACCTCTCTATTGCAACCAAACAAGGAGCCATCCTAGAGCAAACACAATCGTTCAAGTACCTTGGCATCACCCTTGATTCCCACCTCTCATACGCAGTCCATATCAGCAATGTGGCAAAGTCTGCCAATGCGAGGTTAGGCATATTATTCCGGCACAGGAAACACCTAACCCCAGAAGCACTGTCAGTGGCCGTCCAAAGCTCCATTGTCAGCATCATAGACTATGGTCTTATCATATATGGGTCTGCAACTACCACTGCTCTCAAAGCGATCACTACCTCCTGAATAAGGCCTGTCATCTCATCACTGGCTCACATCGCATACCCACACATGTGACCTTTATTCCCAATCTGGATGGCTTCAACTGGACAAATGCACAAAATACCAAACCTGCATCACGGCCAAGAAAATTGTAATGGGGCTTGCCCCACCTGGTGTCTGTGCCCTCCTTAAGCCTAGACATAGGAATGTCACTACAAGGAAATCCAATTCCCATCTACTACATATCCCACGATGTCGCATCGACACAAGGACAAATATCATTCACCTATCGGGCATCCAACTGGCTCAACTCCTGGCAGCCACATAATGGACCACTCCAACACTCGCCTCTTCAAGTCCAAGCTGCTCTCTCACTGCTTGTATCCTGCGATTGCCCATCTTAACATTTCTACCATTCCAGCTGCACATGCCCCAGCACCCAGCACTTACAATCAGTCTTTGCACCCCTAGCACCTTACCTGTCATATTCCCTTGACAAGACCCCCTGGCTGCACTGTCTCCCACCCTCACCCACCTCCACCCCCATATCTCCACTCCTGCCCCTGCCCCAACCACCTCCCGTACTCCCCCTTACCCTGCACCTCCTACCCCTCTATCTCCTACCCTCACTTCTCCCCCCACCGACTCCCCCCTCCTCCCCTTGTCTTGCTCATAGCTCAAGTCTTTGTACTGGTTATTGCATGTCTGTAAGCCAGTGATTAAATGTTTGTAAATAAAAATGATGACTGTTGCACACGCTGACGTGGAACCTTTGTAAAAGAGCCTCAGCTCAAAGGTATTGTAATCCTAGATTGAAATAAATAAA
Organism: Neoceratodus forsteri; assembly: GCA_016271365.2. Lineage (NCBI taxonomy): Eukaryota > Metazoa > Chordata > Ceratodontiformes > Ceratodontidae > Neoceratodus > Neoceratodus forsteri. Next base: position 232,400,879 of record JADMNL010000025.1, read on the forward strand.
TAAATAAAATAAAGTTCTTGAAGAGAGGTGGAGTCAGGCCCAGATTAATGGATGTGGAGACCCTACTCACAAGTAATATTTTGTGGCTCGGGGGCCCCTAAATGCGAACATCACACTTTTCCGCAGCGCCGTGCCAGCAAGGATACAACCAGAGTACTGAAGCAGGATGTCATTTACACTAATGCTATGTGTTATGCCACATGATATGACAAGTCACATGTCATTTTAAACAATACAGTTCAGAGCTCTGACAATAAAATCACAAATTAACTCACATGTGACAATACCCTTCTTTTTTTTTTGAAAGATATCACTTGTGGTAATGCAAACACTCCAAATGATGTATTACATCTTGGAAATACAAAAAAATACCAACATTTGTTTTACACGAGTGCTTGGACTGAAGCGTTATATTTTACTTCTGTATATATGCACTAACTGTTTTTACTTTTGTATGCAGTGTGCACCATTGAATATTTTTTGTTTAAAAAAAGAATATGACATTCTGCAGCTAGATATAAGCAGTACATACAAGTGCTAGTAATACAATTAGCTTTAGTTCAAGCAGCAGGTATGTATAACAGCCTATTATAAAAAGGGTCTGAGAAATACAGCTTTCTGATTGGTTGTAAACATTCTATCAGCCGCCCTACGTTAATCTTTGATTAACATACATAAAAAGCCAAATTATATGCTGAACAAGGTTTAACTCTATTTAAAAAAAACATTTCTTTTATTATAATAGCAATAAAACACGTCCAGGGTTATGGTAATGGTCAGGGGCCATGTAGCACTCACCTACACCTCGTGCTAGATTACTCCCTATAGGGTGATTAACAGACCATTAACATAACCCCGGTAGAGCCATATTGCTTAATTGGAGATGCCTAGTTTAATATGCTCATCAAACAAAGGAAACTTTCTTTACATGATTGAAGCAATAGAAGCATGTAGTAGAAAAATAATGAAGTATCCATTCTGTGGGAATACAGAACACTAACTGATGATGTATATTATGCATTTTCCAAATAACTGTATAACTTTATTCACAGGTAGACCAGTGGAGAATGATTGACACAAGGAACCCCAAAGGGCATACATCACACAAAAGCAGACCAGTGGGATAGAAACCTGTATGGGTACACATACCCAAGGACAATCGCAGACCACTGGGTCAGTGGACAGGATGGAATTCCTACACAGCAGGGCATGCACCACCAGAAAAGTGCAGTTGGGTTGAAATGGACAGGGATGGACACGTAAAGACATGTTCATGCATGCACAGCTCAGGGCAGCAGACCAGTCCAGTAGGGATGAGACAGGGACTGGACAAGAGTCCCAGCCATAGCTAGAAGGCATACACCACCCAGTGCCAGAGGGGCAGATCAGTGGTGAGACACAGGATGGAAGCCCTAAAAGCCATATACCATCCAGGGTCAGGGCAGAGCAGTGTGTATGTGTGGGAGTGGTGGACAGACAGTCACAGGAATCCCTAGAGTAGAGAGAGCATTAAATATTATTTCACATAGCATATTAGCTTCAAAGTTCCAGGCAGACATGTGGAAGACATGTAATCAAATATCAATTCTTGTTGACTGTAGAAGAAAATACCAAATGGTGTAAATATGCATCTTAGAAATAACTTCACTATTTCTACCCATGTGGCAGATGAATAATAAGAAAGTTACAAGAAGCAGAAAGAGGAAAAGTATGGCTTCAGTCCAACCCAAAACACACTCAGATGAGTAGTTAGAACTGCTTCCTGCGTGATTTCTGAGTAGAGAAAGTGTTGATTATACCTCAAAACTGAGTGCCCTTGTCACATCACTCTCAATAGAAAGTATGGCAAGTGAATTCAGCTTGTCCTGTGTCATTGTTGATCTCAGGCAGTTCTTTATCAAGGCCAGTTTTGAAAAGGAACGTTCTCCTTCATAGACTGTTACTGGCAGAGTTAGGAATAATCTGAGAGCAACTGATACATTAGGAAAGGTAGAGTCCACCAGATCATTTCGCCGCATATATTTCATAATCTCTTGCGCACTTCGCTCGATATTGACATGTGATATGAAGTCAAGAAAATGCAGAAATTCATCAACACAGTTTGCATCAAGATCTTTTGTGTATTTGCTAGTGATGGGTCGATACGGAGCTGTGTTGCATCATTATCAACAATAGCACGCAGAAATGCAAAATCATCAGACAATTGTTGGTAAGATGTGCGACACTGCTGTAATGAAGCATGCACCTGGTTGACTATCACAAGGAATGACTCCACCCGAAAGCCTTGGGAGCCTGTAAGGACGGCGTGAGATGTGGCCGAATCATCAACATGGCATTTTGGTCGTCTGATTCTGGTACACTCACTTGAATAGGCTAGGGACACATCTGGCATTATGTTTTGCTGCCCTTTCAATATCTTCAAATTGATCTCTCAACTGATTAGTGAAATCCTCTAGAGACAAGAACACAGCAGCAACAGCTGTCAAATCTACTCTTGTACTTTGAAGAAAGGTATTGCATTTCTGGAATCTTTGCAGAATTCTGTTCCACAGTTCACATATGAAGGCTGTTTCCAGTCGTCGTGATGCATTGGCCAATGACTTGCAAGTGAGCCTCATTTCTGCTGGTTCCTGTTCATCATCTGCCAGATTCATCAGTATGTTGTAGAAGTTGCGATAGTTCAAAGATAGAGCCCTGACAGACTCTGCATGACAATGCCATCGTGTGGATGATAGGATCTTGAGTGTCAGGATTCTCCCATTCTCATTGGGAGTCAAACCTTCTGTCAGAGATTTCCACCGCCTCACGGAACCAGCTGCAAAAGCATATATCTGCTGTACTGTGCTGAAGAATTTAACTGCTTCTATGCAACAATTGACACTTGCAGTGCCAACTAGATTCAACTGAATGTGCGCACATGGTACATAGTCAGTAGCGAGTTGATCTCTTTCAGTCATACCTGCAGCCCGCATACTGTCCAGACATGTTGGCGCATTATCATAACTTTGACCTCTACAGTCTTCAACACTGAGGCCCAGCTCTTTCAGCGTGTCCAACACATTATCCCACAAGTTTTCTCCAGTGTGGCTGTGTATAGGCACAAATTTCAAAAAATGCTCCTTGGGCTCTTCAGTTTCATTGACAAATAGAACAACAAAAGTTAATTGGTCCATATGACTCACGTCTGGGGTTGAATCAACAGAAATGGAGAAATATTTAGCAGTTCAAACCTCATTGCACACAGCTGTCAGAACGTCAGTTCCCATTAGTTCTATAAGTTCATCACAAATTGTAGATGATAAATAGCTTGGATTTCCTTAGCCAGAATTGCCATAACCAGATATGGGTAGCAAGAAATGGATCAAACTTTGCTATTACTTCAAGCATGCCAAAAAGTTTCCATTGTGTTGTGAGCCTATTAGCTCATCATCTCCTCTGAATGCCAGTCCACGCTCAGCTAGAAATCTGATCACCTCAACAACTCTGAAGGGCACTGATCACCAGTAGTTCTTCTCCTTTCCTGCTGTTTCTGCAGTTCAGCATCTATGCACCCCTGGTAGAGCTCTCTTTAGCCAGGCAAGCATTGTTGTCTGATGCTCGTCACTGTTCTCATGCCATTTGATTAGCTTGGTCACATTACTCCAGTCACTGAATCCATCAGTGGCAAACTGTGAGGAACTTGTGGACAATAACTTGCAGCAAAAACAGTAAATGTTCCCAGCTGCAGGACAGTATAAAAGCCATTCACAGTTGTACCGTTCACCATTCGCTTTCTTTCCACCGAAGAGATTCTTGGAGAAGTATCGTACTCTGTTTGAAATGATCCGCTGGGATTGTTGAAGGGTCCCAGATGGTTCTGACAAGAAGGCCATTTGAAACTCAATATTCAATGTCCTCCTTGATAAACTGCCCCACAAACCAGGATCAGAAAACGTTTTCAATGTTTTAGCTGCAGCACTACAGCCAGACCCACAACCAGAATTGACCTGTGTGGTAGCCTGTGAAGCGGAAGACCTGGTGAATGATACCAGAGGTGCAGGACTTGCGCCTGCAGTACATCCGAACCAGAATTGACCTGTGTGGCAGCCTGTGAAGGCAGGAAGACCTGGTGGATGATACCAGAGGTGGCAGGACTTGGCACCAGTACATCTGGAACCAGAATTGACCTGTGTGGCAGCCTGTGAAGGCAGGAAGACTTGGTGGATGATACCAGAGGTGGCAGAACTTGGTGCTGCAGTACATCCGGAACCAGGAATTGACCTGTATGGCAGCCTGTGAAGTGAGAAGACCTGGTGAACAATACCAGAGGTGGCAGGACTTGGCCGCAGTATATCCAGAACCAGAAGTGACCTGTGTGGCAGCCTGTGAAGGCATGAAAATCTGGTGAATGATACCAGAGGTGGCAGGTGCTGGCTGCTGTGAATCAGGTCCTAAAGATGATACCGCTCTGTGTCCAAAGAAGGGATAGATAGTTGCTCACAGTGTGCAGCTGAGTTGTCCTTATTACTACGCTATCCTCACTGGTGCATTTCTAAAGAAAGTTTCCAACTTTGGTGTTCTATCCACAATAGCTTGGTTTGCCTCATCCGTAGATGTTGGCGCTTCTCTTTTCAGCACCGCTAATATATTTCGCACAGACATGTTGCTTGAGAATCAGCCTGCATACAAAAATGGCGAGAAACAATCAATTATTATAAGGAACTAAGTAATACTCTGAATCAAATGCAACATTCCCATCCCGTGTATTCTCCGATTCACGATGACTCCTTGCCTTCTGCATTGCACAACAGCTGGTATGGTGTGCCTGTCATTGTCTGTGGCCACAACAGATGTTTTTGAAAGGCATCAGCTAGCTTAGCACTCCCATTTTTGCAGTGCCCCTATTCACAGCCATTCCCAACACAGATTAATGCCAACTGACCTGGGACCAGATTAAGCTGGTGGTGGTAAATATAAAGAAATACAGAATATATCCTGCAAGTTCAATCCCAGTGTGGGATGAGAACCCATGACCTTCTGGTCCAGAGGCGGATGTTGTGCTACCAAATGAGCCATGCTGACACCTTATTCATGTAACAGAGTAGGAATAACCACAAAGCAAAGATGGACCTCCATGGGGCAACACAAACTAGTAATGCGGATTATTGAGGTACAGTCTGTACAGACATTCCTGATTTCCCATTTAGCAATGGATAAAAAAAAACACACACTGGAGAACACACTTGTTCCAACTGGAAAATTGACCAGGTACTGGATATTTCCCATATTTCACAGGATTAACTGTGGTACACAGGACCACAAAGAGCACATACAGGCTGATGACTTCTAGAACCCACTATCCTGTGGTAAACAGTAAACTGGAACAAAAATAACCAACATACAGGGGTAAACACTTTTCTCAGGCATTAGACAATTGAACTGAATGGAAAGGAAATAGGTTGAGGTGCCTTCTGAAGCCATACATGCAAACTGGTTACTCAGATGAGGTCCCAACTTTGTTTCCAAGCTTATACTCAGTCATTCATCGGTAGCAAACACCTTAAAACTACAGAAAACTCTATATCTATATAACTGTAATGGCAGGAGGGCAACTGCATTACAGCCACCTACCCCGAAGCATGGTGATCAACAAGCTTGGAAAGGATGGGTGAGACACAAATATGAAAAGAATAATTAATGCATAAAAAGGGGGCAAATTCAGGGACACTAACATTAGGGTGGATTAAAGCACTGCCGTAACTAAGACAGCAATGTGTGGACTTTGTTTTATCATTTTTTATGGCCTTGGCATGGATATTAATCTTTAAAATTATGATTACAGCACCTTTCGATCAAAGTTGCTGTAAGCATAATTTTAAAAATTCAAATCCTTGCCGAAGCAATTTAAATTATTGTCTGCCTACTGCTGTCCTAGTTACAGCTGTGGTGGCATCATTGTGATTATTTAGGCATTTTACCCATAATGCACTGTGCTGCTTAATTGGGATCTGATCCACGGTGGGGGGCATCTTCACTTCTACATTTTCTGAAACTCTGCAGAAATAAATTACAAGATGAGGAAACAGAGTTTTTAATTATGTTGCCACAAATTTGGAAGACCTGGTCAGGCAAGTGGTTTTTTTTTTTTTTTAGGGGTCGCCTGCCCTGCTAACATTAATCCTTGCCAATCACCTTTACAAGAGTTTCCTTTGGAGCAAAACATCCAAATAATGCATTTGACCAGTAAAAGGTACACTGAGCTGAACAGCTGATTCCCAGGTGTGTCCTGGGCAAGGGGGGACAAGAGACAAAATAGAAAATATCAGTAACAATTAGCAGTAAATAAACAGAAATAAAAGTAAATAGATATGCAGAATATACTGTGCAGATAAATAAAAAGGGTGTAGCAGCATGAGGCATTGCTAGATGCATCTGGAAGGTGGATGGGGTTACAGGGAACAGTATGCTGCAAGCAAAGAATCAGTATATAAGAAAGCAAAGCAAAAACATTGTGCAACATATGAGAACAAGCATACAATAAAAGTAGATGTTCTGGCTGAGAAGCCAAACTGTTAACTGCAAACTAATGTGATGTAGTAACACATTAATTTATAGTCAGAATGGATTCTAGATCCATCATGTCATTGCCCCCCACCACCTTCACAGACAGGGATGATCCCCCAATATACAATGGGCATTAAAATCAGACACAAATCCTGTAATTTCATTGGTTACCTGGCACTCCTCTCCAAGTTGTAAAAGCTACAATCACCCCACGGGAAGAGGCGCCAGTCACCAGTAAGCCGCATCAAGGGCCCCCCTGAAATCACTGCGACCATTAGGAACACAAACCTGGCAAAAACACAGACAGTTGCAGGGTAAAATCTCCACAAAGCCACGATGTTGACGTCCGAGTAAACAATATGAAAAATACCACACGTTTCAAAAATGTAATTCAGCTATGAATTCAACATAAAAAACTCTAGTCACAGGAAATTTTATTTTTTTGGCTTTTGAAAAAAAAATAGCTCTTTCTAGTGCTCTCTTTCCGTTTCACTTTCAGAAACCTGCTTTTACAGTTTGTCAGCCACACTGTAGAAAACATCCCACAACAAAATTACCTCGCTTCATTTTTGCTCCCTTTAAACGTGCACTACAGCTTACATGACTGGTCTCACACCCACAGTTTCCTCAAGTCTCAGTTTTCCCCAAACTGTAACCATTAAGGGTTATCTCCTCTTCGCTTATTGCTGACACACAGTACATGTAAGCATACCTACCAACAAAGCACTATTTTACCAAGTGTAACAACAAATCTAATAAAACATTTAAACCAGCTTTTTTGTAAATTTTCACACACAAATATATAGATGTCCACTGTATAATACATAATATGCCACTCAAGAATGTTGGTGATGCCAGGATTTACCCATCCTGGGGTGTTTTGGCCACTTGGCTGCGCCTTGTGGCCAAACAACACCCAGGGCAGGGTATAGTCACCACACCTCTCATGGTATATTGCTTAATTATCACAACCCCAATTCTGTCCTTACGCTTCTGTCAGGTGTCTGCAACCTGAACCTTCCAGCAGCACCACAGCTCCAACAACATCCCTCTGCCAGCCATCTCTGACGCCAGTATCATGAACCCAACCCCTCTTCCAGTTGTTAAAATCAAACCTGACCCAACTTTCTTATACTGCAGACTGCAGTTACACCTCGGTGAGCCGGACACACACCCAACATGCACTCCCTCCCACACTTAGTCAGTGACAGACAACAACTGGGTGTGTGGTGGTGGAACACTAGGGCAGAGGGCTATACAGTATACCTATACTAGCCATTCCTAGCTGCTGCCAGAATTATTTGTGCCAGCTCAGCTCAGCAGATGCCCACCCCAGACAGTCTAGTTATTTAAAATTACATGTTTTTTTACATACCTTGTCATCAACCTCCTCCTCCTCTGGCTCTGTCTCGTCTTCTGTCACAGCAGGCTAGACTGATGACTCATGAGACTTGGCTCAGGCTGTCTGTCTCTCACCCACCGCAGCACCAGGCCCCATAAAGAGAGGCCTAGCTAACTCGACGGCTCCACTCCACACTGTGTGAAGAAAAAACAACACGTAGGGGTTCCCGCTCTGTCCAAGAGAGTGACTGCCTGGACTGGAGAGGATAGGAGGAAAAGGACTGTATTCAGAATGACGACGGTGTGACCAACCAGATGGTCCAAAAGCAAAAACAGTGCAGCTAGAGCTAGCCTAGCCCTGCAGCTCTGCCTCTCACTGGTGCGACCACAGGACTCCTGGCTCCTGAGATGAGTCCTCGTCTCAACTCTCTTCTTGACTGTAAGGTGCATCACACACCACACGCAGCCACAGATGACAGATGATCTCACAGATCAGTGGTCAGATGGCCAGTGACCACACTGCAGCCCTACTTGCCTTGCTAACTGCTCTCCCTCACGCTGACCGACAGGCAGGCGCGTCTCAAAACCGCGCACTCAGTGCCGCAGAGTCTGCTCCTCAATTCCTTGGGCTCCTCAGACTTGGCCACACCTTCTTGCTCCACAAGTCGGATGGTGATTGGAAGAGCCCATTCATTCCTGGACCATCACTCAGCCATTCAGGCTAGACTGAGCAGAGGAGGAGGGAGCCGAGCGAGAAAGGTGAGAGTCCAGTCAGTCGCTTGCTGAGCATCCACGGGAAGCACGGGGGTCAACCGAGGGGGTGTTCACAGAAACTGCCTCAATGCCCAAACTTACAGACTGTATCGGGAGGTGGTGGTGGGAAGGAAAAATGAAACATTTTTATTAGGGATGAGTGGGACATAAAAAAACACTGACACTGCAGACTGGGGGGCCCTCCCTGAATCTCAGGGCCCTATGCCATGGCGTCATGTGCATGCTTATTAATTCGGGTTTGGGTGGAGTGCAAGAATTTCCACAGAGAGACACCCCCACCGTACTTCATCCTGCCAGGGTCTGGAGAAAAAGAGAACTTTGTGCAAGCCTTAACCTGCCTTGCATTGACCTGCAGCAGGATCAAAGCGCAGGAGCAATGGACTGGTCCAGAAACCTGACTAGGGACAGAAGAGAAGGCCTACAGTGAAAGTAAGGTAAGATCACTTCTTTTTATAACAGTTGTGTGTGGCGGGGGGTAGACACTGTGCAGTTAATTGGATTTTCTAAGCAGCAACCCAAGCTTGTTTGACAAGAAAATATGTAGTTCCTCTGTATTTGTCTGGGCCAGACACTCCTTACATGTTAAGCAGCTGATTTGTATTGTGTGGAAAATTCTTTACTTTACTGCCACTTAGCTCTCTGTCAATCTCAGTGACAGGGCAGCACACCAACCCCTCTTAGGTGTCTGGCTCACACAGAGAGCCAAGTGGCAGCAACACAAGGTGACAGGACAGGGTTATCTGAGCAGAACAAATCCAGCAGTGTAATCTGGGCCAGAAAACAGATAACCCTGCACTGTCACCATGGGTTGCTGCCACCTGGCTCTCTGTGTGAGCCAGACACCTAAGAGGGGTTGGTGTGCTGCCCTGTCGGTGAGATTGACAGAGAGCTAAGTGAACTCCTGCCTGAGCAGGACAAATGCAGCAGTGTAATCTGGACCTGGGTCACTCATATCCATGGTGGTGTGCGGTAGGTGTATGCTGCCGCCTAAACAGTGTAGCTTAAAAGGGAGACATCTCAGTGACAGGGAACTGAGGTGGCATGCATGGCAGGGTGGGTTTTGTTGGGCTGGGGTTTTGCATCCTAGCCCAACAAAACCCATCCTGCAATGCATGCCACCTCAGTTCACTGTCACTGAAATGTCTCCCTTTTAAGCTGCACTCCACAATCTTGGCATGGGTGTCTCACTCACCGTGACATGAAGATCTGTGCCCTTCATGCTGTTGCTATTTCCATTTTGTCTTTCTCACAGCAACAAAGCAAGTAATGGTCTGCTATGTCTTTTTTCCACCTAGCAAGCCTCGTCTGGGGGGAAGCTCATAGCTTGGGATGTGGTGGTTCCACCTGTTAGAGTGAAGAGACAGACTTCGATGGTGACGATCAAGATCACAGATCAGAAGATCAGTAAAGAACTTTGGTTGTTGAAGTGACCATCCTCCATCCATCCATCTCACAGACTCCCTCATCCTTCAAAGAAGACACTAAATAGAAGAAGATCAACATCAGATAAGTTTGGCAGTACACAGTCATCTGTTGTACTGTACCACCAGTTGTTGAGACAAAGCTGTCATTTAAAAAAGCACTGTGACACAGAGACAGTATTATAGACAGACATTTATTTCATGAGACTGTGTGATCTAGACTGTCAATTCACAGAGCACCAGCTATTTGTTAGATTGTGATCATTTCGAGACTGCAAACCTGTTGAGCATGTAGTACTGTATATTGTCTACAGCTGAATGTTTTGCACATAGAAACATTTTAAAATACAGTAGTAGTAGTATTGTAATTTAATTTTCAACTTTGAAATTGAATCTCAGAGTCAGGATCAGAATCAGTGGAATCACTGAAGCAGACAGTTTTTGAAAATGGAGGTAGCTGCACAAAATCTGGGGGGAAGAAATTCTTCTGACAAATACGTAAAATCTAAGATTTCAAAAATGAGTTCAAAGGAAAGCTGTGCTCAGTATGCTAGTAATGTTTTTCATGTGAGTGATGGCAAACTCAGTTTCAAACTTTAGTTCCACATGCAATGTGCCTGTGGATTTCTCAAGAAAAGGCAAGCTGTGACAAACATTTGGGTAGTTGAGTGCATCAGAGGAAATGCAAAAGTGTAGAGCAAGCAAAGTTGCAAGGTGAAAAAAACAAAAACAGTGACTGAACTGTTTAGAAATTCAACTGAGGAACAGTTACATAGAAGAACTGAGCTTTACAAATTAAAAAGCTTTTACAACAGCCAATATTCCATTGCACGTTCTTGACAATAAATCTCTCAAGTGCTACTTTGAAAATGGGCTGAAATACATTGGGATAATCCACATCCCATCAGCTGAGACTATCTTATTTACAAAAGTGTTTGAGGGTCACAAATTTGCTATAAAACAACAACTTCAGATGTGTAGTGAGCTTACCTGATGACTGATGTCTCTGGCCATACAATAGTATTTCCTCACCTCTATATAACCCTCTTACTGCCTCAGCCTGTTCTGGCTCCCTTTCCCTGCCCATATACAATCTTGCACTGCAGGCATCTCCCTTACACTTACATACAGTCATATAATCTGATTTCATGGCTCTCCCTCTTCCTCACTTACCGACCTTTTCTTGACACCCCATGCTCTCAATGGTTATTTCTTCCTTTTGTATTACCTGTTTTGTTTTGTGTACCTTGTTCTGTTCATATGATATGTCACCTGATAATTTATTGTCCAAGGGCCTCTCTATTCATTGCGTAGGCAGGCATCTATGAACTTATGAATGGTCTACTATGTATGTCTCTGATATATTGTATCCACTTTAACTCATTGTATGTAAAGTGCTTTACTTTGTATGTTCTGATATATAGAAATAATGCATATGTAGGAGAGTTGATATGGAGTTTTTCACACACAAGTTGTGTGATATTATGTAAACCTCGAGAAGCGAGCTCGGGGAGGTTTTATCACACAATGAGGGGTGTCTAGAACTCATATCATCCCTACATATGTTTATTTTATAATAACTGGTGCTAAAAAAATTCTCACAATTACCACTACAGCGAGACCCAAGGTCAAAGCATTCGTACTTCCTTGCTAGTGACACCCCATGCTATTTGGGACTGACATCACATAGCGTGCTAGTGTGGGGGTGTGCCTACTAGTAAGGAAGTCTAGCTTTTGCGCTGGTCTCCATGCTGGTTTTACGAGTGAGTTTCTGTTTACATTTGAGAACGGTCTCGTGCTGCCTCGGACAGTTTCATTGGTTGGTGCTTGTGTATGCTTCTCAGTGTGAGGATATAAAAGTCATATCAACCCGCAGGTTGATACGAGTTTTTAAAGTTGCTAAAAATGGGTTGATATTGGGCTTCACCAGTTATTATATTGTATTCTCTTTAACTCATTGTATGTAAAGCACTTACAATTTGTTATCCTGTTAAGTTTTTGCATGTCTGTACTCTCCCAGGTCGTGCCTGAAAATAGTCAGTTTATGGCTAGTGCACTTACCCGGTTAACAAAAGCTAAAACTAAAATAAAAAAAAATGTGATGAAACCACACATGCCAAAGATAGATATGTGTTTAATGTCCTTGTTGTACCAACAGTTAAAGCTTCTGATGAGGGTGACAGTTCCACCTCCACAACAAATTCAAGTGAAACAGTGCTGTCAGGTATTTTGCTTGACTGTGTCATACTGGAGAGAACTAATTATAAAACTGTTAGTCAGGCTGTCACAGATGTGCTTCAGAAGTATGAAGTTCCTTTTGATAAGGTTTCAGCATTTGTGACAGATAATGCTGCATATATGTACAAAGCATGGAACAGTAGCTTGAAGAGCTTGTTTTTGAATGGGGTACATGTCAATTGTACAGCCCATTTGCTCAGTTTAATTGGTGACATTTGGCGGAACAATTTTAAACTGGTTTACAGTTTCATTACAGCTGTCAAAAGTACTTTTACTGCATGCCCAGCTTGTAAAGCGAGATTTCGTCAGTTTCTGGTGGACAGTGGTAAAAATGGTTATGTTCCACCAGCTCCAGTAATTACTCATTGGAATAGCTGGTTCAATGCTGCTTTGTATCATTCCTCACATCTTCAGGAATATGTGGATTTCTTTGGAGAAGATGCAGATGACAATGCTGCTATTCAGGACATTGTTGAGTTAGCACAGTCAGATGCAGTGAAGGGTGATCTGCAGATTATACTGCAGTATGCTCCTAGAATAATGCAGGCATTAACAAGTTATGAAGCAGCAGTTCCTCTAGCTCACAAAGTAATTGATGATTTAACAGATTTAGCCAATTGGGCACAGACTAGTTCTGAGCAGTGTGCACATAAACTAGCAAAGAAATCTTTAGCTAAATGTGCAAATAAAATAAAGTCATACATTGCAGAAGATACGCATTGCAGGTTCTGTCAGCCAGTGGCTTCATTTATTAGAGCTTGTCATATGTTTGGCGCTAGCAGAGCAAAATGGCTCAACATGGCTGAAGATAGTGTGTTTGATGGCATACCATTATTTGAGGAGAACATTAAAGCAAAAATAAATTTCGTGCATACAGAGATTTTTTAAAAGAGGTTAACTGTGACAACATGATTAGTTTTGGGAAAGTATGTCTGAACGTTTCCCAGAACTGTCCCAAATTACGCCGTTGCCTCTCAGTACCAGTAAATAGTGTGGATGCTGAATGCTCATTTTTAGCATATAGTGATGTACTGCGGGATAACCACAGATTAATTTGTTCTTCAAACTTGTCTATGTACAACATGCTGTTCCAAAATTCTGAAAAAAATGTGATTGTTGTTTTCAATGTCTCTGACTACAATCCAAGTAAGTCAGTAACTGTTTTGTGCTCAAAAAAGATAAGATGGGGCTACAACAAAATATGCCTCACTGTTGTCAGTGCCTATCATTTCATGTTATTTTTTTGAAGTCAGGTGTTCAAGTTCACTTTGATGTGCAGGTAATTCAATGCACTACTGTTTGGCATGTTGTTACCTGCAGATCTTGAAAATGTGTGCAAGGGATGGGTGGCATAAAAATGTTGTCTGTCACACATATCTGGGACTGCAATGTTGTTGTCCAATGTACATGTAGGTTTGGGCAGAGCATGCCAAGTTGTGACTTTCTCTAGGTTGCTGTTTGTTTGCACTAGGAGATGGAGCAGCCAGTAGTGCTTCCCCAAATGCTGGATATGCTGCTGCAACAAAGCTTAAATGACTTAAACCACAGCACCCACCCAGTGGCACAGACTGAAGTGATGGGGTCACTGCCATGTCAGGTGCGTGGAATGCTACCCCTGTGAACCTAAACTCTATGAGAGGCACCTCAGGCTCTCAGTTGTGTTTGTTTTCTTGTATAAAGCCCTGTGCAGTACATAACAGTGACATCCCACCACACAATGCTTCGGCTGCTGCAGCAGATAGTGCCAGTGCCAAAGCTTTAGTAAAATAGATAAATGACTTGATCCAGAGCACGCACCCAGTGGCATGGACTGAAGTGATGTGGTCACTGCCACATCAGGTGCATGGAATGCCACCCCTGTGAACCTAAACTCTATGAGAGGCACCTCAGGCTCTCAGTTGTCATCTTCTTCTTCTTCTTCTATAAAGCCCTGTGCTGTGCATTACGGTGACATTTCACTACACAATGTTTTGGCTGCTGCAGCATAGAGTGCCAGTGCCAGATGTTTCAGAACTTTCTCTTTACCTTAATGGTCTCAGGGCTTCGTACTAGAGGTTTTTCTCCATGCAAGTCTTAAATTATTGACAGGCAGAGTAGGATGTTGTTGTGTTGTCAGTCATTCATTCATTTCTTGATTTCCTTAGACACAGTACTGTCTTAACAGATGCAGCTGGCACTAGTCTGTTCTCCTCAGTGTCACAGGCAATCTCAGCATATGTTGTTTCAGGTACACTGCCATGCAAATAAAGATGCTGAGATCATTCAACAGCACAACAGTATGTTGTGCTACATACATGTACTGGCATCTGGTGGGACACTACTGCTTGAGTGCTTGGAGAATGCAGGTTAGTGGGAAGTGTGGCAGAAGAATCAGTAAAAGAAAGACAACAACATGAATCACAGAAACATTCTTCGAACCTGTCAAAAAAGTCTTCTTAGACTGTTTTCTCATTCTAAAAAACTGAGTAACTATTGGGATGTTGTGGGGTGCACTGCAAGACAGGTCCATTCCAATTCTGTTCAGGTCATTGAATGATTAAATGATTTCATGGTGTTGGATCTGTTAGCATTTCAGCTCAAGGTCAACTTGCATGTGAGAGGATTCTCAAACATCTCAGTCCAGTCATGTAATGTTGTCACATGTGCATGTTGTCAAGTACTGTCTAGACAAGCAAGCATCTTACTAATGTAATGTGGTTGGTGTCACAACTGTTCTCTAATGTTTCATATATTTTTGTGAATACTGTGGAAGTAATGTACAGTATTTTCTGTTACAAGACAAGTTGATGTGCTGATGCAACTTCATAAAATGATTTGGCTTTGAAAATGTTAACAAAATATGTTTCACCAGAACATTTATTTAAGTAAATAAGCAATGCGCAAAGTGAAATTGCACAACAGGGTTAAAATTCTTTTGTGTCATAGCTGTGTCTTTTCTGTCTGTTTGCAGCCAAGTGCCAAAATAACCTTAATTTTGCTTCAGCAACTTCTTGTAGCAAAGAGAACGTTTCAGGCAACAAAGACTGATAGAGTTCTGTCATTGAATTAACATGTTAAGGTTACAGTAAATAAGTTAAACACTGTAAACCTAACATTAATTCAGTGATAGAACCTATCTATCCTGTACGTAACTCTCTCACAAGACATTGCTGAAGCAAAAATTAGGTTGTGCACCTGGGCTGCAGACAGGCAGGAAAGACATGGCTTTGACACCCAAACAATCTTTTCTTGTTCAGGCTGCAGACTAGGTTGGTCACCACCAGTTAATCGGACGTCTAGCAAGTACTTAGATGGTGGTCTTAACCTTTTTTTTTGGGAGGGGTTCTTGCGTGAGTTAGCAAACATCACATAGATTTTGATAAGAGTTGACCTGCTGTTACCAGGAAAAAAAATAGCAGCTGGGTCCAAATCAATCGTTTGTTTTGTTTCACTCCTTTCATGTTGTACATGTTGGAATCGATTCCAACTAGTTAAGCATTTACTTACATTTTACTGTTCCTCTCAGGAACAAATATTTGAATGTGTTACTTGAAATTGGCATGTTGTGGTTGGTAAAACTGACACTCACATTACAGTGACATTAACTGTC
Source organism: Neoceratodus forsteri (assembly GCA_016271365.2). Taxonomy (NCBI): domain Eukaryota; kingdom Metazoa; phylum Chordata; order Ceratodontiformes; family Ceratodontidae; genus Neoceratodus; species Neoceratodus forsteri. The sequence goes on from JADMNL010000025.1 coordinate 232,416,785, forward strand.
TGCTGTGGACCAGATCCATCCAATCCATCTCTGTTGTGATTCACTGATTCTGAAGGCTCCCGGACAGAGAAATATACTGCCCCACTAGGTCCATTTTATTTATTTATTTAAGAGTTTCACCATGAAAGCATGCTGAGCGGTGGGCCACTCGATTCCAGATGCGTCCTGGGGGAAGGGGGATAGGGAACATAATATAATACAGGCAGACAGGCATAATATAATACAGGCATACAATAGTAGTTGAAATTAAAGTACAGTGCAGTTGAACATATTTACATTGATAGAAAACAATGCAGTAATTATATAACAGACAGTTGATAAAGTTACAATGTTAGAGGGAGTATAATTAGCCACAGGCTGAGGGGGAGCAAATAAGGGAAATCTGTATTAGTAAGGTTGGGATGAGATCGGAGCCGTGGGGGCTGCGTATCGGTAGCAGAGCTGAGGGGACGTCCACAGTGTGATACACATGTGTATGGGAGCCGCAAGGCCTGAGCCTGCATTTACGGTGTCAGCCAAAGCTCGTTAGAGTGGCAGGTGGTCATATGGTATGTGAATTGGGTGAGCTTACAACTTGCTAGAGCTAGGAGCATGTACGACTAATGGAGAAGTAGGCACTGAGGAGGAGGTTGAGATGCTGAGAGCTTGTGGTATGTCTAATGTCGTGAGGCAAAGCATTCCAAAGTTTGGGCATGCAGTATTTAAAAGCAGCTTGACCTTTGGATGAGCCCATGAATGGGACATGGAAAAGCTTGGAATCTGCACTCCTGAGGGAGTAGGCAGGTGGTGGCTGTGTTGAGAGGGCGGATTCGAGGTATAGGGGAAGGGACTGAGTCCAGTATTTAGCTATAGTCCTAGCACAGTGGACCTGCCTGCAGGCCTGGAGTGATGGCAGGGCTAGGGAGCTGTTGAAGTCACAATGGTCAGTCATTTGTGGGCATTCCAGGATGAAGTGACAGAAGGAATGGAAGAGTGTGTCCAGACTGGCTAGGGAGGAGGGGGGAGCAAAGCCACAGACTACGTCGCCATAGTCAAGTAATGGGAGAATCATCTTTTGAACAATTTCCTTCTGGGACTATGTGGGGATATATCCCTTGTTGCGATATAAGGCACCAAGTTTAGGATGCAGTTTCTTGTGAATTGATTCGATGTGCATGGAGAAATCAAGGTGCTCATCAAGCCGGACCCCTAGATATCTGAAGGAGGTGCATACCTGCAGGGGGGTCCCGTCCAAGGTTTGGTATGTGGGGCAAGCGGCTAGATGGGAGAGCCTTGCCTGCGAGCCGAAGGTTAGCGAGATGGTTTTCTTGGTGTTTAGGAACAATTGGTTGGAGCGGAACCAATGCTGAACTGCACTGAAATCCTGTTGTAATACATTGGCCACTTCAGCGGCGGAGGGGCCTGTGGCATACAGTATGGTGGTGTCTGCGTACATGTGGATGGATGTGTGTGGGCAACCCGATGGAAGATCATTTAAGAAAATGGATTTTGCATCATACAACACTGTGACTGCTGCACAGTGACATTTGAGATGTGCCCTATTGCTAGCATGTCACTTTGTTTTGATTGACCTCCCTGTGAACAGTAATTTAAGGAACAAATATATTCGTATACAAGTAATGTTGTCCCTCCTGTTATTATGGGGAACAGCAGCCAGGTTGGGATTGGTTTGGAACTCTGGCCACAAGTTGTGGTTGGTAACACTTTAGATTTCTGCACTTTTGTTTCTTACTGTACAGAACAGAAGTAACGCGTAATGTATGAAATGTATTAATTCTGGACTGTGAACCAGAACAACACATAAATTTTATGTAACAACAAGAATATATCCTTAAAGATGTATGACCTGGGCCAAATGGCATTTAATGTGAACACTAGAAACATAGAAACATAGAATTTGACGGCAGATAAGGACCGCTTGGCCCACCCAGTCTGCCCATTTCCCTACCTACTGGATAAGCTACAGACCCTAGTTAACCAGCAGCCTACTTCTTCCTACCCCAACCCCCTAGAATTGCCTTATGACTGTCCCATGCATGCTTGAATTCCACCACTGTTTTTGACTCCACAACCTCCTCCGGAAGGCCATTCCATGCATCCACAACCCTCTCTGTGAAAAAATACTTCCTTAAATTACCTCTGAGCCGCCTCCCATCTTCAAATTGTGCCCCCTTGTTCTTGCACACCTCTTTTTTTTGAAAGATGCTACCCTCTTGGACTTTGTTGATTCCCTTGAGGTACTTGAAAGTTTCTATCATGTCCCCCCTCTCCCTCCTTTCCTCAAGGCTATACATATTAAGCTCCTTAAGTCTCTCTTCATATGTCTTCCGGTGCAGACCCTGCACCATTTTAGTTGCCCTCCTCTGGACAGCTTCCATCCTGTCTATGTCTTTGCAGAGATTGGGTCTCCAGAACTGCACACAGTACTCCAGATGGGGTCTCACCAGCTGTCTGTACAAAGGGATAATAACTTCCTGTTTTCTACTGGTGATGCCTCTCCTATGCATCCCAGTATCCCCAACCCTTCTTGCTGCCCTCTCACATTGCTTGCCCACCTTTAGGTCATCTGATATGACTACCCCCAGGTCCCTTTCCATTTTTGTTGTTGTTAGTATCTCACCCCCATTGTGTACTCTTTCCCTAGGTTTTGTTTCCCAGGTGCATTACCTTGCACTTCTAGCATTGAATCTAAGCTGCCATACATTTGACCATTCCTCTAACCTTGCCAAGTCCCTTCTCATCCTTTCCACCCACCCTGTGCATCAACTCTGTTGCAGATCTTTGTGTCATCTACAAAGAGACATACTTTTCCTTCCAGTCCCTCTGCAATGTAAACATAAAGACATTGAAGAGGACCGGTCCTAATACTGAACCCTGCGGTACCCCACTAGTAATCCCCCTTTCTTCAGAGTGGACTCCATTTACTATTACTCTCTGTGTCTTATTCTCCAGCCAATTCTTTACCTAGGCTGTCATCTTGGGGACCCACTCCCGGGCTGGCTAACTTGTATATTAATCTTTTGTGTGGGACTGTGTCAAATGCCTTGCTAAAGTCTAGGTAGGCCATGTCCACAGCCCCTCCCTGATCTACTACTTTGGTCACCCAGTCAAAGAAATCTATCAGATTCGTCTGGCATGACCTTCCCACTGTGAATCCATGCTGCCTTGGGTCCTGTGCCCCTCTGGCATCTAGATACTCAACAATTCTTTCCTTCAGAAGTGATTCCATCATTTTCCCTATCACTGAGGTTAAACTAACAGGTCTGTAGTTTCCTGCTTCTGCCTTGCTCCCACTTTTGTGAAGGGGAATCACATCTGCCCTCCTCCAGTCCTCGGGTACCACCCCATCCTCCATGATTTGTTAAGAGGGTAGTCAGTGGTGTCACTAGTTCTACCTTAGTTCTTTAAATTCTAGGATGAAGTCCCATCAGGCCCCATTGCTTTGTCCACCTTCAGTTTTAAGAGTTCTTTCACAACCCTTTCTTCTGTAAATGGGCTGGTATCAACTTCTGTATCCAGAGTGTTTCTACTGTTTGTTTTAGATACCTCCCTCTTCATTTGTAAATACTGAGCAAAATATTTGTTCAGTATCTCTGCCTTTTCACAGTCACCCTCTGCCCACCCTCCCTCCCCTTTATTAAGCCTCACTATCCTCCTTGGTCTTCCTTGGCTCCTTGATGTACCTATAAAAGGTTTTATCCCCTTCTTAACTGAGTTGGCTATCTTTCCTCGGTTTGGGCCTTTGCTGTTCTGACTGCCTTCCCAGTTTCCTTTTGCTTTAACTGATACAGTTCTCTGTCCTGCTCCTTCTGTGATTCCTTGTACTTCCTGAATGCTTTCTTTTTCTCTTGAACCTTCACTGCCACTTCCTTTGAGAACCATAGTGGTTTCTTACATCGTTTTGCTTTGTTTATTTGCTTCACGAGGCTTGTTACCTCTGTGATGGCAGTTTTATTATTCCCCATTGTTCTTCCACCCTCCTTCCTGCCCATTTGCTAGTGCATTCCTTAGGCACTTACCCATTTTAGCAAAGTCAGTCCTCCTAAAGTCCAGTACTTTTGCCTTTGTGATGGCTTGACTCTATTGCTGTGTTTATTGTGAGCCATACTGTTGATGGTCGCTAGTTCCCAGATGGCTACCCACTTCTACATCTGTGATCCTCTCTCCATCTCCATTTGAGAGAACCAGGTCTAGATTTCTCCCTCTTGAGTGGGCTCCAATACTCGTTGTCTAAGGCAAGCCCCTGTAGGGCATCTAGAATAACCCACTCTTGAAGTGGCTGCAACTGCACTCCAGTTAACATCTGGCATATTCAGATCACCCATCAGCAATATCTCCCTTTTTCTGCCATTCTAAGTATACTTTCTATCATTTTCTTGTCCATTTCCTTCCCTGAGAAGGTCTGTATCTAACCCCTGTGCGGATTGTGGTGCTATTGCCTGTCTCCAAATTTACCCACAGTGCTTCTTCTCCTCCCTGTTTACCCTTTTGTTCTGTTGCTTTGATTCCTTCCCTTATGTAAAGAGCTACTCCTCCTCCTCTTTTACCCTCCCTGTCCCTCATGTAGACAGTGTATCCTGGTATGTTTACGTCCCAGTCATGGTTTGTGTGTACCATGTTTCTGTGACTGCCACGATATCCAGATGTTCCTCCTCCATCAAGGCCACTAATTCAGGAAGCTTGTTCCAGACTCACGGACATTGGTACTCATTGCTCTCCATTTTTGATGGCTTTACCTTCTCTTGCAGCATCCCCACTGACCTTTCTACTCGGTCTTTTTCTCATTTAGTACCCTGTTTTGTAGAGAGGCTGGGATTTTTCTGCTGCTTATCAGTGCCTCCCTTGACTAGTTTAAAAGCTTGCCAATGAAGCATTTAAACTGATTGCTCAAAGACTTGTTCCTTCCTGGACAGATGCAGACCATCCTGCCACTATAGGCTGGTGTCCTCCAGGTGGAACCCCAGTCCCAATGAAGCCAAACCCTGCTCTACACCATTTTTCAACCATTCATTAAACTGCATGGTGCAAAGTACCTCGTCTCCCCATGCCATTGACAGGCAGCACCTCTGAGAAGGATACTGTGTGTGCTACTTGTCTTAGGCCCCTCCCCAACTCTACAAAGTCCTCCTCCACTGCTCTAATCTATGATGAGCCAAGTCATTTGTCCCTAGGTGGACAATGACGTCCAGCTCAGACTCCCGTGCAGCTGTTCTCGTGATCCTGAGGATGCGCTTCCTGTCCCTCCAAGCCATGGCACCAGGCAGGCACCTTACTTCAGTTTTCCCTGCTTCCCCCAGTTCTGTCCCCCTAATAATTGAGTCCCCCACCAGGAGCTGCTTCCTGTCACTGTGGTGTCCTCTGCCTCCTTCCTGTGGGCCTCCCTTGTGACAGTTGTCCTCAGCCTCCTTAGTCTCCTCTGCGGGTGCATCCATAGGGGAGCTATGCTCCCCCAGAATGGTGTATGGATTGTGGAGTGGAATAACTGACTGGGTGTGCCTCTGTTCCACCATAGTCACCCTCCCTAGGCCACTGTGGTCCCTGCTGTGCTTTCTTAGCAACCTCTGAGGTAGTGGTGGTGGCTCTGGTCCTCCCTGGATGGGAGAGGTTCCCTTCCTACTGTCCAGTGTGGCCTGGGAGAAGGTTTCCTTACTACGGTCCAGTGTGGCCTGAAGATGGGCAACTTCCTCCCTCAGGGCAGAGAGTTGTCTGCAAATAGGGCAGCATCTCAGCCTCCAGAAAGACTCCCGGAAGACTGCTGCCCCACAGCCATTACATTGCACTACTCCCCACATGATTATCTACTTTTTTTGTGTGTGTGTGTGTGTCCTTAAACAGATGAAAAAGCAATAAATTCAATAGTTTGTTGCTAAGACATTGTTGCATGTTTTGTTTTGTGTCTTAACTGACTTCAATAGCATTATATGTCACTAAAAAGTGCCTGTGATTTTGCCATGACATTTGCACTTTTGTCCTACCACCCGTGAATTTTTAAAAGTGGCTGTGACAAACCATGACTTTTGTCACTTTTCCCCTGACAAACTTACATCCCTAGTCATACCCTCTAGTCCTGCTATAGTATTTTACCTGAAAAAGGTTCTGCACCTGTACCTTGTTGTTGCCTTTAAGGTATTTAAATGTCTGTCATGTGCCCACGATTCCTGCACTGCTCTAGGGAGTATAGTTTGAGTTAATCGAGTCTTGCCTCGTACCGTTTCTAATGCAAGCCCTGCACCATTTTTGTTGCTCTTCTCTGTACTGTCTCCAGCCTATCAATGTCCCTCCTGAGTTGTGGCCTCCAGAATTAGTTGCAGTATTCCAGGTGGGGCCTTATCAGGGACTTACAAACTCAAACATTTGTGTATACACCAACCTACAGTCTCGTATTTGTTATGTCTATAAATACATGGAATGAAAGGTATCTCTGTCTCACTCACAGATATATATATATTATATACCCTATATATAATATTTATTAGTATACGCTTAGTGAGGATGTCCACTTAATTGAGATGATTCCCCAGGCACCGATTTCAAGGCTGTGTTATTCAGTGGGTGCAGTCTCCTGATAACTGAGACAGCCGTACTGTTTATTGGACACGGTAGAGGCAAGCTGCACTGCTGCTGAGCCATTCATACTTCATTCACTCGCAATGTCTGCTGCCACAATAAATTGGATCCTTTGTGTGGTGTTGGTTTTCAGCTTTGTTTGAACATGACATCTGCAAAAAGAATAGATCTACCTCTGTCTGCTAAAGTAAAGATTATTGAGGATTTGTAGCAGCCCAACACTCCCTGTCAATTGTGGCCAAGCAGTTCAGGATATTCAAGAGCCAGGCAGGACGGATCAGCAGAAACAAGGACAAGATTCTCACTGAATGGCAACAACCATAACACCCAGGTAGTGGACGGCTTACTCACTTGATTTAATCATGCTGTCAGTAATGGCACATGGTTGTCAAGTCCTGTTTAAAAAAAAAAAAAAGGCAAATAAGATTGCAGCACACCTGGACCATGAGGTCTTCGATGCCACTGATTCATGGCTTTCTAGCTGTAAAGTACAGCATACTTCTGTTTGTAAAAAAGAGCATTGTGAGAAGCTTGATGCAGACGTTTCTTGTGCATGAGACTGGATAAAAAAAATATTCTCCCTGCTCTCTTGGCCAAATATACCCAAGTCAACATCGTCAATGTGGACAAGACAGGTGTTATCTATCACAGCTATCCTGGCAGAGGCCATACACATAAAGCTGCAGAACTGATGGGGAAGCTAAGGATCAGGTTTCTCTCCTGTGCTGCATGAACATGACAGGAACAGGAAACTCCTCCTGCTCATAATAGGAAAATAAGTGGCCAGATGTCTCCCAAGGATCTCTCTACACTCACTGTAACATACAATCTTTTGAGTCAACCACTGGATATGGGTGTCATAAAAACTGCCAAGATCACTACCATGCCTTTTATCAGCACCCATAGTTGGCATAATAGACAGTGGCTCCTCTGCCTTAGTACCTGAAACTGCAAAACTGTCAACTTGTTAGATGCTGTCTTTATGATGCATAAGGTATGGGCCACTACCAAACAATCTACAATAGCCAACTGTTTCAGAAAAGCTCGCTTTACTGCTGGACTGCAACACCCTACTGTGATCACAGAGGAGGATGATGCCAGGTCACAGAACATTGTAGCTGAAGACCCCTTGCTGATGTAGACCACCCAGCATACAGACACGGATAAATTTATGGCATTTGTATATTGCGATGCAGAAGAGCAAACTGATGGGCAGCTTTCAGTGGAGGATATACATGCATTGCCAAAGAATGAAACTCTAGAGCTGTCACAGGGCAGTGTGTAGGATGACTTGGATGAACCCCTTCCCGGACAAGTCACAAACACGAAAGTGCAAGCCTATGTAACTGCGCTACAAGACTGATACTTAAAGGGGAACTGTCAGCATTTCCCAGCAAAAGCACAGGACCTATAGGTCCCAATTAGTTAAAACAGCACTGGTGGTAATTTTTTTAGGTAACTTACAGCTGATTTTATAGTTTATCTGGTTGATCCTGTGACCTTCCACCTGCCATTACTGTTTCAGAGTCCCCCTCGGCAAGCCCTTTGATGACACAACTGATGGGCTAAGCCATTAGAGACTCCTATGGGACAGTACAGTTGCAAGAAAATATTAAAAGATAAACAGCACATGTTTGTGCTTCTGGCTCTGGTACCAGTTGACAGAGGAAAGCACACACCAGTGGATGACATTATACCTTGGGTCAGAGCCTGTTCTACCCTGCATATCATTACCAGTTTCTCCCACTAGTTTATGTGCTTGGGGGGGGACATTTTTTGGTGCACACAGTAATCTGGCCAGCATGTGGTGCAGGAGGCATCACTGCTGTAGGGACTTCTCTCTCACTTGGATTTTGGGTTTACTAACAGCACATAGGGGTGCCCTGGTGGGCCACTAGTCTGTTCCAGACCATTTTACCCCCTGGAGCCAGGGCCACCCCTGCACAAGGTGCCTCATATCAGCATCTCCACACCCATGAGTAGGTGTGATACTTTTACCTGTGATATTCCCAGGATTTAACAGCAATCTGCACTAAATGCCCCCATGTCCCTTTCTTGGGATCTCATAATAATCTGTGGGACCCTCCCTGCTGCATTGCAGGGCTAACAGAGATTACCACTGAGGGGAAGCCCCTCAGGGTTCCCTCAACCTCCTGGTGTGTCCCCTATACTCCCAGGGTTTAACAACAATCTAGACTAAATGCCCCCAGATCCCTTCCCTGGAATCTCCACTGCTGTCATGGGCCTGTCGCTGGAGACTCTCAGGCAACTGGGCATCGACAGGTTGGGTCTGAAAAGCTGGATCCATGGACAGTTGTGATGTGCGAGGCCCTACCCACCTCAGGCAGTCTGGCTAGTGACCAGAGGCTAGTGACCTCAAGGTCACCTGGCACCCTTCTCACTGGCACAGTGACTCACTGATAGAGCTCCCAGCCAGAAAGGGTAGGCACCAGGCTCCAGCAGCACAGTGACCCATGTGGATAGTCAAGGAGTTTGCTCCCCACAGGCATTGTCAGCGTGCACACTGGGCAGACAAGTGGCCATTATCAGGTACAGCATGGAGGCAGGTGGCAAGAAAACACATTGTGAACTCTCCACGCTAGCAAGATGACACATGGTGGCATCTTTGGACCCTATACATGGGCCCCACCAGATGGGACTGGTGGGGGCTACCGAGCAGATGGGGCTGGTGATCCTCTACTGTGCATAGCACCAAGCCTGAAGACTGTGTAGTTAGTGCTATGCTCTCATGTCTTTGTAGCCAATAAATCTTATTTCTGCAGCAACTTTTTTGATATGTAATGATACTTTGTGTGTGCTCTGTCTGTGTCATTCCGGAGTCTACATTTTACGGCTGCAGCTGCTGTTTGAGTGTACTCCTCATCTGTGTTCCCCTGAAGATTGGGTAGTTTATAGGTGGTGGAGAAAAAGATAAATAAACCAAACAAGCATTTGTCCATGCCGAATGTTTGCTTGCAGCATAACAGAGCTTTAAGAGCCCCGATGTTGTTGGACCAACTCTGAAAAACACAATATCTAGACACAGTTTAGCTTATAGTTCACCCTTTTCTGTATTTGTTGCCCTCATTTATTACTAAGGTAATTTTCATGGAAACAGGATCTCTGCCCTAGTTGCTCTGTATGTTTGTCTACCTCTGCAGTCGCGCTTCTGTTTATGACATCCCAGTCCCAATCCCAGTGGCCTGAAGTGTCCAGCACCTTGTAAGTGGAGTAGAGAGTGGAGGCAGGCACATGAAGGAGCATTGGAAACCCGGCATGTGTTGACCATTATAACCCACGTGTTATAACGGCAAATTATAACCTGGGTTTCCTAGGGGAGAAAACGCTCCCTAGTTATTATATTTTCATTGTGCATGCTGTTTTTTCTCAACTCTGTTTAATGCTTTCAGATAGGTGCTTCCTGACTGTAACTGTGGGTAACACACACACACACACACACACACACACTCTGTGAGGCTTGATGTTTATCTTCCAAGTCTGATGAAGTCTGCTGGCTGACTAATGGGCAGAAAACCAGTGTGAGATACTTTACAATATTCTACCAGATCTTCTCAAAGCCATTACATCCATTCTGTTTTCTTTAAGACTTCTACCGGTCTGCAATCCTTTTTGTTTCATTCTTTTAACCAGTGGAATGCTTTACCAGTCACTTTACAGACTATTAATTCGCCAAATGTTTTTAAGACAACTCTAAGGATGCATTGTCTTGCTAATTCATCTTGTACATGTTTTTTGTAACTCAGATTGTATTTTGTAATCTGCATGTGCATGTGTCTTATTATCTGTTTGAATATATTGTAAAACTCCCCAGTCCCCCTTGAAGAAGGGCACCTGATGTTTCTGGAGTTCACTGAGATAGATAGATAGACAGATAGACAGACAGACAGACAGATAGACAGTTAACTATTTACCACAAAGGGTGGGGGGGGGCTCAGCATGGTTTACTGTGTGAACAACAGATTATGACTCTCACTTGCTTTCAGTTGTACCAAGAAGTTTTAATTAAGTGTTATGGCACTGAGCCAGGTTTTAAATCTTGCCATCCTATAAAAAAGGTCTCGCCACTGCCCAATTCCTTCATGATAGAGTGTCCAAAAGGGTGTGGGACATAACCTGGCTTTGCTGACACAGGTGGCTAGGGATTTGTGGGAACCACAAACACAAAAACACTGATGAATGATTCTGTCCCAGAAAAGAATGTACTAAACAGATTAAAACTTTGGAACATTTTCTAGTAGAGTATGAATATACTAACGTGTTCAGGCCCTTCCTAGCCAGAGGGTGGAAAACACCCTGTCTAGAAAGGCTCATGCATGAAAATGTAGCTCGGTGTGATTTTTCCACCACAGTGCATGCAATATCATTATAGCATGTTAATTGTCATTTTTACCTGTTTGAAATTCTGTCTGTGGCAGGCAGGGTGTCCATATGTGCTACAGCAGATACAATCCATTTATCTTACAGAAGCACAAATGGTAGAATCTGCTCTGTGAGACCTGTACTTCAAAGAATAGCAGACTCTCACACAGGATAGCTGGCAGTCTTTATAGAAAACAGCGTCTTGGATGCAAATATTTAAGTTGCTGTCTTATTTTTCATTACTTGTGTGAGGATCTCACCGTCACAGGAACTGAGCATGTTTTCTGAAATTGTTATATTTAAATAGTCAAGTACCTCCTTTTAATTGGTTTAGTTTAAATAATTTTGTATATTTTCTATATTATACTGTAGGTAAATGGGGTTTCTGAGATGTCTCATGACTTATCAAGAGATCAAGATTCTGGAACCCTAAGTAGGCTCAAAGCTAAAAATGATAGCCTAGATAAGCCAAAAATATCATGCATGGCCTTTAACTTTTATGAATTATGCAATCATGAAGAGTCACCTGACATAAGATTCATAATAAAAATATAAATCGTATACAGAATCCCTGGAGTACCACTGTCTGTGCATGTGTGGTTACAGGCAAACAGCAAATAGTCGGACAGAAAGTTCAGAAAGCTATTTACTCAGTGAGCTATGAAATCATGCTTAGTTTGTCAGCTTGGATCTTAATTCATGCTGGTACTGTTGTTGTTTTTCTGGTGTGATGTGTGAGCATACTTTTTCCAGTTGCAAATTGTATATTCACAAGTCTCATAGTTAAAAAAAAAAAATAATAAATCTGTACACGATGAACATTGTCACCTGGCATGATGCTCATATTGTAAATGAAAGAAAACAAAAAATCTCATGGTTAATGCTGGACAGCCGTTTCTTGAGTATGTGCTTTCTCAATTCACCATTTCAAAATAGGGCAAAGTACAGTATAAACGGTGTAAGAAAAAGTTTTCCTAAGTGCGCGTAGGTCTTTAAAAGGGAACTGTTAGCAATAAGAGCCTCACACCCAAGTGTGAGGCTAATCCTAATTAGCCACTTGTGTGCAAAACACTTTTTACCTAATGATTACTACAGTGTAGTAGACTGTATCAAGCTGATTTCCTTGACTTGCAAACTGACATTTCCTGTAACCAGAAATCCCAGAATCCCTTGTAACTTGACATCAGAGGAGGAGGACTGCAGCAGTGGCGTACCGGGTCATAATGTCGTACGCTTAATAGCATACGGCATTATGCGTGAACCTTGGACCTGTGCGCTCTCCGTGTTGGACCCCCCCCGGAGTTAGAATCCTAATTGGGAGAGTCCGGGGGTGCAGCCCCCCATAACAGGCAGTGTGGGGGGTGGAGCCCCTCACAGAACAAAATACATCTAGTAATCGCACAATGCAATTAAGTCACACGGCATTCCGCCGTGCGACATTTTGCCCCATGCCCAGAGTGGGAGATTCAATAGCCTACAGTGAATGTCAGAGTTTTTTTTACAAGCTGGACCCATCCCGCCTTGATGAGAGCCTCCTCTGGCTCCAATTTTCATAACTTAAATGCTGTGGTGATGCTTCTTCTGTGCTGACAACACTACTGCTTTCTCTACCACTCAGCTGACCCATACAGCTGACGCAGTCTCTGTCATGGGTCTCTGCCAGCACAACAGCCAAGCTCTCAGGATGACATGCATCAGGGCTACTCTATTATTCTGCAAAGAAACCACCATCAACACGCTCTCAGAAATGAGTGGGTGGTTACCAGAAACAGAGGAAGAAACAAAAACACAAAAGGCAGCACTCAGAAAAGAAATGGAAAAAGACGACTTACTAATACACAAAATGTAGCCATCCAGTCCAAAATGTTGGGCTAAACAATTCACTGTACTGTTACCCCGGTGCTTTGAGTTATCAACGTAATGACATGAAGCACCAGGGTAACAGTGCAGTGGATTGTTTAGCCCAACACATTTTGGACTGGATGGCTACATTTTTTGTATTATCAAGTCATTTTTCCATTTCTTTCCTGTGAGCTGCCTTTTGTGTTTTGATTTTTCTGCAAAGACTCCTGACTGCGAATGTACCGATCTTCATCCTCAGCCATCAGGCTCAGGAGATATTTCCCTTCTCTCTAACATCTAGGCCTCAAGTTGCTCCTTGCTGTTGCAGTATCTTCCTTTTCCATTAGCAACTGTTTGAATGCAGTAAATGTTCATTTATGTTTCTGGCACTTCAAATCACAGTCAGCTTGGCCACAACATGACTGAAGTGCAATAAAATAAATAAAAAAATAGGTATGCATAAGCACATTTACAAGTAATACAGTAAAATTGAAACTATCAACTATCCTAATACCTAAGTATAAAAAGTCTACCAAGCTATCTTTTTAAATCAACACAAATAATTAGATGATGCAAGCACACAGGAACAACCATTAAACATTACACAGATACACAGAATTTGTCAGTAGATAAGGACTGCCTGGCGCATCTAGTCTGTGCATGTTTCCTACCTATTACTTTCACTGCAAACTGCAGATGCTCTGCTGTTTACCCTCTCTTCCCTGTCCCTAGGATTCCCTTATGTCTATCCCACAAATGTTTTAATTCCCCCACCATTTCTGCCCCCACCACCCCTGTGGGGATGCTGTTCCAAGCATCCACCACTCTTTCTGTAAAGAAGTACTTCCTCACATTACCCCTGATTCTACCTCCCTCCAACTTCATATCATGTCCCCTGGTTCTTGTCCATCCTCTTTTCTGAAAGATGCTACCCCCCTCCATACCTTATTTATACCTTTAAGGTATTTGACTGTCTCTATCATGTTCCCCTCTCTCTCTCTCCTCATCTCCAGCAAATACATATTGAAATCTTTCAGTATCTTCTCATGTGACTTCTGGTGCAGCCCCTGTACCATTTTTGTAGCCCTTCTCTGGATTGCCTCTACTCTATGTTCATTAACAGATGCGTCCTCCAAAACTGGACACAGTACTCAATATGAGGTCTTGCCAATGATCTGTATAGTGGCATCACCACCTGCTTTTTCCTGCTGGTGATCCTCCTCCATATGCACCTCAGCATCCCGCTGGCCCTTCTAACTTCCTTCTCACACTGTCTAGCCACCTTTAGGTCCTCAGACGTAATCACCCCCCCAATCCCTCTCCTGTTTGGTGGCAGACAGTGCTTCAACCCATTGAGCACTCCTTCCTCAGGTTCCCATGTAATAAGTGCATAATTTTGCACTTCTTTGCATTGAATCTTAGCTGCCGTGCACTCGACCACTCATCCCGTTTTCCCAGGTACCTTCTCATTCTTTCCAGCTCCCCCCCCCAGGAGTGTCAACCTTATTGCAGATCTTTGTGTCATCTGCAAAGAGGCATAACATCCCCTCCAGTCCCTCCACAATGTCGCTAATGAAGACACTGAAGAGGATTGGGCCAAGCACCAATCCCCACCTCCCTTTCTACGGACCGAACTCCATTCACTACCACCCTTTGTGTCCTACCATTCAGCCAATTTCTAACCCAGTTTACTACCCTGGGGCCAACTCCCAGTCTGCTCAGCTTGTTTATCAGCCTCTTATGCGGGATGGTGTCGTAGGTCTTGCTAAAATTCAGGTAGGCCACATCCACTGCCCCTCACTGATCTAGCTCCCTTGTCACCCAGTCGAAGAAATCTATCAGGTTTGTTTGGCAAGACCTGCCTGCTGTGAAACCATGCTGTCTTGGATCCTCCTGTCCACTGTATTCAAGGTATGTCACAATCTTTCTCCTGAGTAATGATTCCATTAATTTCCCCCACCCCTGAGGTTAGACTGACTGACCTGTAGTTAACAGCCTCCTCCCTGCTGCCACTCTTATGGAGAGGGACAACATTCACCCTCCTCCAGTCTGCCAGAACCCCACCTGTTTCAAATGATTTGTTACTATAAATATGTTATATATACACAGAATGCCATTCACATGTGTGACACTTTCTATTTTCTCTTTGCCAAAAGGTTAACAAACAATTATTTCCAATATTAGATTTCATGACCAAAGGTTCAAAGAAATTTTTTATTCAAGAACAACAAGAGGATGGGAGGGGGCATAAGCGAAAAAAAGGAAGCTAGCACTGACCCAAATCCTTCATAAGGAAAGAGTTCTTATATATCTCAGTTCTGGCCCTTGGTATTCCCCATTTACTCGGCCTTCTCAAACAATGCAAATAACAGATAGGTAAGGGTCACCCACTGGTGAGTAGTACGTGAGGTAATTTCAAACTGCAGGAAACCAAAAATCTTGCACTCACAATGCCATTTACAAATGATAAGACCCACAATAGATACCGCCAGTGATGAAAGATTTATCATACTCACAATTACAAAAGATGCCAAGGTGCTGTGCTTATTGTCAAAAGTGCAGACCCACAATGTGCCACAAAATAATCTGAAGAGATTTCGTACCCTCATGGCACTTTATCAGGAGTTAACAGATAATTCCTCATGTGCTTTTTATATGTCACAGGGCAGTGACATCATCACAACTTCCAGCATTAATTAATCAAGTAAAAGTAACTAATGTCACAAATGCTTGAGGAGCAAGATAGGGCAAATTGCCCATAGGTAGCTCCTTATAATCCAATGTAATAATGTAGCTTTCCTAGCTATGTAACTATCTAATTTCCTCTTAAAGGTGTCCTTTGTCTTGTTTACAGCCACATCCTCTGGCAGTCCATTCCAGAGATTCACCACCCTCTGTGTGTAAAAATACTTTATTTTGTCTGATTTAAATCTTCTACCCCAGATCTGTAATGAATGGCCTCTAACTGTTGAATTATTGTCCTTAAGTTCAATATTCAACTCATTTTAAAGTAATTGTCATGCATTATGTCATAGAAGAGTAGTAGGGTGCCCTCTTTCTATGGATCTCAAGTGAGTGTAAATTTAGTGGTGTCAACCTATCTTCGTAAGGGTTGTTCTTTGTTTCATACATTATCTTAGTCATTTTCCTCTGGACCTTCTCTACTCAGTTAATGTCGGTCCTCCTACAGGGGCACCAGAGTTGGCTACAGAACTCCAAATGAGGTCTGATGTAAGATCTATACAATGGTATCAGGACTTCCATCTTATGACTCTTGATGTTCCTCTTAATGGTACCAAATACTCTGTTGGCCCTTGAAACAGTGTATGGGAATTGTTCCTTGAAGGTGAATTTGGACTCTATAACCATTCCCAGATCTTTTTCACTAGTGATTTGGTTTAGGATGGTGTTAGCACATATTGGTGCATAGTGTTATTTCTACCCATGTGTAGGATGCAACATTTGTCCATGTTAAAGGACATGCCCCATTTATATGCCCATTCAGAGACAGTGTCGAGATATTTTTGAATCAACTTAATATGGTCTATTGTGATACATAGTCCTCCCAACTTTGTATCGTCTGCGTACTTGATCATATGGTTTTGTATGTTCTTGCTGAAATCAGCACTAAATAGTTAGAAAATGATGGGGCTCAGAATGGAGCCCTGAGGCACACCACTTGTCACTCAGCCCTCCCTTGACAGAATGCCTTTAATGGACACTCTTTGGGTCATGCCTGAGAGCCAGTTGGTCACCATTTTACAATATGTTTGTCTGTATTACATTTTATCAGTTTCTCAACTATGGCCCAGAGGGGACTGTGTCAAACACCTTGCAAATGTCCAGCATGACCACATCCGCATCCCCATTGTCTAGATAATCACTTATTTTCTCATAAAACAAACAAGGCTTGTGGTGCATGACTGTCCTTTGTGAAGCTGTGCTGCTCTTTGTCAAGAACCAGGGTGGATTTGGTTTGTGATAACAGTCTGTCTTTTTATAATTGATTCCAATATTTTACACAGTACTTAAATTAGGCTTTTAGAATGGTAATTTTGAATGTCCTGTTTACATCACTTCTTATGGACTGGTGTGATTTTGGCATTCCTCCAATCTCTAGGGATCTCTCCGGTGTTTAAAGATCTCTCATATATTAGTTTAAGTGGAAGACAGATACTGTCCTTTAACAATTTTAACATTTGTGGTTTTATATTATCTGCACCAGGTGCTCCAAAGGGTTTTAAATAATCAGTTTTCCTTTGAATTTCTGTGATATTGATGGAAAGTTCACCTTGTTTCCATAAAAGTATACTGGGAGTTTACTATACTTGGTTTAGAATAAATGGAGCAGAAATAGTCGTTGAATGCATTAGCTATTTCTATCAGTTCATCAGTTGTTTGGTTGTTGCTATTTATTACATTTAGTGTGGAGTCAGATTTTTTTTTCAGGAATTGATGTAACTATAAAATTGCTTACTGTTTATGTTTATCAGCAGTAGCTACTAATGTTATTTCAAGTTGACAATTTGCCTTGTTTATTGAATTATAATAACTGGGGAGCATTTTCTCCCAAAGGGAAACCCAGTTATAATTCGTTGTTACAACCTGTGGATTATAACGGCAAACACGTGCCAGGTTTCCCATGTTCTGTGCAAGCACAAACTGCTGCCGGACAGACTGTCTTCTCACCAGCTATGCCACCAGACAACAGTAGTTGCAGTGGCCAACAAGAAGATGGAACTGGATATACTGGCTGACTTTAACAGACTGTGAGGGTAGAGAAACAGAAAAGGGAAAAAAATTACAGTACCAGTTATTTCTTCTTCATGCTGCAACGCAGGACCTAGGGACCTTGAAGCAGTCCCAGCTCCGCCTTCTTGGTCCACCTTGCTCTCCGCTTGACTTGGCCCCATCTGATTCTGGTTCACAGCCTCAGACCTCTCAGGTTCCCACAGCCATGGGAATACTTTACTTTCCACAATTAATCTGAGAAATCTGAAGCCTCATGGATACAAAACAAAGTGAAAGCAAAAATGGCAGTTCAGCCCACGCACAGCTGAACTACCAGTACTGCTGCAGCTCCCCAAGCAACATGCCGAACTAGAAAGCAGACAGAAAGAGAAAAAGGACTGGTGGTGGTGGGGGTTGGTTTAGTGTTCACAAACTTCTGCTGTGAGTGGATTTAAAATTTTAGATTTTAAACAGCAGCATCAATGCTGCTTTCCTACTATAAACAGCAGCACTATGTACTGGCCTCACATTTTTTTTCTTATTAATTTAAATGAAGCAGAGGAGAAAATGTTCCCCCAGCAATTATATAAAACAATACATGGAGGGAGTGCAAAACTCAAATTTAATGCACACCCTTGGTGTGGGATGCTTTGATAAACCCCTTGTGCTTCACCCTCGGGGTTTATGTAGCATCCCACACTTCGGGTGTGCATTAAATATAGAATAAAGTATGGGGTGGTGTGTGTAATGAGAGGTTTACACACACCAGATGTGTTAGATGCTACAGAAACCCCAAGAGCGAAGCTCAAGGGTTTGTGAAAACATCTAACACCGAGGTCATGTTGAAAATCTGGGGTGAAAATGGGCAAAAATGACAAGGTTACGATATGCACTTACCTTTTTTCTCATATTGCAGTCACCAGTTCCCGCAGCCAGACGTGTCTTCAAACGGATAGTGGATCTTCACCCTGGGACACATTCAAGTCAGTGAGGGTATGTGGGGGGTGCTGAGTGGGACGTTGGGGAGGAGTGGCTGGGGGGTGGGTGGCAGATTGGTGAGAGACTGTTTTCTGTTTTACAGGTTTAAAAAACACAATGAAAGACAGTTTATTTGATTTCAGAGATATTCTGACACTGCAATTGGGCACCCCAGTGTCATCTTCCTGTCAGTGGCACCATGGGGGGACACCTAGTGCCATCACCTACATAAGGGGAACGGGGTGGGCGACCTGGAGAGGAGGTGGGATCAAGAGAAGCAGTACCAGGGGAAGGCACCTCAGACTGCTTTTACTGTATATTAATTACTAAATGCATTTATTTCAATGTTTGAGAATAGTGTAAGTGCTTGTGCAAACTTTAACTTTGGACTTTCTCTATTTCCATCCTCAGTAAAGGAGCTGGGTGGCATTATAGAAATAGAAGGCCCAGCACTAAGGGTGAGGAGAGTGCTGGAGGAGGATGGGAAGGGGAGGATGGAGGATGTCTGAAGCACACTAGCATGGAGTGAGGGAAGAGGCTGGCTTAAGTATAGATGGTAGGAACAGTTATTTTCTATCAGAACCCCAGCAACAGATACACAGACAAACAGAAGGTCATGGCAGATATGGACCGTGTAGCCCACCTAGTCTGCCCATTTTCCTTACCTAATGCATTACCGCAGACCCTAGCTGATCTGTGGCTTATGCTCTCTTCCATATTGCTAGAGTACTCATGTCTATCCCATGCATTCTTGAATTTCCCTACCATTTTTGGCTCCACCTCCTCCACAGGAAGGCTGTTCCAAGCATCCACTACTTTTTCTGTGAAAAAGTACTTCTTCATGTTGTCCCTGAGCCTGCCCCCCCACCTCATATCATGTCCCCTTGTTCTTGTACACCTTCTTTCTGAAAGATGCTACCCTCCTGTACCTTGTTTATACACCTGATGTACCTGAATGTCTCTATCATAGCCCCCCCCAAGGGAATACATATTGAGGTCCTCTAGTCTTTCCTCATATGACTGTTGGTGCAGTCCTTGCACCATTTTTGTTGCCCTTCTCTAGACTGCCTCTATTTTGTCTCTGTCCTTCCAGAGATGTGGCCCACTGGACACAATACTCCAGATCAGGTCTCACTAGTGATCTGTACAGTGGCATAACCACCTCCTTTTTTCTGCTGGTGATACCTCTCCCTATGCACGTAGCATCCCACTGGCTCTCCCACAGCCTTCTCCCATTGTTTGGTTACCTTTAGGTCATCAGATATGATTACCCCCAGGTCCTTTTCTTGATTGGTGACTGTCAGTACCTCCTCCACCCCATCTTGTATTCCTCCCTTAGATTTCTATGCCCAAGTGCATTATTTTGCACTTCTTTGCATTGAATCTTAGCTGACACACTCTTGACCACTCCTCAAGCATGTTTAGGTCTTTCTCATTTTTTCCACCCCCCCCCATGTGTCGACCCTGTTGCAGATCTTAGTGTCATCTGCAAAGGCATACCTTCCCCTCCAGCCTCTCTGCAATGTCACTTATGAAGACATTGAAGAGGACTGGCCCCTACACAGATCCCTGTGGCACCCCGCTGGTCACCCCCACTCCTCAGACTGAATGCTATTTACCACCACCCTCTGTGTCCTGTCACTCAACCAGTTTCTGACCCAGTTTACCACATTGGGGAACACTCCCAGGCTGCCCAACTTATTTATCAACCTCCTATGTGGGACAGTGTTGAATGCCTTGCTGAAATCTAGGTAGGCCACATTCACCACCCCTCCACTATCTACCTCCCTAGTCACCCAATCAAAGAAATCTATCAGATTTGTTCTACAGGACCTTCCATTGTGAATCCATGCTGCCTTAGATCCTGTGCTCTGCTGGATTCAAGAAATAAAACAATCCTTTCCTTTAGTGGTGACTGTATTAATTTCCCCACCACTGAGGTCAAGCTGACTTGCCTGTAGTTGCCAGCCTCCTCCCTGTTCCCACTTTTGTGAAGAGTGACTACATTTTCCCTCCTCCAGTCTCCTGGAACCACCCATCTCTTTCGATTTGTTGAACAGAGCTGTTAGTGGTGCTGCCAGCACCTCTTTAAGTTCTTTTAATATTCTGGGATGTATCCCATCTGGACCCATAGCCTTGTCCCCTTTAAGATTCTTGAGTTCCTTTAGGACTCTTTCCTTCATAAATGGGCTGGTGTCCACCTCTCTCCCACCTGTGCTCCTATCCCCCAGTAGCGGTCCTTCTCCTGCCCCTTCTTCTGTGAATATTGAAAAAAAAAATGTATTTATTTATTTTATTTATTTGCTATATCGGGTTTACAACCTTCGAGCCAGAGGCTCATTTCCAAAGGTACTTCGTTACATGTAAGACAGAAGCTAATACAGACAGGGTATAAAAACAATTACATTAGGCATGTGTTACAGACATTTGTCACAGACATTATTTACAGTATTTGGATGTAGATATTTTCAGACATTATTTACAATATTTGGATGATGATATTTACATCATCACAGCAGAGAGACATTATTAGCTTGAGAAAGCATCTAAACAGAGTAGTCAGTCCTATTCATGGGTTTGGTATTATTATGGAGTTGCAATCCATAATGGACTTTGTCAGAAATTTGGATCACAGAGGGTGAGAGAGGAAATGTTAGTTGCAGTTACAGGAGCAGATATTGAAGAGGTGGTTGTGAAGAGTGGTTTTGAAGTGGGCAATCTTGGGTGCACTAGTGATGGTGTTTGGGAGTGCATTAAACCATGTGGGGGCCCTGTAGTGAAAAAATCTCTGGGCAAGGGAAGTTTTTACCCTGGGCACAACCAGTGGTGCTTTCTCTAAGTTGCGGGTGGAGACAGAGGGGGTGGTAGGATGAAGAGAGGCGGTGACCCCGGGGGGGGAGAGTCGAGCAGTATTTTCTTGGACAGTATGCAGGTCTGGTAGCGGAGCCTTTCATCGAGGTTGAGAAGATTGGCAGAGGTATAGAGGGAGCAGGTGTGAGTGAGCTTAGGTGCACCAGTTAGGAGCCTGCAGGCCTTGTTTAGGGAGACCTGGATTTTCTGGAGTGCGGAGTCATCTGCTGCCCCATATGCAAGGAGCCCATAGTCCACAAGGGACAGTATTAATGAGGTGATGGCAAGCCTAAGGGTGTGGTGGGGAAGGCAGTCCCTGTGTCAGTAAAGGAGTCCAATCCGGGTGTTTGTTGTGGCAACAAGGGTGTTTATGTGGTCATGGAAGGTAAGGGCTGAGCTGAGGGTAAGTCCAAGATATTTGCAGTTGGATACTTGTTCAAGGGGGTGCTGGGTGCTGGGGAGGATGTGGAGAGGTGCACTTTTTGCTTTGTTTTGGTAGTGAGAGAAGATCATTGATTTCATCTTTTTTAAGTTTATGACCAGTCTACGGTCCTTAAACCATGCTACGCCCTGGGAGAAGGCATGTTGGAGGGAATCCTGAAGGGGCGTGGGTTTATGACATGAAGCAAAGAGCACTGCATCATCTGCATATAGTAAGATTTTTGTGGAGCAGGCCTTTGGTAAGAAGTTTAGGTAGAGGGAGAAAAGAAGTGGCCCCAGGATAGAGCCCTGGGGCACCCCAGAGTGGATGGGTAGTGTGTCGGATAGGGTTCCGTTAATTTTGACACATTGGGACCGGGTGGAAAGGTAACTGGAGCACCAGGCTAGGGGGCCTCTGGAGAAACCAAGTTGGTGGAGAGAGTCGAGAAGGAGAGGGTGGCAGACCGTGTCGAAGGCCTTGGATAGGTCTATGAACACAGCTCCTGCAATGTTACCGGTGACTAGGGAGGAGTGCAAGAAGTTGGTGAATTCTAGGAGGGCTGTGGTGGTGTTATGGCCTGAACAGAAGCCATGCTGCTCTGGGCATAGAGTGTCATACTTGGCTAGGTATTCAGTAAGTTGGGTGGCAACCACTTTTTCTAACGCTTTGGGGGGAGAATGGAGATGGGTCGATAATTATTTGGGGAGGCTTTGTTACCACTTTTATGGATGGGAGTAATGACAGCTGTTTTCCAGGCTCTAGGGAATTGCCCTAGGCATAGGGATTTTTTGAGCAGGTCCGTTAGGGGGACTAGGACCTCGTCGAGGACTAATCGAAGGAGCCTGGCATCTAGGGGGTCATTTATAGGGTTATTGCTGTTTAGTGCTTTTTGTAGGTAAGGACGAGCTTCATGGGTGGATATTTTGCGCAGGAGGAAACAAGGATGCTGCAGGGTCATAGCCGGTTTTAGGCACCAGCAAACCCTGCGGTTGCTGGGAGCCCCTGCTCATGGGGCCCCCAAGCAGAAGTTTACTTATTCATTTTAAACATTTTTTTTATCTTAATATATTTTAAAACATCAGTGAAAGGACTATGCAGATCCTTCTGGTTATGTCAGGAAATACCTCAGCAAGCTATGATCCAGTCAATATGAGGTGGATGGGAAGAACAGCCCAAGAAATGACACTGCTGTGTCCTCCTACAATATTTTTAAAATACTATAAATCATCATTTTCCCGCCTATAGTATCCACCTAAATAAAATCTTGCCTATGGGCTACAGTAAAACACATGGGCTAAAGATGGCCAAGCAGAGAGGCCCCATGACTTCACTAATTCTGCTGGGGGCCCCAAAACCCCAAAGCCGCCCTGTGCAGGGTTGGGGTTGGGATTGAGGCACAGGGTTCAAAGAAACAACTAGGAGAACAGTGCTGAGATCCGAGAAGGTGGTGTTTAGACAGTTTGCTATGGTGAGTGTGTCTGGAGGTAGTGCCATTTATGGTGAGCTGGGAGGAGGCGGGAGCATGATTTCCCATTGAGTTCTTTGATATTATTCCAGAAGGTTTCGCAGACCCCCATGTGGTTGTGAGAGTGGATTGATAGTGGTCTGCTTTGGCCTTACGGATGGCTCAGTGCATCTATTGTAGGCAGCATTATAGGATTGTCTGTCTGCCAACCTGCCAGATTCTGTGGCTTTGTGCCAGAGATTATCCCTGTCTCTCAACATTTGGAGTAGGGAGGAGGTTATCCAAGGAGCATGTTGCCTTTTGAGTGCGGAGTTTGGTGAGTGGAGCAAAGAGGTGACAGGCCTTGGTGAAGGCCTGTGTAAATGGGTTGAGTGCAATATCGATGCTGGGGGCTATATTAATGGGGGACCAATCTATTTGGGTGAGCAGCTGTTTAAGTTTTATTAACTCTCCTGGGCAGAGATGCCTTCGGAAGGTTGTTTAGGTTATGGGTTTGGGTGTGGAAGAGGTCCATTGGAATAGGATGGGTAAGTGGTCACTTAGGGAGTTGGGAAGTACTTTTATATCTTGGATTTTGTTGGGGCGGTTAGAGATAATGATATCCAGGAGGGTGTGGGTACCAGTAGATGGGTGAAGTCTAGTGGGTTGGGTAACTAATTGGACCATGTCAAGGGCCGAGAATGAGTCCTTTGTTGGCGTGGCTGAGAGGCCAAGCCAGTTGATATTGAGGTCCCCTATTAGTGTCTGCTCTGCACTGTGTGGTAGGGTAGAGAGGTATTCGGTGAGGGATGTGACTGCAGGCTTTTGGTTCTTAGGGGTATATAAGTGACTGTGATGTATAGTGGGCCCCTGGATGGGTCGGGGGTGATTTTTAGGGTGAGGGCTTGTGCTCCTTTTGTGAGTTTGGGGGGAGTGGGAGCATGTGACCAATAATGTTGTTATTGATGTAGAATGCACACCACCCCCACGCTTTCCTACACTGTCTTCCCGATACAGGGTGTATCCGGGGAGTGAGACAAAGGCATCGGGAGCAGAGTTGGAGAGCCAGGTCTCCACAGGGGCAATGATGTCTGCTTGGTGAAGGTGGCCCAGCATTGAGCGCTGTAGATTTCTTTGGCAGGCTGCAATTGTTGCTTTCTGGGTCCCCCTCACATCCCGTTCCTCCGTTTTAACCTGACAATCCCACCCTGGTCCTCTTTCTATCGCTAATGTACTGGAAAAAGGCCTTGTCTCCTTTTTTAATTGCCTGGGATATTTTTTCCTCAGTTTGTGCCATTGCACTCCTGACTGCTTTCCCCACCTCCCTCTGCTTTTCCAGCTACAGATCCCTGTCTTCCCCCTCTATGTTTCCTTGTACCTCCTGAAAACTAGCCTTTTCTCTCTTACCTTCCTGGCCATGTCCTTTGAGAACCATAGTGTTTTTTTCTTTCTCTTTGTTTTGCTTATTTGCCTAACACACAGGTGTGTTGCCTCTGCTATGGCTCCCTTAAGGTTAGCCCACTGTTTCTCTACATCCCCCCTTCTTCTTTCCCTGCCAGGGCTTCCTTGAGACATTGCCCTATTTTTGCAAAGTCAACCCATCTGAAATCCAGGACCCTTGCTTTCATGTGGTTTGACTCCTCCACTGTCCTCACATTGAACCACACCGTATGGTGATCACTGGACTCCAGGTGGCTGCCCACCATTACATCGGTGACTCTGTCCCCATTGATAAGTACCAGTCCAATATTGCTCCTTCTGTGGTGGGTTCCTCCACAAACTGCTTCAGGCACACCCCCTGCAGGGCATCCAGGATGCCTCTACTTCTGGTTGTGTCTGCAGCCTGGGTACTCCAATCCACATCAGGCAAACTGACATCTCCCACCAGTAGCACTTCACTTTTGGCTGTCATTTTGTCTTCCCATTCGATGTTTGAGAATAGTGTAAGTGTTTGCATGAACTTTAATTTGACCATTCTCTATTCCCACCCTCAGTAAAGAAGCAGGCAGCATTACAGAAATAGAAGTCCCAAAAGAATCATAGAATTATAGAATCATAGAAATGTGATGGCAGAAAAGGACCCTTTGGCCCATCAAGTTTGCCCTTACTCCTCCAACTCATGGACAGTGTGAACAGTAGAATCACCAAATCAGAGATCTCCATCCCCAGGAGGAACACCAGGTCCACTGAGTGGACACCAATGTGAGTTGCAGAGAAATAAACTGTGAAGCCCAGTGAAGTCATAAGCTGGAGAAGATCTTGACCAAATTCGAGAGTTCATCGTCAACCCAGGCATCGAAATCCCCAGAATTAACCATCTGAGGATCCCATCACCACGCCAACAATGAAGTCCGCAATCCCTGCAGGAAATCTCACCCATCCCGGGTGGATGGTAGATAAGCAATATCCTGCACCCCACACCCGCACCTATGACACACTTGAAGGATCTGATGGACCCCACTGGCACATCCACAAGGCCCAGTTCGCTTTTAAAACAAATGGTTACACCCCGCCTCTACAATCCCTCCTCAGACAGTGTATCACAGAGTACCTGACTGGAACAACTGAGGCCAATACAGGGCCCATATTCTCATCCAGCTAGGTCTTGGTGATGCATGCCAGGTCAGATGTTCCAACAAGATCTGCTATTATAGCATCTTGTGTTTAATAGACCTGGCATTACACAACACCATCCGAGTAGGATGGGCTGTCAAGGGAGACCTTGCTATCTGCCTGCACTTAGCAGAACCCTTGGGTATGGGAACCAGACAAGGAGGGCTCCTGTTCTGGACCTATTTCACCCCAGGGCATCTCCTTGTCCCCACTACATCTATCCGGCCACTCCTCTCCACTCCTTCACCAGGCCCAGTGCCCCCCCCTTCTTTCTCTTAATAATCCCCGAGGCACGACAATTCCTATAGGCCTCTGCTGACAACAGGGGACAGACAACATGGCAGAGACCCCTGAGCCTGGTGGGAGAATAATGCCTGACTGTCGTTTTACCCTCCCAACACATCATGAGTATCAGCAACAGTCACCACCCAATCAACAACAAATTAATCACCCTGTCACTCACACAACTATCAAATACACTCTTAAATAAGCTCAAATCCACAATCACACACCATATATCCCAAAGCATAATCCACTAAAACAACTATAAACCTCACCACAACCCCCTACCAAAATCAGTTTACAATGTAAACATTTTTCAAATGTTATAGCAGCACGAGAATAGTAGGCAGAAATGAGCAGTCACTAGAAATCTCAGAAGCTCTGTACTGTAAACCTGAAGTGCTCTCACCTCTTCAGAAAATGATTAAACAGTCTTCCAA
This sequence comes from Neoceratodus forsteri, assembly GCA_016271365.2. Lineage (NCBI taxonomy): Eukaryota > Metazoa > Chordata > Ceratodontiformes > Ceratodontidae > Neoceratodus > Neoceratodus forsteri. The sequence goes on from JADMNL010000025.1 coordinate 232,443,333, forward strand.
GGGCTACCTCTCACATAGCTCTTATGAAGACCAAAATACTTTGACAATTAACAGTTTAACAGGCACTCTCACTGCCCATAATATGGGCCCAAAAAATAGAGAAAAGAAGGTCTGGCCGTGTTCCACGTTCAGAAATATCTTCCTCCGGTGTTCAAATCCGGACAAAAATCTCAAAATAAAGGAGATGTTTTGGAAAAGTCTTGAAGATGTATATGTCAGGAGGCCAAGGAGCTGCAAACCAGGAATGATCAAAATGGCTACAAAACAATGATTAGGAGATGCATCATGTGTATCCTGGGGTGGAGATCGGAAGATGGTTCTTTGTAGAACATGGAGCATCCATTCCAATGGGCTAGGAAGTGAGACCACATGGCTAAATCAGATTTGGCTGCAGCAGAAATGAATATGTGATGGAAAAATTCAGAGACCAAAGAGGCCAATGATAGAAGGTAGGAAATGAATGAGCGGCCTTGTAGAATAATTTGCATTGCAAAATTGAGATAACCCAGGGGTGAAAGCAATTCGCGTTTGGTACAGGAGGAACAGATGGAGAAAGATTCCACTAGTGTTTGAATTCAGAGCAGTTTATCAGGAGGTGATCTGGCTTCTATGCATATTGTATCCAACTTGATACCTAAAAATTCAACAGAAATAGAAGACCCCAAAGTTTTCTCTTCAAAGGCACTGTTAACTCCTGGAAGAGATGGGTGAGAGCAGTGACACCAGCAGCTGAAGGTGAATCAGGTGGATCGATTAGGTAAGCATTAAAACACGCCAGACCATGGTTCTACTGTGGAATTAATCCATGGTTGGGGGAGGTTTGGGGCATGAGACCACAGGCTTAGTGTTTCAACCACCCAACCATGGATTAATGCCACAGTAGAATCATGGTCTGGAGTGGTTTAACGCGCTTGTAACATGGCAAGCACTACATCACTAATATTTTGCCACTTTTACTGAAACAAAATCACCAGAAACAATGAATTGTTGTTAAAAACATGTTTTATGTTTCATCTGTGTAGCTCTGAAAAATGTATAGAACAGGAAGCGTGTGTGTAACACAACCTATATTAATATAGTGGTTGAACATTTTGAAGAGACTGATGAAGTGGATAAATGTACAGAACATGCAAAGACAAACAAACATATAACACTTTTTCCTTATGATGGCCGTTTACAGGTTTTTAAGCTCCATTTTAACTCTGATTTGTAGATTATTCTGTTATATTCTGGTATTGCTCTACATTTACATATTTCAACAGCAATGTCTCTAAAGGTTGTGTAATAGTACAAATTCTACAAGAAACAATAGGACAAATGTTCTCTAGTAGTAGGAACAGTAAGACATTTCTAACTGTTCATGACTGTACTGTGGAAGACATTAACACAACAGTTCACTAACTCAGTGCAACATTTAATATGTCTTTGGGAATTGATGTACAGGTGCTTGGTGTTGCATCTGTCTCACTACTCAGTCTCATTCAACTAAGCAAAACAGGACAGTTAAGCAACATTTGTAAAGATATTAATATGGTTTTACATTGCTGTTTCTGGTCTCGGGGGGAGCACAGGTCATGTGGACACCCACAGGGACTGAGAGAGACACATACACAGCAACCAAAATGTGCAGGTTAGTCCTGTGAACTGGAGTACTATCTGATGTCTCTTTCTCTGTTTCCCAGTCCTTTTGACAATGTGCTGTCACACTGTTCACTTGGTCCCCAGAGGACCGCAGGGTGGGTGGGTGGGTGGGAAGGAACTGAGCAAGGAACCAGTAGTACTCTTAACAGGGTGCACGGAAGTCCATGGCCCGGTTACCTGGGACGGTGGCATATACTTGTGTCAATGAGCACGGAGTCCAGTGATGGATTGTCTGTGAGTGGCTCATTATCAGCAGCATACATTTTCATTAATGAGCAGGGATTGCAACGGGAGACATGCAAACTATCATCCACTATTCATGGCAAACTGTCATCCACTATTCATGACAACACATTGCACCAAGTCAGCTTCTTCAGCACGCTCCTGATGGTAAGTGTGGTTTAATAATTTCTTTAGTGCACTTCGATGGCAACCATGGATTAACAAAGGGAATTAATCCATGGTTGCTCGTGACCACATGTTGCTCTTTCTCCAATCGATTTTACTTATTGTGCTGCATTCTCCTCTGCTTCTACTGTGCCATGTTACAATAAGAAATCATCTAGGAGATGGATAACAGCTGGACAATGATAAATGTTAAGCAATAGCCAACAAAGCATCTCGGAAAACATGTCAAATAATCTTGGTCTGATTTTGCAACCAAAGGTTAGACAAACAGCAGAGTAGTAATTGTTTTCCCATTTAATGCCATATACTGTAAGTGCCACAGAGAAGGATGGATAGGCAGCAATTTACACACATCTGAAATGTCTTCTTTCGGGAGCCAGGAGATGGGACCAACTCAATTAATAATTTTAACAGCAATTTCTATGCGAGCATAAGAGATAGAATACTCATCGGATGGAATCAACGAATTGATACTAGGAATAGACTTGGATCAACATGCTGATAAATAAATGCGTTGCTTTTTGTCAGAAAATTTTTCCAGTGGCCACACCAATAGGACTGATCTGGTAAGAGAGAAATGGCAGATGCAGAAAAGGACCAATGAGGAATCCTTTTTGAAGTTCTTTCATCGGATGGAATCAAAACACTGATACTAAGAATAGACTTTGATCGACATGCTGATAAATAAATGCTTTGCTTTTTGTCAGAACATTTTCCAGTGGCCACATCAATAGGACTGATCTGGTAAGAGAGAAATGTTGGATGCGAAAAGGACCAATGAGGAATCCTTTTGAAGTTCTTTCTGTAGTAACTGCTGAACAACTTCAGGTTCCTTTAAGGTGGACTGCAAGTTACAACATTCAAAGGTGTCCGAAGGAAGCACAGCAATGCCGGTGTGAAATCCTTCAGAACAGCCAGACAGAAAATATTCCAGGAATGGGTGAGAAGGACGAGAAGCTAATGCCTGGGATAAAGCCCATAGGTTGACAGGAGTGAAGGGATGCAGTTATCATCCTTATTTTGACCGAGGCACTTTCAGACAAATGAATCAAGTCTAAGCTTCACCACAGAAACTGCAAATATGGAGAAACTGGCAATGGGAACCCGAGTATCCATTATTCATTGTAGTTACTGCAAATTGGTTTGCCTCCCACATATTTAATTTGCCTTCTGTGCCTGTCTAGGTTAGGGTGAACATAGGCATTAGGATTAGAGACGGTGCGGGTCAACCAGGAAAAGGAAAAGGAAACTGGGGCTGAACCAGTTGGTAAATTCCTCATAGTTATGGAAAATGAGGAGACATCAGAAGATTTTAGAGGGCAGAGACTGGTGAAGTGGAAAAGGAGCCACATAGTGGGCAGGAATATGCTTGCTGGCCAGTGAAGTGATGGCAGAAGAGTTCATTGTCTAGGATGGCCCAATCCAGCCTTGTATTAAATGAATCAATGCAGTGGCAGCTTTTAGGAAAAAGACCAATGATAGTCATAAACATGGGTTCCTCCATACCGAATGCCTAGGTCAGTGATGAGATAAAGATATCAATCCAGTTCTTCTTGACTAGAGGGATAGGCAGAGCAGATGATGTCACAGTATAAGCTGAAAGCAAGGATGAATTCAGGCATGGTAAATTTCTTCAGGAGTCTGAGATTTTTCGACTTCAGGATGACGGAGATGTCTCTACAGGACACTATTCTGTTTTCTATAGTATCATGGGATGAGATAAGGAGAGATATCAGGTGTATGTCCTTCCCACCTAAAATATCTTTACAGAGGTGACTTGATAAGGTGAATGGGAGGTATGAATGGTGGAGAAGTGGCTGAAGGAGAGTACTTGAATCTTGTTGTGGCTGAAGTTCAGATGTAGATGGAGCACTCATAGGAAGTGCAGAACTAGTTGAAGCAGCATCCTCAAGGATGTGAGAAGTGGTCATAAGAGTAGTGGAATTAGTTGGCACAGGGTCATAATGTCGCAAGACATTATGCCACATGCAAAAAGCACGCTGCCAATACAGCACGATTTCTTGCATGTGGCATAAGTCCTTTTTTTTGTGGGGGGCTCTGTCCCCGCACTCCCCGTTACAGGAGGCTGTGCCCCCCAATAAGGATTCTCAACTTTGGGGGGGGGTTAACAGTGAAATCACACAAAGTGCGAAAATTAAAAAACAATTTCTTGTGTCTGGGACCGGGAATCAAACCCGGTCCCAAACGCAGTACCTGGATTCCTTGCTGCCAGTGGCTCACTCCATCAAACCATGCAGCTGCTCAGCAGAACCCTGTCCCAGCAGAGGTCTTATCCTCTGCTGGGACAGTGAGAGGGTGTTATACCGCACACAGCAGCATTCGCAGTATTGCACCTTCTCACTTACATTTACAGCGCTATTTTGCTTAGTGCTTTGTGTCACACTTTAAGCATACAACATATTGACCCAGTACCAAATTCATTGAGCTGGAAGCTGAAACAGGTTACAAGGGAAGGAGCTTTGAGAGAAGATATGCGGATTGCAGCTCTAATACTGAGGTAGCCATCTGAGCCATGTAGTCTCTGATTTTGGATAACACAGAAGCTGATTGGAGAACAGGCTGACTAGAAGTAGAATTCCTAGTGGGTTGCAACTTAGCTGCTATGAATAGATTGAAATGTTCCTGTTCCAGTGGATGCTGAATGGGAAATACCCAATATTTGAAATTCAGAAATCAGGTGTGGAACAGTCCAATCTTTTATGGAAAATTTTGATTTTGAAGATCTTTTACAAGGTGCTAGTGAATCTGAAAAGTCAAGAGAGAGCCAGAAGGACCTTCTTCAATGTCTGGAGAGGACACGCCAGATGAGGTGGATGCCATGGCACCATATAGTATTGCAATTGCTGATAATTAATGGCTTGATGTCGAACACCAGGCACCCATCTCTGGCAAATTATTTGAACCCTGCCTACTCGTCGACCTCTTAATACTATATGTATGTCTTATTGTTGTTTGAAGTGGAGCCTTTGTAAAAGAGTCTATGACTCAAAGGGTTGTAATTCTGAGTGTTATTAAATAAATGGCATGAAATTGGGAGGCGGAGACTGGTCAGGATGCTGATTCTCACCACTCTGCTTCAGCAACTTACACCAGCTTCTAGAAAATGAGGATCTGAAATTGTAAGGAAAGGGCAAAAGCAGGCTGAAAAGTACAGGGAATAGGAGGCAGAGCAAGACAATTACTACTAGTAGTAGGGAGAAGTTAGAGCAGGAAATATAGCCAAATATGTATTTTAAACTGACAAGTTTAGAGTGAATTCAGAGAACATAAAGTCTGGCGTTGCAGCTTTAAGCCAGGTGGTGATGTCTCCACGCATCACAAACCCAGAAGAATGGCAGCTCAAAATACTACTGTGGAGAAACAGCAGAACAAGGCCAGAACCCCCCCCCCCCAAAAGAAATGCAAAGCACAAGAATAGGAGAAATGGACCCAGGAATGCACCAGGATATGAGGTACATAGGAAAAGGGGTGGAGGGAAGAGCAGAGGAGACCCACTGAAGACATGAGGTGACCTAGAGGAGGAGAAGGTGGTGGGGGCAGGCAGGTAGGAGAGGAGGGAGGGGATGAACTCAGGCAAAGAGGGGGAATGGTGAGATGCTAGAGCAGAGAAGAAAGGACCAGGGAAGCAGCAAGATGCCAAGAGACAGAGAAAGAGGAGCAGGCATCTAAACCAGAAGTGGCGCAGCCACACGTACCACGTAGAGCCCATGATTCAAAACACGCTAAGCCTAGAGTGAGGGGACAGGCTGGATTAAGTATAGATGGTGGGAGGAGTTATTCCCCACATCAAACCTCAGGCAAAGTCTTCTCAATAAATGATCAAGGACTGCCTGGTTATATGTTAAGCTGAGGGAGTCCAACAGTGATAATATGGGAGAGTGGGGGGCTTGGTTTGTACAGAGGCTGAGTCCAACAAGCTATGTTTGCGATTGCCTGGTTTTCTGTGGGTTCCCCTAAATGACTGAGAGAGTGATGTTTGGTTAGGGCATGACTACTGCAATGTAAGGTGAGCCTGATGCACAGTGAAGGTGGAGACTGACTTTGCAGGGCATGTGCAGCAATTATGTAGAGAGGGTGGGACTAGTTATAAGAGGGCTAATGGTGTCAGTGCACACACACAGAAGGTGGGCACTGGATATATGTGGGCTGAATCTGCAGTGCTGTTACAGAACTGAAAGATTTCTATGGTGCTGCCACTGAATGCAGGGCAGGTGCTGGTACGTGTGTCTGTCAGAAATGCTCACAGAGTGAAGGAGGACTGGTTACATGTGATTTCAGCCCAGCAGCTATGTTCAGTGAAGGTGGACACGGGTTCTGTGGAGCTGAGTAGCCAGTACTCTCAGGGAGAGCAGAGATCAGTTGGGAACAGCTAAATCATTGAGGAACCTGTTGTAGTATTCATATCATCCTAAAGCCTCTCAGCTGATTGCCAGCCAGCTTATGCAAATGAAAGGACTGAAGTGCTCACTCAATGCAGTGCTTCAGTTCTTTCAACTGCACAAAGGTTGCACCCATCAGACTGAGACCAGCATCACAGTAGACTTGCCTGGTCATTGGTCTGCACTGCTGAGCCCTCTGCAGCTCAGAGTGCTATGGGCTTGGCAGTGACACACCTCTGAAATGTCATTAATCCTAACAAGGTGTTTCTTGTGCATAAGCAAGGAAACATAAAAATGATTGACTATCTTGAAGCTGCAGTGGTGGGACTCGAACATTCACATCATATATGTGGTTCCAATCACCCAGATCTTTCATACTGAACTCTACTTCACAAGCACCATGGACAGTATAAGTGCAAAGAGGTGGGGTCCTATATAAGACAAGATGACAAACACTCTGAATAAATATATTTCATTCAAATATTTTATATATAAATACTCAGCATCAACTGTGCAGATACATATGTTTGCTATACAGGGCTTAATCATGTAACCAGGCAGAACCAGAGGAAAACCCCTTCTCACATAAAGTAAAGTTATAGGAAAACAGATATTTCAGATGTTGCTTTCAACTCAGGGTTACCATACCTCCAGAGTATACATCCATAAAGTTTCCCTTTTTAATAGGGTGGCATCCAAGTTACAACCCCCCCATGTGACTTTTTCAAGTCCAAAAACATCCAGTCCTTTAGTAAACCTCGTATGGGCAGCCAAAATATTCTGTGCATTATCAGCATCAATATCTCTAATATGTTCTCCAAAACATTGTTTAAAGTGACATATCATTTTCCCAATATAATGGGCCCCATGGGTGTGTTCTTCAGTATAAATTTTTCCTGCAGTGTCGCATTTTATTAACTGTCTTATATTCCTTTCCAGTTCTTTTACTCTAGAAAGGTTTTACTTTTTGTTTCAAATTTACTGTACTTGCATTGCCACATGAAGGACTCCCTACTGCTGTATTACCCGACCAAGTGCCCACTCTTCGTGTCAGTTGTAAGAAGTGGACCATCAAATCTCCCTGATTCATTGCTCATTTATAGGCAATAATTGGTGAATCCTGTGTGTTCGTTCCTGTGCAGGATCAAATCTGCTTGTATAATGTGGCAATTTTTATAGAAAATGTCCCTGACTTCCTTTGAACATTTATTATAGGTTGTAATGAATGTAATCCTATTATCAGATAGCATAGCACTCTCACATTCTCTGGGGGTCAGAAAATCATCTTGATTCTGCTGTTTTGCCCCCGTCCATTGCCACATTAAAATCTGTCTGTAGTCCCTCTGTTTCAATCAAACTGCCATTTCACCTGCCCGTTTTTCTTTTTGAAATTATATTTTATTGCAATTTTAGCATGTAAAAATACAGTTGTCTACATCCGAATTCAATCCATTTTACATTCATAATGTACATTACATCATATTCAGCATATCATGACAGGATTTTATACAATACCTCAGATTTTGTTACACCATTCAGGGATACCATGCGGATGGTCTAATTAATCATAGGAATTACAGATTACCAACACGCCAAGAACAAGAACAAATATCCTTACATTATACAAAATCAATACAGTAGATAGTTGGCCACCCCACTAGCTGGTGTAGGTGTTCTCTAAACTATATGCCCTCAGGATTACCTGGACATGTAAAATGAAGAGAGCTACTGCATTTCTACAACAGTGTTATTAACTGACTTCAGAACATTTAACTTAGTCTTCTGTCATTATCCTTCTGGTCATCTTTATATAAAAAAAAAAACTCTCTAGTATATGTATAAACAGTGAATAGTACAAACAGCCATCCATTAAATGAGCACTTTGAATAATCATCTCAGACTCTGTGCTGTGTGTAGAATGTTTAACAATATAAACAAACAGCTTTATATAAGCAGAAAACGAGTAATGTGTATAAACAGTAAGTCTGCTCTTTTAACCCCCATAAGTCTTTTCATATTTAATGGTGCCATACTAAATCTGGCACCTGCATAAATTAAATTCCAATGCCAAGTGTTGGAAAAAGGGCTGACTTGATCTGGTAGACAGCAATTAAGGCCCATTATATCCCTCCTTTAGGCGCCATTTTATGGAAGTCCTGACTGATGCTATTTCCATGGTCTGTCCCCCCCTCCTCCCCCCCCTCTCATTTATACATTACACCAAAGGAAGTACAGAAATAAAGATTGAGATAGAATTTTATATAAAGTTTCAGTCACTTTATTTTCCTCCATCTGGACCTTGTTGGATTACCTCCTGTTCAAAATGATCAAGAAATACTCTTCTTTTGGTCTTCCTCGGGCTCCAAAGCTGATCCTTCACCTCAAGCTGCAAATTCAGATTGGAGCTTGGCCACCAGCTTCCCTGCTGCTTGCGGGTCATAGTACATGTAAACTTTACTGCCATAGGTGATCTTAATCCTTGCGGTTAACATCAGGACGTGCTGGATTCCCAATGCTCTTAATTAGGCCTTCACTCCTTTGAAGGAGTTACACCTGTATCTTGTTAAGTATCTTAAATCCGCTAACAAGCGTACCTAGTAGCCCTGGCATTCCAAGTTGGCCACCCTTCGTGTGGCGGAAAGAAGCTCATCCCTTTCACCGGTATCAATGACCATCACCATGATGGTGCCGGCAGATGTGCTGTCTCCCAGCGAGTGATGAGGAGTAACCTGGTATGCTTTTTTTTTTTTTAACTATGAAAGAGTCCATATGCAATGCTGTAGAGGGCCAGGTGTAGATAAAGGATTTGATACCCACATCATCCTCCGCTACTTCGGGCATTCCGACCCGCACCTTCGGGCATTCCAACCACCCGAACATTGGCAGCATGTATCTGATTCTCAAGGTGCTCCAGCCGGCATCAAAGCACTGTATTCTCTTTCACCAATCCAGTGACTGTGGTGAGGGCTTTAGTGGCTGTCTCCGTGGCTTGAGTCATCTCCAGTTGCACCCCTGTAACTTTGTTGTCTAGAACAGTTACCTTCGAAACCAATGACTCAAGCTTGTGATCCATGGCCTGGATCACCTTCAGGATTGCCGCATTGGAGAGCTGATTGATGTCTGCCTTCTTGGAAGTGGTTGGTGGCTCTGCCTCTGCTGCAGGTTGAGGTGTCTCCTGCCTGGCTCCATCCTGGTTAACGCTGGTGTTTCTGCCCATTTTTGTAAGTTTTTACTATCACTAGTCTCAGAATCTCTTGTTCCACCCACTGATGATTGTTTTTATTCAGTTTTAAATCTGTATAGTTAGTTTTTAAAGGTGTTTTTTAGTACTGCAGAGCTTGCGTTCTGCACGTCTGTTCCATTCGGCAGTTGGCTCTGCCCCCTCCACCTATATGTAAAATCCCTACTGCAGTTCCGCTGTATACAGAGGAACGTCCTCCTCAGGATGTTCCTAATTAAGTGTGATGGATGGCAGCTTGATGCCAGTAAAAAAGAACTGGTATCTGTTTCCTTCCTGAAAAGGCCTCTGTCCACATTTCCATTTGTTCCCCTCCTAATAGTTAAACCAAGCAACTCAATACACTCCCTGTTATTCATAAGGGTAAATCTAAGACTGGGATTCAAGGCTTCAAGATACCGCACAAACTCTCTGAGTTGTATCTCTGTACATTTCTAGATCAAGAATAGATCATCTAGAAATCTATGATAGAGATCTACATGGATGAAACCAATTCTGCAGCATTTTGCAGCACTCTGCAGAGTGCTGCAGCAGACTACTGAATAAAGCAATGTAATTTCAATGGCAATTAGTCCCTATTGTCATTCAGGAAAATGGAACACTGCCAGAATGAGGTGAATGCCATAGCATCCTGCAAGTCAAAGAGGATGAACTGCCACTGAAATTATATTGTTTATTTAGTAGGTCTGCTGCTGCATACTGCAGAGTGCTTTAAAAGTGGGTTTCATCCTGGGGATGCTATTGTATGTGTGTACGTGTGTGTGTATATATATATATATATATACATATACATATATATATATATATATTTTTTTTTTCTTTCTTACTACACTTTTGGTGGTACCTTGGTCAGTCAGAAGTGTCTGCCCTGGTCACGGAAACCTGGAGACCTCCACCTCTGATCATAGCTTGTGCTCTTCCCCCAGTCACCCCTGGCTTGCCCCTCAGAGGGTGAGGTTGTGGCACCAGCCCTTAACACCACAATTCTGGTATCTGGTCATGGGAGCCAGCATCAGAGGCGATGAGAGGCCCAGGCGTTGGGTGTCATGAAGACAAGCCAGGCTAAATTTTCTTTCCCTGTTAGCAGGGGGGGGGGTGAAATGACAGCCAGTGTCTGCCCACCCCTGAGACATCCAGGCACGGTGTGCTTGTGGCAAACCAGCTCTGCGGGTGTCGCTAGACACCGAACACACACACCCACCCTCCCAGAGAAGGAGAGCAGTCTAAGGATGCTCGATCCTTCAATAGCATGTGAGATTGGTGCCTGAAAGTCAGCGCTATCCGAAATGGTGATGTGATGTGGGTGAAAGCCAAAAGTGAGGGGCAGGAGGGTGAAATCAGATGTAGGGTCATGGTGACCCTAGCGACAGGGTATGCTATGTGTATGTGCAGGGGTGAGGCGAGCACAGCGAGTGTGGCCTGGGAGGGCAGAGGGATGTAGGGGATTGCGCTGTGGTCGGCTGCCGAGCTGCACCGTGGCGTTGGGGTTGGCCTCCACTTGCGGTGCATGTGGTTCTGGGTTCGGGTCCGGCACTACTGCATTTTTGTTGTGTCCGACCCAGAACTTTGTTTATTTGCTTTTGCACCCCAACATGCACCCCCTGGAGTTGAGAATCTTTAATGATAGGAGTGTGAGCAAAGTCCCCAGTGGGGTGGGCACAGCCCTGCACGGAAAACAAAGCACTTAAATTCTGGCACAATTCTTCAGTGCGCCGAGAATGTCAGCGTGGCAAAATTGTTTTGCTGCCCTGATGTCACGATAATGGAGTCGCCATTTGGCGCTCACTATTATCACATTCCTTCTCTCCCCAAGCTGGCTCTATGACAACCCAGGTCCGTTCCCAAACCCGGGTCGCCGGTGTCGCAAGCAGAAATCCAACCGCTGAGCCGATGGGCCGGCCTGCCACTGTATATTTAAAGAAAAGGAAAAAATATAGGATCATGTATACTGCCTCTCTCATACAGTCCTAGTTAAAGATTTGCTTAGCTGGGGGCTAAATATGTCTCCACTGCTGTTCCCTATAGCTGCAGGAAGTGTTTTCCTAGAAAAATGAAGTTATTACATCTTAACACAAATGCTCAGCATTTCACTAGAAAGTTAACAAATGTAAGCTCATATTCCCCATCTGCTCCAAATAGAAATGGATAGCAGCCAGGTTGCCTCATAGGAACATTTGTATATAATGACTCAGCATCAAGGATGACCAGGATGCAAGCTCAACTGTTCCAGTGTTTTTAGTATATAAGCTGAGTCATGGACATAAGTTGGTAACTGTGCTAATAAAGGTCTTAAAAAAATCCATAAATTTAGATAATGGTTCACTCAAACCTGCAGTGCTGGCCACAACAGGATGACCAGGAAGATCAATAAGACTTTTGTGTATTTTAGGTAACAAATAAAGTGGGGCCAGCACTGGGTGGCCGACTGTCAGATATCATTTAACCTCTGAACAAATGATGCCTTGTTCAGCACCTTAGCATCTTTTGTAATTGTGAGAATAATAAATCTTTTTTGCTGACAATTTCTATTGTGGGTCTTAGCCTTTGCAAATCTTTTCTCTCAATATCTTCCACTTCTTTTTATTAACCCCCATTTCAGACCAGGCATCCATGCTCCAGGACTTGTCTAATAACTGTCTAATAATAAAACACAAGCTCAGCTTGACCAACACCGTTCTATCAAATGCAGTTGAAGAGGCAGGATCGCCACGCTGGGTTCCGCACTCCCTCCTCACTAACATAGAAACATAGACTTTGACGGCAGATAAGGACCACTTGGCCCACCCAGTCTGCCCATTTCCTTTCCTATTGGATAAGCTGCAGATTCTAGTTAACCAACAGCCTACTTCCTGCAACCCCCCACTACAATTGCCTTATTTCTGTTCCATGCATGTTTGAATTCCCCCACTGTTTTAGACCCAACAACCTCCCCAGAAAGGTGGTTCCATGTGTCCACCACTCTCTCTCTCCATGAAAAAAAATTTCTTCACATTACCCCTGAGCCGTCCCTCTTTATCTTTAAATTGTGCCCTTTGTTCTTACACATCTCTTTTTCTGAAAGATGCTACCTCCTGGACTTTGTTGATTCCTTGAGGTACTTAAAAGTTTCTATCATGTCCCCTGTCCCTCCTTTCATCAAGGGTATACATATTAAGCTTTCTCAGTCTCTCTTCATATGGTTTCTGATGCAGACCCTGCACCATTTTAGTTGCCCTCCTCTGCACTGCTTCCATCCTGTCTATGTCCTTGCATAGATGGGGTCTCCAAAACTGCACACAGTATTCCAGATGGGGTCTCACCAACTGTCTGTACAGAGGGATAACCACTTCCCTTTTTCTACTTGTGATGCCCCATCCTATGCATCCCAGTATCCCCCTGGCTCTCCTTACTGACTTCTCACATTGCTTACCCACCTTTAGGTCATCTGATATGACTACCCCAAGTCCCTTTCCATTTTTGTTGTTGTTAGTACCTCACCTGCTATTGTGTACTCTTCTCCTGGGTTTTTGTTTCCCAGGTGCATTACTTTGCACTTCTTTGCATTGAGTCTAAGTTGCCATATGTCTGACCATTCCTCCAACCTTGCCAAGTCCCTTCTCATCCTTTCTACCCCCCCTTGTGTATCACCTCTGTTACAGATCTTTGTGTCATCTGCAAAGAGGCATACCTTTCCCTCCAGACCCTCTGCAATGTCACCTATAAAGATGTTAAAGAGGACTGGACCCAGTACTGAGCCCTGAGGTACTCCACTAGTAACCCCTCTTTCTTCGGAATGTGTTCCATTCACTATTACCTTCTGTGTCCTGTTGTGCAGCCAGTTTGCTACCTAGGCTACCACCCTGGAACCCACTCCCAGGCTGGCTAACTTGATTATTAGTCTTTAAAGGGACTGTGTCAAATGCCTTACTAAAGTCTAGGTAGGCCATATCCACAGCCCCCTCCTGGTCTATTACTTTGGTCACCCAGTCAAAGAAATCAATTAGATTCATCTGACATGACCTTCCTGCTGTAAATCCATGCTGCTTTGTGTCCTGTGCTCCGCTGGCCTCTAGGTACTCAACAATTCTTTCTTTCAGAAGTGATTCCATCATTGTTCCTACCACTGAGGTCAAACTAACAGGTCTGTAGTTACCTGCTTCTGCCTTGCTCCCACTTTGTGAAGGAAATCACATCTGCCCTCCTCAGTCCTCAGATACCACCCCATTCTCCCAAGATTTGTTAAAAAGTGTGGTTAGTGGTGTCACTGGGTCCTCCCTTAGCTCTTTTAGGATTCTAGGGTGAATCCAGTCAGGCCCCATTGCTTTGTCCACCTTGAGTTTTACGAGTTCTTTCAGGACTCTTCTTCTGTAAATGGACTGGCGTCAACCCCACTACCCAGAGTGCTTCTACTGTCTGGTTTAGGTAACTCCTCCTCTTCTTCTTTGTGAATACTGAGCAAAAGTATTCATTCAGTATCTCTGCCTTTTCACTGTCTCCCTCTGCCCACCTCCCTCTCCTTTATTAATCTTCACTATCCTCCCTTAACCTTTCTATGCTCCTAATGTACTACCGTATAAAGGTTTTATCCCCTCTTAACTGAGTTGGCTATTTTTCCTTCGTTTGGGCCTTGCTATTCTGGCTGCCTTCCCACTTCTTTCTGCTTTAATTGATACAGTTCCTGTTGTGTTCCTTCTGTGATTCCTTATACTTTTTGAATGCAGCCTTTTTCTCCTTAACCTTCCTTGACACCTCTTTTGAGAACCATAGTGTTTTTTTATTCCACTTCATTTTCTTTATTTGTTTCACACAAAGGCTTGTTGCCTCCACGATGGCAGTTTTGATTGTTCTCCATTGTTCTTCCACCCCTCCTTTCTGGCCATTTGCTAATGCATTCCTCAGGTATTCACCCATTATGCCAAAGTCAGCCCTTCTAAAGTCCATTATCCTTGTCTTTGTATGGCTTGTCTCCATGGTTGTGTTTATTGTGAAGCACACTGTGCACTGGTCGCTTGTTCCCAAATGTCTACTGACTTCTAAATTTGTGATCCTCTCTCCATTTGAGAGTACCAGGTCTAATATTGCTTCCTCCTGAGTGGGTTCCACCACTAGCTGTCTAAGGCATGTCCCCTGTAGGGCATCGAGAATGACCCTGCTCTTGGATGTGGCTGCAGTCCATGTCGTCCAGTTAACATCTGGCATATTCAGGTCCCCATCAACAGTATCTCCCTTTTTCAGCCATTTGAGAATGCCTCTATCATTTTCTTGTCCATTTCCCCCCTTGAGACGGGGTTCTGTATACAACCCTGTGAGGATTGTGATGCCATTCCCTGTCTCCAAGGTGACCCAGAGTGCCTCTTGTCCTCCCCCTTTAATTTTTAGTTCTGTAGCTTTGATCCCTTCCCTTATGTAGAGAGCTACTCCACCTCCTCTTTTACCCTCCCTGTCCCTTCTGTAGATTGTGTGCCCTGGTATGTTGACATCCCAGTCATGGTTCTCCATGTACCATGTTTCTGTGACTGCCACAATATCCAAGTGTTCCTCTTCCATCAGGGCTACTAGCTCTAGAAGCTTTTTTCCCAGACTACAGGCATTGGTACTCATTGCCCTCCATTTAATGTTGGTTTATCCTTTTTACCCCATCCCTGCTCTTATTGCCCTGTCCATTTTCCATTTACCCTGTCCTACCCTCTTTCCAAGTTCTGTACCTCAGTGTTTACCCTACTACCTGCCATGTTTTGTGGGGAGGCTTGAACTTTCCTGTTTCCTATCAGCATCTAAGCGGTGAGCCGCGGGTTCTGTGTTTTAGGGGAATGGCAAGAACAGAGGGGGAAGCAGTTCAGACTATATTATCAATGAAGTTGCCGAGAACAAAGGCTCAGTGTTTTTCAGGGGGAGCCACTCCAGTCGAGAGCAGAGCTCACACCGATGCATAAGGCGAGGCTCAGAGAGAGCGAAGAGACATATGTTGTTGTAGGCCGTATCCCATTTTGCTAGACTGGAGTTCAGGACCGGCGCAAAGGCTACAAGCCCATAGCAGAGTGTGGGAAGGAGAATCCCCCTGGCTATGGTGAGCCGAGTGGACAGAGTGAGGCAGTCCTTGGCCCTTTAAACTAGACCAAGCTTGCTGTTCGATGCTTTACAGATGTTCCAGAGATGCTCAGTGAGATCAAGCTGAGGATCTAGGGTCACACCTAGGCACCTGGCGGATTCCTAGACCAGCAGGAAGGTGCCGTTGCCCCCATGTATAGCAAGGGGAGCAGGGCAGGAGGCAGTTTTGGCCACCGATTCGAATAACATGGCATGGGTCTAGTTTAGGTTAATGGTGAGCTTGTGTCCCACAAGCCAGTTTTGGATATGACCAAAGTCTGAGTTGAGTTGGGAGTTAATGGTTACAATGTCCTGGGAATTAGACAATACTATGAGGTCATCTGCATAGAGTGTAGTGGGCCCGTAGGTTGCAACAAAGGGCAGTTTGTTTATGTAAAGGGAGAACAGAATGGGACCAAGGACGAACCCCTGGGGAACTCCGCATCTAACAGGGGAAAGGTCTGAGAGGGCACTGTTAAAACAGGTATATTGCTGTCTACCCCCAAGGTAGTTTGGAGAACCAAGCAAGGGCTCGGGGGGAGAAACGAAGCGAGAGTAGAGTAGAGTGGAGTGAAGGAGACTGTGGTCGACCCGATCGAAGGCCTTAGAGAGGTCAATGAAGATAGCTTCAGTCAGTTTACCTTGGTCCGTCGCAGATCTGACCTCAGAGGTGACCACAGCAATTGCAGTCACCGTACTGTGCCCCTTCCTGAACCCATGCTGCACAGGGGAGAGAACTGCATACTCCTGAAGGTAATGGGAGATTTGTGCAGCCACAGCCTTTTCAAGGAGCTTGCTGGTAGCAGAGAGTATGGCAATAGGGCGATAGTTGTTCATCTCCTTGGGGTCGCCACGTTTATAAACTGGGACAACCTTGGCCACTTTCCAAATTTCAGGTATAATTCCCGAGGTGAGGGAAGAGTTGAATATGTGAGTAATAGGCCAGGCAAGGAGGGGCACCCCCAAACTAAGCAACTTAGGCTCAAGGTTATCATAATCTGCCCCTGTGTGGTGTGAGAGACCAGCGAGGAGTGCTTGAGTCTCTCTAACTGAGATTAGTTTTAAGTAAAATAGTGGACGGGGGCTCACCCAGTGGTTCAGGGGTGGAGAGTAGTGGGGGGCAGGTAGTTCAGAGAACATGCCATTGAATCGGAGGCTATAGTCTGGGAGTTATTTGCAGTTGGCCCCCAACATTCATGTCGGCGATCGTATTCTTGGCGGACCTCTGACCATATTTTTAATGTTTTTCCAGAAGCTTGGGGGGCTGTAGGCCGAGGTAAGCAGGGCAGATTTGCAGAACTCACTCTTGGCGGTGCGTATGGCGGTCTTGCAGGAGTTTCTGAGCCGCCGATATTCAAGAAGGTCGTTGATGTTGCAGGAGATTTTGTGATTTATCCAGCACTTGTCTCTCTGCTTCATTAGAGTTAATAGGCCTCCAAGGAGCCACTCCGTGACAGTGCCCCTCATCCTCCTTTTTGTAAGGGGTGCATGTCTGTTTTGCAGTGGAATGAATACCGCAAGGAAGTGGTCCAGGGCGTCGGCAGGGTCATTGGTGCTATGCACCCTAGTCCAGTCGGCACATCGTAGGTCCTCCAGGAAGTCATTGAGGATGAGCTTGGAGAAGTCCTTCATCTGGATCACTCTGCTGGGAATTTTGGGAGCTGTGGGCCCCCAGATGCAGTATATAGGAGTGATCAGAGATAGCATCTGGAAGTGTACCAGATTGGAGGATTTTTTTCCAGTCTGTTGCTCAGTATCCAGTCAATCAGCGAGCACTTTTCCCCACGGGAGGAGATCCTCTTAGGTTCCGTGATGGTCTGACTGAGGAGCGAGGCCTGAGAGAAGTGACTCGTATTGCTTGGTATTAGGCCCCAGCCAGTTGAGGTTGAAATCCCCCAGGATTAGCACCTCATTTAAGCCTACCTTGGCTTTAAGGTGGTCAAGTAGAGAGGAGAGGAGAGTCCTGGAATGCCTCCCTTAGGGGGATTGTAGGCACAGACCAGGTGCACCTTTTTTGTGTTTCCAAGCAGGAGGAGGGAGTGAATGAATTCACAGCCTGTGGTGTTGGAGGGTGACTGAGAAACAGCGGAAACATTTAGGTGCCCCTTATAGTATAGGAGTACAACCCCCCCACATGTTTACTACCTGCCCTATCCCGCCTGATGAGGCTGTAGCCTGGAATGGCACAAGCGGGGTCAGGAATACAAGGCTTCAGCCAGGTTTCCGTGATACCCATGATGTCCGGCTCATAGAGGGCTGCCCAGGCCATCAGTTCCGCTAGGTTATGTAGAATACTGTGGATATTTAGATGCGCTATTTTTAGGCCTTTTGCAGATAGCCAGGCCGGGGGGGGGGCTTGAGAGGGTAGGGGGTTGCTGAGGGACCTTGACAGGAGGGTAAGTTAACAGGCTGCACAAGAGGAACCATGGTCCGTCTTGAGGGAGCAAGGGTGCCCGGGGAAGAACAGGTCCCTCCAGGCAGCAGACAGAAGTATGTGCAGTGCAGACGATATTTACCTCACACAGTATAGCAGAAGGACGGTATGCACCCCTTAGCACTGGGATGGTAGATCAAGCCAACGGAAAAGAGCTCCCTGGACAGAATGGGTCTGGAGGCACAGTGACCTATGATCCAGATTATATGTCAATACGTTATCTGAGCCCAGGGACAAGTGCTAGCTTATGGGGGTGCTTAGAGGTGCTACAGAATGGGGTGCACTGGGCAGAGTCATGGCTTAAGGAGGATCCAGGGATGGCTATTATTTTTGTATTTTTGTGCCTTAATTCAGACTCTGTAAACAGTCAGGCTAGTACACACACAGGTGAATGTGGTGAGTCCTCTAGTGGTGAGAAAATATAGCCTGCAGATGGTAAAGTGGGCTGATAGGTTATTTCAGCCCACATGGTGAGAGCTATAAAGCTCAGTGACGACCACGGGGGGTGGTGGGGCAGCCGGTGAAGCCACTATTTTGGAGGCAGTTATCCCTTCCAGGTACTCGGTTATACATCGCATGAGACTGAACTGCCGGGGGAGGGGGTTTGCGGTCTGTTCAAGACTGAATTGGGCCTAACTGGTGTACCAGCGAGGAGGTCATCTCATTTGAGTGCACGGTGGTAACTGGTGTGGGTGCAGGACAGCTCATTTACCATCCACCAGGTGATGAGAAGCTGTTCCTGCAGGAAGTAGCAGATTTTGCCACCGACATAGCATTGGAGTCACCCAGACTTGATTCTGGGTGACTTCAGTGCCTAAGTCGATGAAGAATCCTCACTTTTTGGACAACACTTCCTCCAGGTGATGACATCCCTGGGCTTCACACAGGTTGTTTCCTCAGTTACTCACAAAGGTGGTCACTCTCTTGATTTGGTCTTCCTCCTGGGGATTAAGACCTCCGACTTGGTGGTGGAATCTGTCAGTTGGTCTGATCACTACACCACTGGGTTCAATTTTTCAGCCCCCTGTGTAGGTCGGCCCCTAAGGAGATGGTCAGTTACCACCCTTTGCGGGATGTGGTCCCTGAAGACCTGATGGCAGTGATTGACCTCTCGTTGATTGTTGAGTTTAGCACGGATCCCGAGCTATTAGTCTCAGCCTATAATAGGTCTATTTCTTTAGCTCTTGATCTGATTGCTCCTGTTCGTGTTCGACCCCTTCCGCTTTGCCCCAGGGCCCCATGGTTCGATGGGTCTCTGAGAGAGTTACAGAGGCAGGGGCATATGTTAGAGAGTCGCTGGTGGAGGACTGTCTTGGATGCCAACCACCTTATTTTGTTAGAGCATTATAAACTCTATCAAATAGAAATTTCCCATAAGAAGACAGAAATCCTGTCCAGGGAAATAGCTGTCATATGGAATCAACCGGCTCAACTCTTCCGAACTGTTGACAGGCTGTGTAACCAGCCTGTCAGAGTTCTATCGAGCTTTTCACAAAGTGAGTGTGATGAGATCATTAATTTCTTTGTGAGAATAAGGTGAACAACATCAGGCATGAGTGCCATCAGCTTCACTCTATGGGGACGCTGTTGGTCGCGCTTGGTCACAGAGCCCGGAGTTTCCTGGAGTACCTTTGATCTGCCAGAGTTCGTGGACATTATGAGGCTTGTCCAGGGGATGCATCCCACTTGCTGTAGTTTAGATACGGGCCCTACTTCCCTGATTTTGGGTTGTAGTGATATCATCGACCCGGTCTTAGCTCGGATTGTCCGGTGCTCTTTGGATTAGGGTAAGTTTCCCAGCTCCCTGAAGGAGGCGGTGGTGACACCCCTCCTGAAGAAAGCTTCTTTAGACCCAGAGAACCTAGCAAACTACAGGCCTATCTCTAACCTTCCTTTGGTAGGAAAGGTTATTGAAAAAGTTGTGGCAGCTCAACTGGAAGACCATTTAACCATTCATATTTACACAAACCTCTCCAATCGGATTTTCGTAAGAGGCATAGTACTGAGACTGCTCTTGTTCGGGTGCTCAATGATCTCCTGATGGTGAGAGATCAGAGAAACCAGTCCATCTTGGTACTCTTTGATTTGTCATCAGCTTTTGACAGTGTAGATCATGGGGTTCTGCTCAAGCATTTGAGGTTCCTCTGTGGTCTGTCTGGGACAGTTCTCATATGGTTTACATCTTTCCTTGCCGGTAGATCTCAGAGAGTCATCTCGGGAATATTTTATTCTGAGTCTTTCTCTCTGCCTTATGGGGTACCTCAGGGCTCGGTGCTGTCACCCATGTTATTTGCAGTGTCTATGCTGCCCCTCAGAGACATGGTAAAATGGTATGGGCTGAGGTTTCACTGCTATGCTGATGATACCCAGCTCTACCTGTCTTTTACCTCCGATCAGGTTAGTGCTATCTCAGTACTGAACAGCTGCCTTGTAGAAATCCAAGATTGGATGAGTTCCAGTGGTTTAAAGTTGAACCCAGTAAAGACTGAAATTTTGGTTGTGGACCCGGGTCATAGGACAGAGGGGTTGAGAACTGACCTCCCCTCTGGTTTAGTCCTGGGGGGGCCCAGATTCTTACCTCTGAGCGGGTGCATTACCTGGGAGTGGTGCTTGATGATTGTCTGACCCTTTGACATCAGGTGTCAGCAGTCATCAAGCTAGCCTTTTACCATCTTAGGAACATTGCCAGGATCAAGCACCTTGTTCCGTCCAGCGACCTGCCTGTTTTGGTCCATGCCTTTGTAACATCGCACCTTGACTACTGCAATTCCCTTTACCTAGGGCTTCCTGGGGTTGATATCCGCCACTTGCAGCTAGTGCAAAATGCTGCGGCATGTTTATTGACTGGGGTATCAAGGAGAACACATATTACCCCAGTGTTGCGCGATCTGCACTGGCTGCCTGTTCAGTGGTGGATCACCTTTAAGGTAGGTTTATTAACTTACAGAGCCCTACACAGAAAAGGTCCTGAACCTGAAGAGCTCCTGGTTCCTTACACCCGTCACGACAGTCTCCGGGTTGACGAGGGGTTGCTGGAGATTCCGAGGGTCTGTTTAAAGTCATCTGTGCTCGCGCTTTGGGTTTGTTGCCCTACCCTCTGAATTCCTCTGCCCCATCAGCTACATGAGTGCAGGACAGTGAGGTGCTTTAAGCAGGCACTGAATACCTTTCTGTGGGTAAAACGTTCCCGAACTTCTGTGATTTTATCTGTTTTACTGTTTTGTTTTATGTGACTGGGCAGTGCCTTGATTTATGAAAGGCACTATATTAAATAAAATGTATTATTATTATTAACATTTTAAACTGGCTGGTCCTCCCCTGACAGCAACTCTTATACAACAGAAGGCACCGATAGATCCTTAAAACCCAAACCGAACAAGGAAATACCAAGACCTGTCATATGGTTTATAAATTTTAAACACAAGTATGCTTTCAAAGAGCTGTCAGAGATATGGAGCATACTGGATGGGCAACCATGCAGAACCAGTGTATTCTGCCACAGGGGATCTGATTCCCTGTGATCTCAGAGCTAAGCTCGAGGTCCTTGGAATCAGACCAGGTGGCAGAACACACTTGTTCTGCATGGGTTACCCATCCTGTATTTTTATAGTGTATGGTGCCCCACAAATTATTTTTAAAACATTTTAGACTTCCAATGTGTATTTAAATTATGGGTAAAGAAATTGTTGTCTCTCCTCGCTAGGAGACAGAGTTGGGTGTTTGCTAGGGACTGGGCTTCCCTAACGTTGTAGGGCATATACCCATTGGTTGGCATTCTGCTGTAGCGTGATTTACAAAAAATAAACATGGTGGCGGAACCGTTCACTAAGCGAGAGTAGAAATAGACTCAATGGCGAAAACTAAGTTGACGTTTCATATCTGGTTGATCCTCCAGTCTGAGTAATGGCAAATGATCTGTTCCCCTTTCAGAAAATCGCTGCTGCAATGAACGTGTACCCATGAGTGATGTTGACACACTCGCAGTTTTCTGTGTATGCTTTTAAACCTTGGCTCGAGCTATCAATTCTAAATGAATGGAATGCTGTTCTGCACATTCTGTCAGAACAGCATTCCATTCATTCTTGTGTGTGGATGAACAGCATTTTGGTATGGTGGAATTTCAAGTGAGAACAGCATTCCACCACAAACTATAAACCTTTATGGATTATGAAGGTGTAAGACATACAGGCCCAGATATTCAAAAGGGTTGCTCCATGCGCAACAGGGTTGCGCATGCGCAAGTCCTACATTGCGCCATTCTGCGATATTCAGCAGGAGGCAGTTGCTCCACTGGCAACAGGTTGCGCAAAAGAGCAATGCAAATGAATGCATGCTCAACGGGAGGAGGAACCATGCATAACCTGCGCAACCTGATATTCAGTGGTTGTGCAGAGGTGTGCATGCAACCCCAACCTATGCCTGCACAACCTTGAGCCAAAAAAAGGATCGTTGAGGGCCACCCACAGGTGAGCTGCTGTATTGCAGGGCGCACAGCAGCTGCCACCCTGGCTGACCCCCAACTTTCGGTCCTAATGCCCCCCACCAGCCCGATCGCGGGCATCACAATTACATGAAACCCCCCACACATCTCCACAGCCGATCGCGGGCAGTACAAATCTGTAAACCCCCACACACATCTCACAGCCGATCGCGGGCAGTACAAATACATGAACCCCCCACACATCTCCACAGCCCGATCGCGGGCAGTACAAATACATAACCCCCCACACATCTCCCACAGCCCGATCGCGGGCAGTACAATCATGAACCCCCCCACACACACATCTCCCACAGCCCGATCGCGGGCAGAACCTTATGAACCCCAGTATGCCGATCGCGGGCAGAATGTAACCCTGCCCCCAACTCGAATAACTCCTGGTGGTCCAGTGGACCGTAAAGCCCGATCAGCGGGCAGGAATGTCTGCAACGCACCCCCCAAACATCTCCCTGGTGTCTAGTGTCCACCCCACCCACCACAGACCCCTCCACCTCCCCGCGGCGGCCGAGCGACAACATCCACCGCCTGCCGCCCGCACATGCGCCGACTGACTGTCCGGTAGGGCTGCACGCCCGTTGGTGCAGAGCTACAGCCAATGGGCATGCAGCCCATACCGTCATGACAGTCGAGATGTGAATGATCATTCACCGTCTGGACTGTCATGTCAGCATGAGCTGCATGCCCAGTGGCCGCTTCTCTGGGGAGTGGCTATCTTTTCTGGCAGATCTAAGTCAGGCTAAAGTCTGCTTCTGTGGGAAGGAATGGACTTTTAGAGGGGGAGCAGAGGACTAGGGTAGGCAGGATTGGGGCTGCACCTATTGTGCGTACTAGTAGAATCTCCCAGTAATTAATTAATTATGGTATGTGAGGATCTGGGAACCTGAGCACCTTGTATGGGAATTCTTGATGTGTTTATCAATCTATGTAGGAGATATATGGTATGTACTTTGAAACTGTATGTGGATATGAACTATTGTGACTGTTTTGAATAAAATTTTTTATGCAAAAAAAGCAAGTCTTTATTTGCAAAATAGTTAAAAAGCATACCATAGATCAGCTCCAAACAAACAGGTCATTACAGTGCAGAGACCCTGATCCGTATTATGTCTACTGCTGGTCATTTTGGTACAGAGAAAACTGAGACACGCATACTTACCTGATTCTTCTGGCCAGGTATATGGAAGAAAGTAGCAGACTTTTATGTTTCTTGCCCTGAGTGTCAGTTGGTGGTCCCCAGAGGTGCTCCAATGTGTATTTCAAAACAGAGAAGGATTGGACACAGTTGGCAGATTTACCAAAGAAAATTTAATAAAAGCACAGCAAACTCAGACAGGGCACTATAACCAAGAGGCCAGCCTATGGGAGTTCACATCTGGTGACAGAGCTAAAGATGATACAGGGGTTGCATCACAAGTCCTATGAGGACAGGCCGAATGACTTGAGTATGGTGGCCCAGGCTATATAATACAGTGCATGGAGGTGTTATTGGATATGTTTGTTTATATACAACTTAGATAACTGGTATTTGTGGAGGCACTGCGTGATGTGGTGGTATAGTTGATGTTGCTGAATAGTGTATTAGGAAAAAAGGAGACTGGTAAAATTGATTACTAACGTGTGGTTTTGTATTGCATTAGACTACAGCACTGTGGGCCTGATGAAGTGGCAAGGAGCCATGAAACGTAGCCCTTTATTTGTTGTGCAGAAGTATTGAATAAATATATGTGAAGAAAATAAACATTTGATTGTGTGGAGTTCATCCCTACCTACTCTTAAGATGGGAATCTATTGGTCACATTTTGGGAGACCCAATAGTAAGCAAAGTTTCTATAAGCCCTGAAAGGGCAGGGGCAACCCGAGTGAAACACTACAATTACAAATGGAACACCCTGCCAGAGGAAGTGGTGGGGGCTGAAACAATCATGGGATTTAAGAATGCATGGGATAGACACAAGGGAATTCTGGAGGTCAGGGGTAAGGGGCAACAGACTTCTAGAAAAACATAAAGTGAACTTGCAAGCTCAAATGGGCAGAGTGGGTGGGCCATAGGCCCTTATCTGCCGACAGTGTCTATGTATCTATGTACTTCTTCTGTAGCCTAGTTCTGAGAGTAAACTCCTAGCTAATTGTCAGGGACCTTACGAGGTCCTCAGAAAGTGGGTCCGGTTGATTACAAAGTCTTACAACCAGACAGAAAAAAAGAAAAACATTTATCATGTTAATTTGTTGAAATCCTGGAAAGACAAGGAGGTAGTGCTCATTGACCCAGAAGATCCTAAAGGGCCCAAAGTTCAGTAACAGATGAGGACATTGATGATGGACCCTGGGCTTAGGACCTAAACTTATAAAGAAACCGAACACTATCACACTGGACGACCAACACAACCAGATCCAAAAGCACGAAGCCCAGAGGCTGCTCAAGAATTTTGGGGATGTATTCTTCCCCAAACCAGGATGAACCCATGTGACCCAGCACCACATAGACACAGACTCAGGTGTCCAGATCCACCAACAACTGTACAGATTACCGGAAAGAATCTGACAGATGGTAAGAGAGGAAATTCCATCTATGTTGGAGTAGGGAGTCATTGAGGAATCCCAGAGTGAATGCTCTAGTCCTGTTGTGCTAGTCCCAAAACCGGACGGGACCACCCAATTTTGTATAGACTTCTGGAAAGTTAATGCTGAATCCAAATTTGATACCCTATGCCAAGGGTAGATGAACTTTTGGACCAAGTGAGAAGGCTTGTTACATTAACTCCCTGGACCTGACTAGGTGGTATTGGCAAATCCCTCTAACTCCCAAGTTTCTTGAGAAATCTGCCTTTTCTGCCCCATTTAGCATATATCAACTTACCGTGCTCTTCGGATTGCATGGAGCCCCAGCCACATTCCAGAGAATGATACATAGGATTTGTCAGCAGATAAGGACTGCCTGGCTCATCTAGTCTGCCCATTTTTTTCTACCTTTAACTCATGCTTGCAGACAGCTGGCCTGGCTTTCGACTCCTCTCCTGCAAACCTATTAAGATCATCACTAAACCTACAATCTACTGAGGGACAAAGGTTGCTTCCACATTCTCATTCAAATCAATATTCTTCAAAGTAGAAGACCTTCTACTCCAGCTAGATACAACCAAAGTGCAGGTGCAGACTCCTGGATCCCTACTTTCTAAAAGTAGCACTGCTCATGCCAACACTTCCCCTCACCTCTTCAATCTGTCACTTGCCACTGGTTCTATCCCTCAATATGGAAAAACAGCTCAAGTGTTTCCATTACTTAAGGCAGGTGATCCACGGACCTCAACAATTATAGGCCCATCTCCATCTTACCAGTACTATCCAAGATGCTTGAGAAGCTGGTAAACTCTCAGTTAACTGCCTACCTTGATACCAACAATCTCATTAATCCAGCTCAATCTGGGTTTAGATCTATGCATAGCACCATCTCTGCACTAGCAAAAGTCACAAATGACTGGCAGACTGCCTTAGACAAAAGAATAATACCTGTGCTGTGTTTCTGGATCTAAGCAAAGCCTTTGACACTGTGGATCATGAACTTCTAATCTCCTCTCTGAACTCCATAGGCCTTGACTCACTCTCTCTTAAATGGTTCAGATGCTATCTCTCAGAGAAGATTACAACTGGTAAAAAATGAAGGTGATCTATCTACCTCTAAACCACTCCTAAGAGGTGACACATGAGGCTCCATCCTGGTCCCATCCTTTTTGCCATTTACATCAACGATATTGATTCCAATCTCCACAATCTAATATCCACCTTTTTGCAGATGACACTGTACTATATATGAGCAATCCCTCACCATCAAAAGCCTGTGAGCTTCTACAGTCTGAATTCTCCCTCCTTCAGCACAACCTATTAAAAAAATTACTACTAAATGCCAAGAAAACCAAAGCTATGTTCTTTGCCACCAAGAACTGCTCTTCCACTATCCATCATTCACCCTCCACAACTCTCTACCATCCTTAGTGAAAATCTGGAATATGTAGACAAATTCAAATATCTAGGAGTATGGATAGACAATAAACTGACTATACTACACCCATTGAAGAGTTCCTGAAAAAGCTAAGACAAAGACTTGGTCTATTCTATAGGATCAAACACTACCTGACCAAAGATTCCAAACAAAGATTAATCCTAGCATCATTCCTGTCCCTCATTGATTATGCTGACTTCCTCTATGGTCATTGCTCCCTCCCATTTAAACAAATTAGACACCCTGTATCATAGAGCTATTAGATTCATCAGCCTTCCCTCCAGCACCCATCATTGCTCTCTCTACAATGCAGTCAGTTGGACATCCCTGCAACATAGAAGAAAAAAAATGCTGCTATCTGGATCTACAAAACTCAGACAAACAAACTCCCTTCCTACATCTCAGACTGCTTCAACTGGATCACATCCAGGCCTTACACCTTGAGATCAACAAACTGATCCTGCTGAAGATTCCTATCACCTGCACCCGGTATGGAAGAGCTGCAATCAGCTATTCCTGGCATATCTGAATTCTCTTCAAAAGTCATTGAAACTGGATACACTGATCCTCTAACATCCTTCAAAAGCTGTACACCAGCCTATTCCCAGATTCGTGCAACTGCTTCCACAAGGCCTAGTCCTCCCACACCCCTACCTCCCACACCCCCTCTCCTCCACCCCCCTCTTTAAAGCTCCTCCTTATTCTTCTATCATTCCTCTAGCCTGTTCCCCATCAAACCTCATACATATATGCCCACCCATGCACCATTATCCTAGCCTTATCCCTACTAAACTGTTTGTTTCTCTCCTTTATTAGGTTTTAGGTTTACTGTCCTTTGCCTTGTATATATGTAAATATTTGTACATCTGTCTCACTCATAAATGATTGTATTTGTGCTTATTCAGTATCATGTTTTTGTATACAACTTGTAACCTTTTATTCGACCACTCAGGTCCATCTTGCAAATGAGCTATGCTCAATGATGTTCGCCTGAATAAATAAAGATTTTGATTAATTGATTGATTGATTGACTGTAGTTGATCTGTGGCTTTCTTACTCTTCCCTTATTCTAGGATTCCCTTGTGTGTGTCCCATGCATTGTTGAATTCCTCCACAATTTTTGCCCCTACCACTCCTGCAGGGAGGCTGTTCCAAGCATCCACAACCCTCTCTGTAAAGAAGTACTTTCTCACATTACCCCTGATTCTTCCTCCATCCAACTTCATCTCATGTCCCCTAGTTCTTGTTCATCTTCTTTTCTGAGAAATGCTACCTTCCTGTACCTTACAAGTACAAATTAGCCAGCCTTGGAATGGGTCCCAGTGTGGTAGCCTGGGTAAAAAGTTGGCTGGACAACAGGACACAGAGGGTAATAATAAACAGAGGCCACTCCGAAGAAAGGGGGGTTACTAGTGGGGTATTGCAGGCTTCAGTACTGGAACCGGTCCTCTTTAATGTCTTTATAAGTGACATTGCAGAGGGACAAGAAAGAAAAGTATGCCTCTTTGTAGACACAAAGATCTGCAACAGGGTTGATTTCATTTTCATTTTCATTTTATTGGTTCTTAGGAAATGGACTGGATCCAAAGATCCTTTTTCAGCCACACCTGGGGGAGGGGTACAAAATTTCAACATTGAATACAATATATACAAAGTACAAAATACAAATACAAACACAATATAAATTACATCACATTTTTAACAACCAGGGAGGACATGTATAATTGAACATGTTGTTACTAAAATTCATGCACAAGAATTGATACACAAGAGAGTGTAGAAAGGATAAGAAGAGACTTGGAAAGGTTGGAGAACTGGTCAAAAGTATGGCAGCTTAGATTCAATGCAAAGAAGTGCAAAGTAATGCACCTGGGAAACAAAACCCCCTGGGGAAGAGTACACAATGAGGGGTGTGGTACTAACAACAACTAAAATGGAAAGGGACCTGGGGTAGTCATATCAGATGATCTAGAAGTAGTCAAGCAATGTGAGAAGGCAGTGAGGAGGGCTGAGGGAATGCTGGGATGCATAGGGAGAGGCATCACTAGTAGAAAACAGGAAGTTGTTATCCTTCCATATAGACAGTTGGTAAGACCCCATCTGGAGTACTATATGCAGTTCTGGAGACCCCATCTCCACAAGGACATAGGATGGAGGCAGTTCTGAGGAGGGCAACTAAAATGGTGCAGGGTCTGCACCATAAGCCATATGAGGAGAGACTAAAGGAGCTTAATATGTATACCCTAGAGGAAAGGAGGGAGAGGGGGGACATGACAGAGACCTTCAAGTACCTCAAGGGAATCAACAAAGTCCAAGAGGGTAGTATATTTTAGAAAAAAGATGTGCAAGAACAAGGGGGCACAATTTGAAGATGGGGGGGGGGGGCTCAGGTGCAATGTGAGGAAGTATTTTTTTCACAAAGAAGGTGGTGGATGCATAGAACAGCCTTCCTAAGGAGGTTGTGGGTCAAAAACAGTGGGGGAATTCAAGAATGCATGGAACGGACATAAGGCAATTCTGGTGTGGGGTAGGAGGAAGTAGGCTGTTGGTTAACTAGGATCTGCAGCTTATCTAATAGGTAGGGAAATGGGCAGACTGGGTGAGCCAGACGGTCCTTATCTGCCGTAAAAGTCTATGTTTTTATGTTTCTTACTGATCCTTTTAAGGTTTTTATACGTCTCTATCATGTCTCCCCTCTCTCTTCGCATCTCTAGAAAATGCATATTGAGGTCTTTCAGCCTCTCCTCATATGACTTCTGGTGCAGCCCCTATACCATGTTGTAGCCCTTCTTTGGACTGCCTCCACTCTATGTCCTTCCTGAAATGTGGCCTCCAAAACTGGACACTTCTCCAGATGAGGTCTCACTAATGATCTGTATAGTGGCATCACCACCTCCATTTTTCTGCTTGTGACGCCTCTTCCTATGCACCCCAACATCCCACTGGCCTTTCTAACCATCTTCTCACACTATCTAGTCACCTTCAGGTTCTCAGATATAATTATTCCTAGATCCCTCTCCTGTTTGGTGGGTGACAGTACCCCCCCCCCACTGAGTACTCCTCTCTCGAGTTCCCGTGACCTAAGTGGATAATTTTGCACTTCTTTGCTTTGAATCTCAACTGCCATGCATTTGACCAATCCTCCAGCTTGCCCAGGTCCCTTCTCATTCTTTTCACCCCCCCCGGTGTTGCTACCCTATTGCAGATCTTTGTGTTGTCTGCAAAGAGGCACACCTTCCCCTCCAGCCCCTCTGCAATGTTGCTTAAGAAGAGATTAAAGAGGACTGGGCCTAGCACTGATCCTTGAGGCACCCCACTGGTCACCTCCCTTTCCATGGACTGAACTCCATTCACTACCACCCTTTGTGTCCTACTGTTCAGCCAATTTCTGACCCAGTTAACAACCCCAGATCCGACTCCCAGGCTGCTCAATTTGTTTATTAACCTTTTATGGGAGACGGTATCGAAGGCCTTGTTGAAGTCCAGTTAGGCCACATCTACCGCCCCTTCCTGATCAATTTCACTTGTCACCCAGTTGAAGAAATCTATCAGGTTTGTTTGGCAAGATCTTCCTGCTGTGAAACCGTGCTGTCTCGGATTCTGCTGTCTACTGGATTCAAAGTATGTCACAGTCCTTTCCTTGAGTAATGATTCCATCAGTTTTCCTACCACTGAGGTTAGGCTGACTGGCCTATAGTTACCAGCCTCCTCCTTGCTCCCACTCTTTGGAGAGAGACAACATTCGCCCTCTTCCAGTCTGACAGAACTACATTCATTTCTAATGATTTCTTGAAAAAGGCTGTCAGTAATCCGGCTAGCTCCTTTCTTCGTTGCTTTAGAATACTGGGATGTATTCTGTCCAGCCCCTTTGCTTTATCTATTTTCAGTTTTTTCCAATTCCTTTTGTACTTCCTCTACTCTGAAAGGAATGGTATCTACACTCCTCTCCTTGGTACTTCTTACACCTAACTGTGGTCCCTCCTCATCCCCTCCTACCGTGAACACTGATCAAAAATATTTGTTCAGGATTTCTGTGTTTTCCTGGTCCCCCTCTACTGACCCTCTCCTTTCCCTTTTTAGTCTCACAATCCGACCCTGGTTTTTCTCTTTTCTCTAATGTATCTAAAAAGGTCTTGTCTCCTTTTATAATTGCCTTTGCTGTTCTTTCCTCTGTCTGTACCTTGGTCTTTCTGACTGCTTTCCTCACCTCCTTTAGCGTTTCCAGATACATTTCTCTATCTTCCTCCCTCTCTGTTTCTTTTTATTTTCTGAATGCTGTCTTTTTTCCCTCACCCTTCCTGCCACCTCTTATGAGAACCAGAGTGGCTTTTTCTTCTTCTTTGTTTTACTTATTTGCTTAATGCAAAGGCTTGTGGCTTCCATTATGGCTCCCTTAAGATGTGCCCATTGTTCTGCTACATCCCCTTTTCCCACTCTACCCCCTCAGTGCTTTCTTCAGACATACCTTCATCTTTGCAAAATTGACCCTTCTGAAATCCATGACTCTTGCCTTTGTGTGGCTGGATTCCTCTACTATCCTCACGTTAAACCATACTGTACTGTAATTGCTGGACCCCAGGTGACTCTCCACTTCTACATCCATTACCCTTTCTCTGTTGGCGAGCACCAGGTACAATATTGCCCCCTTACTGGTATGTTCTACCACTAGCTGTCTGAGTCCCGCCCCTGAAGAACTTCCAGGATGTTTCTGCTCTTTGCTGTGGCTGCAGAATGGGTGCTCCAATTGACATCTGGCAAATTGAAGTCTCCCATCAGCAATATCTCCCCCTTTTTGCTGCCATTTTGTGGATTATGTCCACTATCACATTGGATAACTCCTCCACCTGTGCTGGAGGTCTGTAGATCACACCAACTCAAATGGCAGTACCATTCCCCATTTCCAGCATGACCCACAGTGCCTCCTCTACCTCCCTTATGCCCTGTACTTCTGTAGCTTTTATTTCTTCCCTGACATAGATAGCCACTCCTCCCTCCTTTTTTCCTCCCCTATCTTTTTGGAATAGAGTGTACCCTGGCACAGCTATAGCCCAGTCATGGTTCCCTGTGTACCATGTCTCGATCATAGCAACAATGTCCAGGTCAGCTTCTGACATCAAGGCCATTAGGTGTGAGATTTTATTCACTAGGCTGCGAGTGTTCATGCACATGACTTTCCATGGTCTGTCAACCCTCTTTTTCATTTTTCCTCCCTTGACCCTGTGTTTTACCTCTAGTTTCTTTCCAGTAGACATACTACTGAGTCCCACTTCCATTTGTGTTTGTTTACCTCCCTTCATGTTCCTGCTAGTCCCTTTTTGCATTCTGTGATTAATTCCTGTTTTGGGGGAGTTACGGTTAAGTTCCTATCTTCTAGGGTGTCTTTGATAGGGTCCTTTGCCTCCAGCTCCCCCTTCCCTAGTTTAAATGCCTGATGCACACATCAAATGTTTGACCCAGTGCTCTTACGTCTTCCTTCGTTAGATGCAGTCCATTGTACCTGAAGAACCTCCTCTCCCAGAAGTCTCCTCATGCACCAACGAAGTGGCAGCCTCTTTCTTGACACCAGCTCCGTAACCACTCATTCAGCTCTTCGTTTCTTTACTCCTGATCTTCCCTGTGCTACTGCCCTTGCCCCACACAGGAAGGACCTCAGAGGAGGCCAGGGAGGTCATTTGAGTGGCCAGTCAGTCTCCTAGTTTAACTAGGTTTCATTTGGCTTCCTCTACCAACTGCCCTGCTAGGTCATTTGTCCCCAGGTGTACCAGGATCTTCAGGTCCTCCTCTTCTTTCTGTGTTATCCTTCCAAAGTGATCGGTGTCACATTTTGCTGAGGCCCCAGGGAGGCATATGACTAGCACCCTTGTACATCCATAGTCACTTAGTTGGGTCTCTACCCCACTGATCATGGAGTCCCCAATGATGATTACTTTCCTACTTCTTTCCTTTTTGTCCTTCATGTTGCCTCCACTGTTCTCCTTATCTGGTTGCAGTCTTTGCCCTTTCACTGGTTTGTTGTCCTCTTCCATTTGGCTGGGATCCTTTTCCTCCATCAATGGTGAAAAACGGTTTGCAGTTGGGATGGTCGTGGCATGGAGAGGGTTTAGCTGATCCATCCTGCTGACTTTACTTCCTCCCTTTGGTACCACCTTTCAGCCTCCTGGACCAGATTTTCTCTGTGGGAGTGGACTTCTGGGAGGGGAAGAAACTGATGTTGTGGAACATGAGGTCCACATCCTCTCTCCCCATGGGCTGTATTGTAGAAGTGGCCTACCCATATGCAATGATGTAGTCTATAATATGTCATAAACTTACCCAAATGCACATGATGTACTCCAGAATGTGTCATGATTAGATAATTACTTACACATGACATGCACAAGGCACAACATGACCATTATACACATGCTCACCCACACAACCACATATGATGTACACACAAATAAGATGTCACATGCTCACTCTCATGCACATGACGTACACATGTGATATCACGCTTACCTGCACATACATTAAGCATGCCATGATCATGAGGACACGTTGATACAAACACATCGTAGCGAAACACACCACACACTTTGACGCCCGGAATACGCTCCGCCAGCGGTCGGCAACAGCCTAGCAGCCTCCAGGGACCATCAGACCCGGGAGAGACAGCGAGGATTAAGGATCTCTGCCACAAGCCCTCATTCGACGCTGGGCGCTCACTCAGCAGAAGCAGTCGGCAACACCTAGCCACCTCCAGGGACCATCAGACCGGGAGGAGACAGCGAGATTGAGATCCCTGCCTGAAGCCCTCATTCGGCGCCGGGCCACGCTCCACCAGCGGGTGGTCGGCAACAGCCTAGCCACCTCCAGGGACCATCAGACTGGGAGGGACAGTGAGGGAAGTTGAGGATCCCTGCCTGAAGCCCTCATTCGAGCGCCGGGGCCACGCTCCACCAGCGGGCGGTCGGCAACAGCCTAGCCACCTCCAGGGACCATCAGACCAGGGAGGACAGTGGGGAAGTTGAGGATCCCTGCTGAGCCTCATTCGGCGCCAGGGCCGCTCCACCAGCGGGCGATCCGGCAACAGCCTAGCCACCTCCAGGAACCATCAGACCAGGAGGGACAGTGAGAGAGAAAGGTACGGAAAGCCACGGCCAATCAGGGCGAGTGCACTCTGTGGTCTCGCATCCGATTAATCCCCTACTCCATTCTGTATCGATCTTGATTCTCTTGCAAAAACTGTTTTGGGAAGTCTCCAAACTGGTTAAATTAGCTAGAAAAGAGCTGTTTCATGAGTCTGTAACTTCTTTTGGAAACTATGATTCTCATTCTGTGTAAAGTGATTACAGCCATTTTCCCTGATTGAGTAGACTGGGCCAGGCATCCCACGAGCACCCCAGCCCCCAGCCTTTGTTGCATTAATTTTTAAGTCTCTGTCAGCAGAAACCTTTTTATTCTCTGAGCTTTTAACCTAGTGCCTCCTCTGTCTCTTCCCAGTTGAGGATCCTGCCTGAAGCCCTCATTCGAGCACGGGGCTACACTCCGCCAGCAGGCAGTGGCAACAACCTAGCCGCCTCCAGGGACCATCAGGCTGGGACAGCAGAGAAGAACGCAGGGAAAGCCATAAAATTGCCCACCATCCACCCCTCTTCTGTGTGTTATCTTATAGTCATCTTCCAGCGATTCTGCAATTCCGCCCCTAGAGTCGAGGCTGACCAGTA
Source organism: Neoceratodus forsteri (assembly GCA_016271365.2). Lineage (NCBI taxonomy): Eukaryota > Metazoa > Chordata > Ceratodontiformes > Ceratodontidae > Neoceratodus > Neoceratodus forsteri. The sequence continues at coordinate 232,477,721 of JADMNL010000025.1, forward strand.
GCTGCCCGTATACCCTGTTGTGAAACCAAATCAGCAGCCCTCCCTTACTGTTTCTCTCCCTGACTACATTGCCATATTCTAGCTTGTATTAACTAGCAGTATTGTCTTTATAATGAGGACCCCCTGGACATATCTTGCTCTATTACTCATGGCGAGTAGAGGTGGAAGATATCCTTCCTGTTACTGTCATCTTGGAAGATGCTACCACTTTCAATTCTCACTGTCACTCTGAAAATGCAACTCACTTTCCTACTCTCTCTACTACACCAAATTTTGACCAGATCCTCCGTTGTGACCTACCTATGTTGCAACACAATCAGTGGTGAAACCTCACGTGAGGACCAAGCAGATCTACTCTCATATGGGCTGGTGCTCCACTATTGGGCATACAGTTCTCCATTCGCCTGACCACCAGACTGTTATTTGTGAGCAGGACAGAAGCTATAATCCCTCATTCGACTGGCTTAAACTAATGGGAGGCCCTGAAAGGTAAAAGGAGGGCCAAAGATAGACTCCTCCTTTTATCTCTTGAAGCTCTTAGTGAAACTCTTAATATTCATACTGACTTGCACTGGAAATATGAAATTAATCCAGGCCCTCTAGAGTGTATTACCTCACCAGCAGACTTAGCCACGACAAAGGCCTAACTTTTCTCCACATCAATGCATGCAGCCCTAAAAAGCTCACAATATTACAAGCCTGGGTTTTCATACGTTACCAGACATTCTGGTGGTGTCAGAGACATGGCTCAGACCTGCCACAGCTGACAAAGACATAAACTTGCCCAATTACCAAGTTTTCAGGCGGATCGTCAAACAAGGCGGAGGAATAGCGATGTACAGTGCGTAAAATCCAATCTATGTAACTTGCCTTGACGCCTTCTATGCCCAAAAATTCAAGTGTCTATCCCTCAAAGTGGTCCTCTCAACTCCACAGCATTACATCTAATTGGCTGTTATAGGCCCCCCCTCAGCTGATCTTAGCTCCTAGCCCACCTGAAAACCTAATCAAGAAGGGTACAGATGAAACTATAATCCTAGGTGACCTAAACCTAAACTGGCTATCCAAGACAGCAACACCCTTAATATCTTTCTACGTCCGTATAGGCTCACACAACTTATAAATGAACCAACCAGAATCAACAGAAGAACCTGAGCAACAGCACATTACTAGACATCATGCTGGCGAGCAAGCCTCACCTCTTCCCACAGCAGCTGGTGAGCAAGCCTACGCCTCTTCACGTAGCTGGTGAGCAAGCCTCGCCTCTTCACATGTGCTGGTGAGCAAGCCTCACCTCTTCACACACGCTGGAGTGCTTTTGGTGATATAAGTGACCACTGCCTTATTGCTGGAATAAGATCATCCGACAAACTAGCACCCCAGCTAAATTCATACTGAGGAGATCAAAAAGAAGTTCAACATTGAGGCATATCTACGACCTAAATCACTCTACAAGGTGCAAGTTCTATCGCAGACACAGTGGAAAAAGCACACGAGGTGTTAAATGGCATAGTCTTAGGTGCCCTCAACACTCATGCACCTATTACTAGGGTACTAGTAAAAACAGAACTTGCCGCTGGTTTACAACTAACCTTAAATCTTCCCTCCTTGAGAGGGATAAGCTTTTGAAGAAGGCAAGGAAGTCTAAGGACCCAAATGACTGGCTGATGTTCAAAAAATCTAGAAATAGCTGTACCAGGAAAGTGCGGGATGCAAAGGCTGCCTACTATATGACAGAACTCGACTCCTCCTATCACAACCCTGCCAAATTCTGGAGCACCATAAAGGACAAGAACCTAGTACTACACTTCCAGCCCAGATACACCACAACAAGGGAATAACCTCAGATAAAATGGTAATACTGGACTCATTCAACACTCACTTTTCAACTGCTGGTCTCGCATTTGACACCTCCCCAGCTAATCTTCTGCGCGCTCAGCTAAGTTCCCAGAGTACTGGATCTCGGATATCTGAATCCTCCTTCTCCTTCAAACGGTTTGCTGAAACAAGTGGAGGACCTTCTTTCTCAGATGGATGTCAAAAAGTGCAGGTGCAGGCCCTTGATCCCTATTTTCTAAAGGTGCTACAACGTGCTAGCAGTTCCATTAACACACTTCTTTAATCTCTCTTTAACTTCTGGTTCTATTCACGCAACCTGGAAAACAGCCCAAGTTATCCATTACTGAAATTAGGGGATCCAATGGACATAACAATTATAGACCAATCTCTATCCTTCTGTGCTATCAAACTACTAGAAAAACTAGTGTGCACCCAACTTAGGGAATATCTTGAAGAGACTAACCTTCTAAATCCAGCACAATCCGGATTTAGATCTAGGCATAGTACTATCTCTGCTTTGGCCAAAGTAACAAATGATTGGCAAATAGAACTGGATAAAAAAAATAGTGTTTGTGCAGTATTCCTTGACCTAAGCAAGGCGTTTGATACGGTGGACCATGAACTGCTCCTCTCTTCCTTGCATTCCATAGGCCTAGATCCACCCTCCCTTAGATGGTTCAGATGTTACCCTACGGGAAGGACACAGCAAGTGAAAGCTGATGGAGACCTCTCCACTCAATCCATTGCTAAGAGGTGTTCACAGGATCCATCCTGGGTCCCATCCTCTTTGCTATTATATTAATAACATTGACTCAAACCTTACCAAGGCGATCTGTACACTTGTTTGCAGATGACACTGTTTTATATGTCAGTAACCCTTAGCCTATTACAGCCTGTGAGAGTCCTGCAAGCGGAATTCCACATCCTGCAACATCAACTATTGGAGAAAAAGCTCCTTCTAAATGCAAAAAAAACAAAAGCTATGTTTTTCTCCACCCTAATTCAGACAAGGCCCACCTTACTAAAGATTCTCCCCCAGCTCTCCACTATACTTGGTGAAAACCTTGAATATGTGGAAAAATTCAAGTATCTAGGGGTATGGATAGACAGCAGACTTAACTACATCATTCACATTGAAGAGCTTCTAAAAAAACTGCGACAGAGGCTTGGTCTCTTTTACAGAATAAGGCACTTCCTAACCAGAGACTCCAAGAAGAGGTTGGTCCAGGCTTCTTTTCTCTCAGTACATGACTATGCAGATTTCCTCTACAGTCGCTGCTCTGTTTTCTATCTAAACAAATTGGACACTCTATACCACAGAGCATTGAGAGTTTATAACAGATCTACCCTTCAATACTCACCACTGCTCTCTATATGCGGTAGTCGGATGGACATCTCTCCAGTTCAGAAGAAACAGAAATGCTGCAGTATGAACCTACAGAGCACTGACCAGAATGTCAAATTATATCATCGACTGCTTCACACAGGCCAAAGCTAGTACCTATGCCCTAAGAAGCCATGATCTTATCATGCTTAATGTGCCTAAATTCAACACCCAGCTCGGGAGATCTGCTATCAGCTACGTACTAGCCTCATCATGGAATATGATTCAGAAGACCCTGAGGCTGAACAACTTTATATCATTAGCATCCTTTAAGCATCTATACCTATGTCTCTTCCAAGAAAAATGCAACTGCTACCACTAGTACTAGTATACTCAAACTCCTAACCTTCCCCTCCTTAGACAGCCAACAACAGATGACATTACACCTTCTAATCATTCCACTCCATAGTCCCCGTACATCCTGTCTATAGTCCTCACCCATTACTTCTTGGCTCTTACCGTAGTCCTCATCCCTACTATACATTGCCTGGTGCTAGCCCTAGCCCCTGTCCAGGCCACCCCTACATCTTATCACTGCGTCTCCTTGTCCCTTATGGTCCCTAACCCCTTAGTATTGAAATATTATTATAGACTTACTAATGAACATCCCTTGTTGAAAATGTATATATATTATGTTAGATAGTGTACATCCATGTGTCCCTACTTGTTTTTATGTTTAGGCAACAATGTTTTGGTATATTGTATATAAGTGTTCTTAACATACCTGTATGTTGAATTACTATTGAACCTTGACCTTATCAGATCCATCTTGCAAATGAGCTGTGCTCAATGATGTTCGCCTGAATAAATAAAGATTTGATTGATTGATTGATTTAAATGATGTGCACAAACACATCGTGATTAGAAAGCATACACATGTGCATGAGCTGCACAAGGCATGCCATGATTATCTGTACACTCACAAATGTACAGACAAACCACTGCCCTCGGCCATAAGTGGGATTAGTTAGCCTTAGGTATAGGGAGCACCATGCACATGATGTGGAGAGATGGGGATCCATCTCACAAGACACAACATGGTGACGCTTTCACACAGATGTGCCATCCATAGAGCTAGGGACACATACATATTTGCTTAGAGACACACACACAACACACACACCCCCCTCTAGGAACACTTACATGGGGAGGGAAGAGGGTACATATTGGTTGAGTATAGGTTAGATATACATACTGTATAAGGTTAGGTAATTCTTTTACTTTACATAGACTTTGGCACAAGCTATGAAATGCACTGCTTCTAAAGCACGACCCTTACTCTACATATAATTCTGTAGGAAGAGTACAAAACATCATGAATGATATTCTAGGCTAGAACTGCACTGCTATTTTGCTGCGATAATGTCAGAAATATAATGACTTGATGTACCCAGAGTGCCCTCAACTGCTAAGGTGTCATGAGCAACTTCAGCAGTAATTATGAATGGACCTTTCAGAGAACATGATGATACATTACAAAATGTATCATCCATAGGAATACGTATTTGGGTATAAGTGCATTCTTATGAATAGACTGCTACAAATTGTAGCAACCAAAGGGGCAACTAAGATAATATCCCATCGGCCCACCAAATTGACCAATAAGAGTAATTGTGCTCATCCATGCGCACATGAGCTGGTTACCTATAACCAGGCTAGATGTTATCAAGCTATAAAACCCCATGCACCCCGTAGCCTCTCTGAGGAAATGGTAGGCAGACCCTACATGACGCTGTAGTGTTCGAGAAGCACCAGACTCCCGGGTACGTATGTTGCATAGTTAATATGTAATGTATAATGACCACCCTATTTGTAGGCTTATAGGGGAATAAAACTGGCCTTACATATTTTATTCAGGCTTTCCTTTTTTTATTGCCTTCTCTATCCTGTCTAGGTTCTAGAATTCTGCAAGGTGTATATTATAATTATTGTGGTTTGGTGATCCTATAATGTTCCCCAAAGGGTTACATTTCCTTGCAGGCAACGAAGGGTTTATTAGACCATAATACAAAGTCAGGAAGGGGTACATCAGAGGAAAGTAATACACCCAACATATATTGGTGACAATGGCTCAGGACTAGAACAGGATCCTGAAATAGTTTTAAACTGTCCCCATATTCCTTTGCTAAACCAGGAGTTCAATCCTGAGACTGCCCAGATTTCCCATGTCCCTTTTTAATCACCCCGAAATACGATGAACCCAGCTGTCCAGATAAGCCCCCCCCGGCAAAGTGGACACAGGTCCTTTGGAAACCATATCCCTATAGTCAAGCAGACTGCTGAGAGACAGAGTGGGGTTTGGATCGATACATTCCCTGTCTTTGTTAATGAGCAAGGTTAAGAAAGGTGCTCTCAAAATCGCCATTACAAATAGATGTTCTAGTAGTATTAGTTCAGAGCTTAGACTAGATATTTCTAACCTTTTGATTTCACATGGAGAATGGGGTGATTTTGCTTACAATCCCTTACCCACAGTGCCCCAATACAGCATTTGTGCCCACTGTAATCAGATACTAAACATGTGATGAGGAAGAAACAGGACCAAAAAGGGTTAATGGTAGCAGTGTTGTATTCCATGATTCAGATGCTGGAGGCAGAGAACTGTCTTTGAAAAAAGACTTAGACTCCACTGCCAGAGAGATAGGAAAGAAAGACAAACAGATCACTGAACAGAGGGTAGAACTGGAAGCCCAAAGTGAGAAAATGAAAAGTGATTCTGATCATGCTTGGCAATATCTAAAGGAAAAGAACAAAGAATGTGTAGACTCTGTTAAGCAGGAATGTGTCAGGTTACAACAGGATAAGGCAAATGTTTTGCAAGAGAATGACTGGCTTGCTGTATCGAAAGAACAGGTGCATGTGGAAATGTTGAGAAAGGTTTGAGAAAAGTATGCAGTCCTTTGGGGTCAGGTTAAAGCTTCTTTGTGTGTCCCCAATTGATCTTGCATCATTGGAGGATGACGAAATGTTCGATGATGAGCCCAAAGCCCAGCCCACACAGGGTGTTGGAAACCCCAGGCATGACACCAGAGAGGAAAAGAGAACTCCCATCCCTCCGTAGTGCACAAGTCCTGGCAGACCTCCACCCCAGCCCCTGTCACCAGCAAGGCTCCATCCCTAGAATAAACTGCAAAGGAAAGTAGGAGCAAAGAATGAAGTTAGAGACCCAAATAGGAAAGATTATGTTAGTAAGGAGTAAACTAACCATGTAAAATATAGAATGCATTTCAAATCAAAATTTATTTATAAAAGCACCTTTCCAGTGATCAAGGCACTGTGCAAACACATACAGTAAATCAAATAAAAGACATTAAAATACAGATTCCTAGAATCATACATTATAATTTAAAGATAATATATTTAAAAAAAAACAACCAAGCTCATTATGGAACGCCAGGCTAAATAAGTAGGTTTAAGGGCTGATTTGAAACTCTGGACAGTCAGGCACACTCTAACCCGATGAGGTAGAGAATTCCACAGGGTCTGAGCTGCAAACGCAAAGGATCAAGCCCCAGATGTGTTCAAACGCACCCTAGGAATCTCTAGCAATCCCTTGTCGGTGGATCAGAGTGGGCGGAAGGGACAGTAGGGACAAAGGAGATCTTGCAGGTAGTGTGGACCCTGTTTGTCTTGGGCTTTATAGGTCAGCAAGCTGACCTTTTCAATTCATTTTTATTTGTTAACTGGGTAAGGGCAAAAGCCCTTTTTCAGGTCCAACCCGTATATAAAGACAAAATTAACGAAACATAATTATACAAATACAACAAATTAAATAACATTAAAATACAAAAACAATATACATAACAATATCAAAAACAAGTACAAGTTAACAAAGACATCAAATACTTTTTAAATCTATATTTAAAAATGGAATATGATGTAACACTTCTCAGATAATTAGGTAACACATTCTAAATACAGAGAGCTTGACAGCTAAAAGACCGTTGACCATAATTATTTTTAGCTAAACAACCTTCCAACACAATGCCCTCAGCAGACCATAAGGAAGCTCTCATGTCACGAATCATTATCAGGTCAGAAAGGGGGGAATACCATTAGAGTAAATTGCCTGATGTATCACATTACCTAATGCATACATATGTCTGTACTGTGGAGAGAGCCAACCCAGGGAGGAGTACAATAAACAGCGATGGGTCAAAACAGGAACATCCAGCATGAAACGACAGATGTTGTTAAAGACCACACTTATAGTCTGCCTCTCCCTAACACCCAACTTTACACATAAGAGAGAGACATAGTCCAAATGGGGTACAAGAACACCAACTGCCAGCTTCCTGCATGAATCCAAGGACAGATAGGGTTTACATTTATAAAGCTGACCCAATTTGGAGTGTACTTTACTCCTAACAATCCTTACCTGAGGAGCAAAAGTCAAAGAAGAATCAAGCAGTACACCCAAATATTTAAATTCTGTAACTTGCTCAAGCAAACCACCCTGAGTATCATGAATTAACAACCTAGGATTATCTCTCAGTTGAACAGAACTGTCAAACAACATTGCTTTGGTCTTTTTAACATTTAGAACCATTTTGTTAGAAAACAGCCACGTGCATAAATTCTGGAAATCAGTATTCAAAGCTGAATTTATATCATCAACAGACCGGTGCTGACAATACAAATTCAGATCATCAGCATACAGTAGACATTTACACTCCAGAAATATTAGAGGACCTGATTAATAAACAATGAAAATAGCAGAGGGCCAAGGATGGACCCCTGAGGTACACCGCACCCAACGGGACACATTTTGGAAGAAACAAACCAAACTGAAACATATTGAATATGATCCCGCACAAAATCATACACAATATTAACTGCAGAGTCAGATAAACCCAATGAATCCAACTTCAAACAGAGTAAGGGGTGATTAATTAAGTCGAAGGCCCTGGACAGGTCCATGAACACCGCTCCTGTTAACAAACCATCATTACAACCCCTTAAGAACGGTGTCCGTGAACCTGACCAGAGTCGTACCAGTCCCACAACCACAATGACCCATGCTGGTCAGAGCAGAGAAACTCTGCTCACCTCCAGAAAATCATTAGTTGATTTACTAATAGTTTTTCAAATATCTTACTTAAAGGGTTTAATATAGAGATAGGATGATAATCCTCGGACCAGCTGTTAGCCTTTTTGGGACTGGCACAACCTGGTGAACTTCAAGATGCAGGAAATGAATTAGTAGAAATACATAAATTGAAAATCTTACAAAGAGGTTCAGTAATAAGATTTGCTATTATTTTGACAAATCTAGCATCCAACCCCTTCCCACAATCACCAAAAAAATCTGGCAATTAACCAAATAATTTCAACACTTCAGTCAATGTTACCCACAGAAACAAAAACTTAGATGTTTTACAGTTGTCAGGTTGATCATCAATAGAGTCAGAAGGATAACCTGAGTGTATGACACAATCCTGATCATCAGAAAAATCAGCAATTAAATTGGAAACATCAGAAAAATAATGATTCAATATATTTGCCATCTCAAATGGGTCAGTAACTGTTTGTCGAGAGTACTGAAGTGAGGAAAAAATGATTTAGTTTTAGAAAACATTAGATGATTCACAGTATCCCAACATTTAGGAGAATCCTGTGAAGTATCCTCCAACTTTGTCCGGAAGTAATTGACCTTAGCCTGTTTTACCTTACTACTTAAACAGTTCCTAGCTGGCCTATATTCCAATAAGTTCGTCAAAGTAGGAAACTTCTTATATGTTAACCAGGCAAGTTTCTTTTGTTTAATGAACTGCTTCAAATAATTTGTAAACCAATGGTGTAAAACCCCTTGAGCACATACAACCCATAGAGGGAATAATTTATCTTCAATAATCAAAAGTCAATGACAAAAAAAAATCAAGAGCACAATCCGGGTCTGGTATGGAGTCCAGATAGGTCCAATCTAGATTCAGCAGTTCACCAAACAACACTTCAGGCTGGTATTTCTTAAAATTACGGCTACTACTCACCCCAGGAGGAATCTTACTATGCCTAAAATTTAGAACTCCAAACGTGACCTGATGGTCACTCACTGACTCACCCAATACTTCAACACAGGAAACAATAGTCAAATTATTTGTCACAACCCAATCTAAAAGGTGTGATTCAAAGGGTTTATATTCAACCTAGCCGGTTCCTCAAGAAGCTGATGCAAATTATAAGAATATAATAAACACTCTGTAACCCTATCCACCTTTAACCAGTTCAAGTTTACATCATCCATCATAACAAAACCATACCGCTCAAAAAAAAGGGGGGCGGCCCTCTCAAAGAACCCCTGAAGACCGGACAACCCACACTTAGGTGGATTATATAAGGCACCCACCACTAAATGATTGACACCACCCAGTAACACATCCAGCAACATCCAATCATTTTCAACTTCCAGAGTTGTACTGGATGAAAGAACAGTCACGTCTAGATGGTTTAAATAGTAAACTACCACCTCACCCCCAGACTTACTTCCCTTGCAGTCAGCTCTTAACATCTTATAGCCAGATAACCTACACATACAATCAGACATTGATGGTTTTAACCACAATTCCGTAACGACCACCACATCAGGCTGCTATAGTAATGTGAGTGATTCAACATTAGCCAACTTGGGAAATAAACTTCTAGTATTCATATTTAACAGTTTGAGTCCATGCAAATGATACCAATCAGCCCCCAACGGACCAGCTATACACGATGGATTAGCCTGGGGTCCTGGATTAAGTTCTATGTCACCAGACAACATTAATAATAAGTAAAAACAAAAATTACATGGAATCAAACTGTGAAACATTTCCTTTACCAAATTTGACAATGCAATCCTTAAAATACAGCCAATGAGCTAGAAAGATCTCTTTTCAGAAGTTAACAAAACTGTGGAATTCAAATCCAAATTCACTCATTTCAAAATATTTGACATTACAAAATCATGGTTGCTACCCCTTTCACACACTCTATCTGCACTATGACCTACTATAAGCCAATCACTACACACCAGACAACAAAACAATAGTAACAGTCGCATACTCGCTATTACTACACTACTGCCACTCCTTTGAGACATTTTTGCCCCTTGCTCAAACTATCTAACCCCGACCTCCTCACCCTCCTCGAACTCCTCTAACTCCGGAGCACTTAATTGCACTTTATTGCATCGACTGCCCGTGCTCCGAACACCACCGCATTTGGTTCACCTGAAATTACTACTCAACCCCACCCACATGGGCTGCCGCCACCAATGGGGGGGGGGAGGAAGCGATACAGGCAAATAGATGATTCAGGTTACCAAGGTAACCAGTTTGAAGCAGCAGGGGCCTAAATGTCAATATACTCAGCTCCAACAGGCACTGGGTCAGCACATCAGTAAAGCATACAAAACAGCGGTAATGTCGGAAAGCACTATGTGCTAGCAACTTGTAACGTGGAGCAGCACTATCCAACACTTAGGGCAGGTAATACTAAATTAAAAGGTGCACATTAAAAACTTCTCAGAACACTTAGCAGCAGTTGGTCAATGAATTAAAATGGCAGGGACTAGTCAATATACATTTACTGGCAGCTTGTATCACACATGCTTTAATGATCCCCACAGTTCACAGAGCTCAAAGGATGTTATACAGTTCCACAGCGTCACGGCCAAGTTCCACAAGCTTACACAACCTGACAGCCCAGCTCAATAACTTTAACACTTATCCACAGTCAGGAACAGCTGAATTCATGAATCTGACTTCACTTGGTGCAGATTAAATGGTTTCAGTCCATTTACCCCTTCCACCTCAAAACAGGCTGCACTGTGCTGAACTTCTACCAGACTAGAGGATGACTGCCACTCACCCTCTAACTCCAGGGCACTTAATCGCACTTTATTGCACCGATTGCCACCGCTCCAAACACAACCGTGTTTGGGTTCACCTGAATTTCACTACCTCAACCCCACCCACATGGGCTGCCACCACCAATGAGGAGTGAGGAAGTGCTACAGGCAGATAGTTGATTCAGGTTACCAATGTAAACAATTTGGAGCAGCAGGATCCTAAATGTCAATTTACTCAGCCCCAACAGGCACTGGGTCAGCACGTCAGTAAAGCATACAAAACAGCGGTAATGTCGGAAAGCACTATGTGCTAGCAACTTGTAACATGGAGCAGCACTATCCAACACTTAGCAGGGCAGGTAATACTAAATTAAAAGGTGCACATTAAAAACTTCTCGGAACACTTAGCAGTAATTGGTCAATGAATGAAAATGGCAGGGATTAGTCAATGTACATTTACTGGTAGTTCGTATTACACATGCTTTAACGATCCCCACAGTTCACAGAGCTCAAAGGATTTTATACAGTTCCACAGCATCATGGCCAAGTCCCACAAGCTTACACAAACTGACAGCCCAGCTGAATAACTTTAATACTTATCCACTGTCAGGCAGAGCTGAATTCACAAAGCTGACTTCACTTGGTGCAGATTAAATGATTTCAGTCCATTTACCCATTTCACCTCAAAATGGGCTGCACCGTGCTGAAGTTCCACCAGAGTAAAGGATGACTGCCACTCACCCTCTAACTCCGGAGCAGTTAATCGCAACTCGATTGCCACCAATCCAAATGAGGTGATCTGCCACTGTACTAGAAGCCAGTGCAGTCTGTAGAGCACAGGTGTAATGTGACTAGTCCTAGAGGTACCAGTCACCAGCCTGGCCACTGCAGTCTGCACTAGCTGTAAGTGGTAGATATCAACCCCCAGTAGCCCTGGGTACAGGGCATTGCAGTAGTCAAGACAGGAGGTCACAAAGGCGTGGACCAATGTGGGTAGATCATCAGAAGAAACCAGGTGTTTCACCCGGGTGATATTTCTCAGATGGTAAAACAAAGTCTTGACAACGACCAACACCTGTGATTTCAGGGTCAACCCAACATCAAAAATAATGCCTAGGTTACACACCCAATCTGAGGTAGTCAGCTGAACACACCGAGCCAAAGCCCAGAGGGCTGTTCAGCCAACAAACCCACCTCCTGATGATTTGGGTCCACCACCAACAGCTCAGTTCTAGCTGGGTTCAACCTCAGCCAGCTGGCACTCATCCAGTCCTAGATTTCAGAGAGGCAGTTGTTAAACACTGAGATAGCATCACCCTGTCTGGGTACAAAGGACATGTACAGCTGAGTATCGTCTGCATAGCAGTGAAAACTCAGACTGTACCACCTAGTAATGTCTCCTAGTGTAAGCATGTACACTGAGAACAACATGGGTGACAAAATAGAGTCCTGTGGGACCCCACAGGATAGGGAGAGAACATCAGAGGAATAAATCCCAGTGACCACTCTCTGAGTCCTACCCTTGAGAAATGATCAAAACCATCTGAGGACCATATCTGACAGTCCAGAGATGAACCTCAGGCACTCCAATAGCACACCATGATCCACAGTGCCAAATGCTGTAGACAGATCAAAGAGGACCAAGATAGAATGAGTCCTCTGAACTCTTGCTATTAGGAGATCATTTAGCACTCTAACAAGGGCTGTCTTGATGCTGTTCCTCTTCCTAAATCCAGACTGGAGAGAATCATAAACATCGTAGGCGGAAAGATGATCATCCAGCTGCAGCACAACCACCTTCTCAATAACCTTGCCCACAAAAGGCAGGTTAGAGACAAGTCTGTAGTTAGACAGTCCAGGTCAAGGAGGGCTTTTTGGGAGTAGTTGTACAATTGCCTCCTTTAGGGGATCAGGAAAGACCCCCTCTCCAATGAACTCCAGGCTATCTCCATCAGGACTGGGCTGATGTTATCAACACAGCTCACAAGGAGTCATGTTGGGCCTGGGTCCAAACTACAGCTGGTTGGCCACAGAGTCTGGACAGTCCTTATGATGTCCATGAATTCCAGCCATCCAAAGTCAGGTCAAGTAAACTGGGTGTATGCCACCTCCTGCTGACCTCTGCAATACCCTTTATAAGGGGCCAGGCCAATCCCGGACCTGGTGGTGGCAACCTTATCCTCTAAAAACTGAGCAAACTTATCACTTGAAAAGGGTTATGTAAATGCTTTACTGTATGTGCTGTTTAGCAACCTTGAAGTTTTGAATGTAGTGTGCTACATAATTTTTCACATAACTGTCCCATGCAGTCTTTGAAAACTAAACTGTACCTCTCATCTTTTGTTTAAAGGCTGGTCAGTCGAACTTTGTTTCTGTTTTCTTAAACTTAAAACTTATTTCTAGCTCCTGAGTCTAATAGCTTAGAGCAAAAGAAAATATACACACAGACACACTAGGCACTAAAGAAAGTATTTCTTTCACTCTTTCTCTCTCTTACATGACTGTGTTTTGTGAATTCAGAGGGATTTCTTTCTCTAAGCAACATGTACTGCAAACCCAAGGTTGCAGTGTACTGCCAAGTATTAAAACCTTTGTGAGAAAAAAGGGCTGTTATAAATCTCACAGTCTAATGTATGAAAGAAATGTTTTTTTCTTGTCTGTTATATGGATGTTTGTAAAATAAAAGCATATGCTGTGATCTTTTGCAGCTTGCTAAATTGCCATGTAAATATGAAGAGTGTTTATAGTCTTAAAAGTTTTTTTCCTGATTAACTGGGACAATGAAGGAGCTTGAGTGATTTTAGAGCACCAAAGTTATATCTGAGCTGAGATGAGCTCCATGGAGAACCCTTATTCACAATTTCTTTTTTTATATATAGGAGAAGATGGAAGGTTTGATACCTTTTATTGGACCAACAAGTGTCTTGTACAAAGATGGAATTATACACAAGCTTTTGGGGCCACACAGGTCTCTTCTTTAGACTTTTATATATATAATTTGACTTGTTTAGAGAATCGTATTGGTTGGTTTATGCATGAGGAATTAAATTGATTAAAGAATGACGTCATTGGTTTGAGCTGTAAGTGAAGGGAGTTAGCAAGGACCTCGGTTGTATGATGCAGAAATATTAAGTCTGTGCAAGGAACTTATGATTTGGGTGTGGTTTGATGGCAGCTGAAGATGCATTTGTTGGTTTTAAAAGAGAGTTTTTTTTCTTTCTATCCTTTAAAAGAAAAATGTTTTTCTTCTCAAAGGAATATATAACTGACACTCAGCCTAACACTGTGTCAGCAGTCGTGGCAACTAGCTAAGCCATGTGGCATGACTAACTAGCTGATAACACAACTCTATTTGCTTGCACCCTTCATTGCCCACAACTAAACTTTTAAAAAGCTTTGTTGGTTTTAAGTGCTATTGTAAATAGTTTTTCCTGTATTTGGTTTTGTATAGTTAAAATGTAAATATAGCATTGTGTTTTAAGAGGGAAAGAAAGCTCCATTACTTTTGATAAGCTACTTTATACTACAGTATATTTTAAACTGTACTTTTTGGTTTTACTACACAATGTTAATTTCTGGCCAAATACAATCTGTTTGTTATGACTGAGAGGCATGAACCTCCTGTGCACTTCCAGTAGAGTGCAGTTATCAATGGCAGTAAGATACAAGCCTGGTGATCTCGGTTTGGATCCCTCCGGTCCCACTTGCATACTGTGTGATCCTTGGCAAGTCACTTGACATCCTTGTGCTCCCTGATCATACCAAAAAAAATAAACAAAAAAAGCTACGAAAGTTTATTGTCACCACAACTTATTTTTATCCAGTACCATTCACACGTGGTTCCCTTGCAAAGCAGGGCAACCAGTGGGAAGGGGGGAGGGGACTGAAATCTAAAACCCTAGCATCTATAACAAGCCATTTATTTTAGCAGCTCACAGAAAAAACAAAGCAAGGTCACTTGCTACACGGTTTAACTACTAAGAGAAAAATATTACAACTGTTTTTTTTTCCCCAATGCCTATTGTGCCAATGGGTCACATCAGGAGGCACATAAACCAGAAATCAATGACATCACAAGTTAATGGGGAGAATGTTCCAATCATTTTGACTTATTTTACCCTTTTTGTTACTGGCCTGAATGTTACTAACTTTATATGTGTACGTACACAGTACCATGAAATACAACTATTGGCATTAATCCGTTTTTTGCATAACTCAGCTGAAGTTGTTTTTCTAACCTAAAAGGCAAGAGGAAAGGTACGCATTTGCTCTTGTTCTTTATTTAATTTGATTTGATTTTCAGGAATCGAATAATGTGTGGCTAGCAGTCACAGGACCATCTACCCTGCCTTTGGCACATCTGGCAGGGGTAACTGAAGGCATACATCGGTATAAAGCTAATGCAGCAGAATTTTTATTATCAATGCTAACCCATCACAGGAGTAAAATGGTCTGAACAGACCCTTCCCTTTTGTGTTTTGTTTTTTCTTTCTCTCTCAGGAAGAAAAGGATCCCTTTGACCAGGGACTGAACCACTAGATGAAATAAGACGCACCCCCTGGGGAGGGAGGCAACAACCATCAATAACCTACGTACCACCTTTGGTAATGTATAAAGTAGGCTAATTTCAAGTGTAATGTTAAAGTTTAAAAACATTAGGATGCGCTGTTGTCTTACTCCTAATGGCAAATTTGGGTTACCCCATTAGTATCTATTCAGCATACAGTACATTTTTAAGGTGATGGTTGATTGGCAAATGAGATTTCTAGAACATTTGTGGTTAAATGTTCACACCCCTACTGTAAATACAGTGTCATCTGATCTCTATACAGAACTGTTGCAGGTAAATTATATGGGAATTTACTAATTTGTTGCCTGGCCTCTGCTCTGGCATTGATCAACCCAAAGCACAACCCTTCCATTACTACGATAACCGAGCTGCCTCTTTAACCAAAAAGGAGCTTGGGGAGGAGGAGGATATGGACCATGCCTCCTTCCAGTGCAACACCTATGGTGGCTGCAAACAGAAGAAACATAAAAGTCCCTCTGGATCTGACTATGCCACAACTGGCAGATCCAGAAATGGAGGAGGTATACAATATCTCTCCAAAGTCACAGAAAAAATATGTCTAAGTATACAGCTATGTAGCTCCCTCATCATCTCTTGGAGAGGGAAACTTGTATTGTACCAGTTGCCCATTCTTTTCTTTTCAGATTAAGAAGTACCAAAACCCATGGATGGTAGGTGAGCCTGGGTAGGCCTATTCCAAGCCTGCCTATTCATGACCCTGTTGCCATGCTTGGGTCAAGGAGGTCTGATCTAAGAACCTGGCCAGAAGGAGATGTCTGTTCCTGTGCTGATGAGACAATTCCCAGATGACTACACCTTGGAAGGAGACCCCGACTAGAAGGATCTAGTTCCACCCCCAGAGTCACGACCGAGACCTGGTCCATTTCTAGTCCCAGAGCCAATGCCAGTTCCAGAGTCCAGACCTCCTGTCCAGGTGAAGTCAATCCCAGGCCCAGTCTCAGATCCAGATGCTCCAGAGAAAGTTCCAGATGACCCTGGGAAGGAAAGAAGTTTGCCCCGCTTCATCTTTTTAGTTTATCCCCTGGCCCTCCATCTTATGCCCCTTTTAAGATTTTGATTCCCAAATCCTATTACATAATTCATGAAGGAAATTATGTTGATTTACTGGTACAAATACATACACTTAACCCCCTTGTTTTACAGCTGGACATTTTGTGGACATTTACTGATAACACTGAATCTTTTAATATCAAACATATTGAAATTGCCCACCTTCAAAAAGGAACTTTTCAAGGCTGGACCAATACTTTTATTGCTTCCAATGGAACTTTAACTATCAGATAATTAACTTTAAAAGAACACTGGACTTTATAATGTTACCATTGCCTCAAACTCGGACTATTGTTTTCATTTTCACATCTCCATTTAAAGACTGTGCCAGATGAACACAGTTCTTAAAGACTCTATTTATCTTAATGTACTTTCACAAACTGTTTCTAAAAATCATGAAAACTGCCCTATAGCCGAACCAGGCCCTGAAAGTGGCTGTCTATTCCAGTGTATTGATTAATAACATTAATTATGTTTGTACACCTGTTATTTTAAACCTATCTACATAGAACATGGCTGAATTTGGTCATTGTTCAACAACTAATAGTTCAAAGTTTTATACAGTAATACTACTTGACATTATGGCAGCATTTCAAACTAGCACGCAAAACCCGGTAGCGGAATAGTACTTGGCAGAACACCATGGAGTGTTCAGACTTAAACGTGGAAAGAGAAGGTTAGGTCTTCCTGGTGTGACAGGCTTACTAGAGTCTACCACAGGTATTTCTGGATCCAGCTTATCGGTTTGGAACTGTGCTGATTTGGCCAAAATTAAGAGACATGCTACATTTTTTAACAGTAAATTAAACCAAGATGTGATAGAGCAAATGCTACATGGCATTGCCACTCTTGCGCAAGAGGAAAGGTTCACAACATACAGCATGCACTACACTGTTAGGATATTTAATCAAACAAGACATAAGTTAATAGGACTTATACACTACAACAATAGGGAAGCTAGACAACAACACGTAGGTAGGGAAATCCTGTGCTCTGCCTATGGAAGTTTTACACTCACCACAGTTACTAGTCTCTTGTGAGATTTACAGTAGAAACTGGCAAAATTCCAGATCTAATCAATGACAGACATATGCCCAAGTGGTATTGTCCCAATTGTCACGATATAACATGCACCACCAAATGCATGGATCATACCGTCACATTTACCACAGCCACAGCCAGAAACCTTGGCTATGTCACAGTGCACTCCAACAAGGCCCATGTTACAATAAAAACAACTGCAACATGGGGAAACTATGCTTGTCACATTTACTGTTCACTGTCTATATTTGATAAGGACATTACAGTATTTAACAAACTGGTAAAGGTACAATCAGTTGAGCATTTGGAGAGACATCTTTCAAGAAAGGATAAAGCTGCCAGACCTCCTTGTTCACCATCATCACCTCAACATCTGGGTAGCCCCCCCATACAGACTGCTGTACCAGAAAAGGCTACCACTACCTCTGTTGGTGTGATGTCTTCAACGTGGTCACCCCTGTATGTGGATATGCTCCAGACTTTGAAGATGGGTCATCTAGTTCACAGATGACCAAGCCACAATGAACTCTGATACAACTGAGGTAAACATACCCAATGTTTCATCACCAGTACAGCCAGGTAGCCATCACAACACAATTAGTGGTCGTACCGAAGATTCACCTAACTCTGGTGTAAATACAATCACTGGCATTGATAAAGACATCTCTTCAATCAAGCAAAAAGCCAACACCTTTACTAAAGCTGCAGGAATTCATCTTTCCAGTAGAGAGACGAGAATCCATCTCACAAGGCGTAACATGGTAACATTTCCACACGGACTTGCCATCTGTAGAACTAAGGACACATACACATTTGCTAGGTACACAACACACACACAAGCTCTAGGGAGACACACACACACACACACACACACACACACACAGCTAGGAACGCTTACATGGGGAGGAGAAGAGGGTACATATTGGTTTAGTATAGGTTAGATATACAGTACATATAAGATTAGGTAATTCTTTTTACTTTTACATAGACTTAGACACAAGTTATGAAACACACTGCTTCTAGAGCACGACCTTTACCTACATATGATTCTGTGGGAGAGTACAAAACATCACGAATAATATTCTAAGTTAGGAATGCACTGCTATTTTGCTGCGATAATGTCAGAAATGTAATGATTTGTGTATCTGGAGTGCCCTCTACCGCTGAAGTGTCATGTGCAACTGTGGCAGTAATTATAAATGGACCTTTCGGAGAACATGATGATACATTACAAAATGTATCATCCATAAAAATACGTATTTGGGTATAAGTGTATTCTTATGAATAGACTGCTACAAATTGTAGCAACCAAAAGGGCAACTAAGATAATACCCCATCAGCCCTCCAAATCGACTAATAAGAGTTAAGTAAGTGTGCTCATTCACATGCACAAGCTGGTTATCTATAACCAGCCTAGATATTAGAGTATAAAACCCTGTGCACCCCGTAGCCTCTCCAAGGAAAAGGTAGGTGGATCCTACATAATGCTGCAGTATTCGAGAAGCACCAGACTCTCAGGTACATATGTTGCATAGTTAGTATGTAATGTATAATGACCGTCCTATTTGTAGGCTTATACGTAATAAAACTGGCCTTACATATTTTATTCAGGCTTCCCTTTTTCTTTTTATTGCCTTCTTTATCCTGTCTAAGTCCTAGAATTCTGCAGGGTGTGTAGTATTATTATAATTATTATTGTGGTTTGTTGATCTCATAACATTCCCCAAAGGGTTACGTTTCCCCTGTAGGTAATAAAGGGTTTATTAGACCATAATACGAAGTCAGGAAGGGGTACATCAGAGGAAAGTAATACACCCAACAATATGCAGCAGTGTATCTGGGTGATGTCATAGTTAGCCCTGACTGGGACAGCCTCCTGCAGGATGTGGCCATGGTACTTCGGTCACTCAGAGAGGCAGGTCTCAAAGTCAGTGCAGTGAAATGCACCCTAGGGCATTAGGAGACAAAATACTTGGGGTATATGGTTGGAAACAGCCATTTACGCCTGGTTATCGACAAAGTAAAGGCCCTAGCTGACTGCCTCATCCTAATTACTAAGAAGCAGGTTTGGTCCTTTCTTGGACTTGTGGGATATTACTGCCAGTTCATTCTGGAGCAGGGCATTGCCACCAGTTAATTTGGGAGTTCTTAACCCTTGCTACCTGATTGACTGACCTGACCAAAAAAACTGCCCCGAATAAGGTCCGTTTGTCACCTAAGTATCAGACAACATTTCAGGCCATCAAAAATATGCTGTATGAGGGCCAGTCATGTGAAGTCCAGATTTCAACTATCCCTTCATTTTGTGCACAGATGCCTCTGAGGTGGGGCAGGAGCAGTGTTATCACAAGAGTTTGAGGATGGGATCCACCGGTTGTAGATCTCGCTCAAAAACGTTTTCCCTGGGAGCAGCGTTATGCCACTCTGGAAAAAGTGTGTCTGGCAGTAAAGTGGGTAGTGGTTACCTTACATTACTTCCTGTTGGGAAATAAGTTCATCCTTGTCACTGACCACGCCCCCTCAAGTGGTTACATGCTATGTAGGGTACCAATTACCATGTCACCAGATAATACTTGGCATTGCAGCTCTCTTGTTTGATGTGCACCACCAATACCTTGGACCTGACCAAGGAATCCAATAGCCAATAACCCAGCATGGTAATACAGATTCTTTCTCTTGGGAGAGTGGGTCTCTGATGGCCCATACTGACTGTGCCATGGGCACAATTTTGAGGGGAATGGTATGTGATGGAGTGTATGTCCATCACACTTCCTTCATCCATAAATCACTTTTCAAGCCTGCAACACAGGTTTTGATGGGGGCTGTGGGGGATTGGTACCAAACCCTTGTTGTTTGAAAGTTGGCCCTTAAAGGCCTCACTGCACTAGATGTTTAACCTGTTGGCTGTCTCTCAGGGAAAGGGGAGTGCCAAGAAGCAGCACCTGAGCCCAATAAAGGGAGAAGGGTGAACAAGCAGAAGGAGGTTTCTGTCTGACTGAGATGCAAGTGGAGGGTGCAAGAGGCTAAATTGCAAGAAGTTTCTGTTAAGCTGAATACAAGCTGTTTATTTTTTTTCCTGTTAATGAAAAGTAATGAAGATTTAATTTAATATAAACTGGTGTTCGGAGTATTCTCTTTGAGAGTATTCCCCAGAAGTTGCCCAGTTCACTACCCTGTCACACCACTACTCTAAATTCTACTACTTAGAATAGGGTTCTATCACTAAGAGTTCTATTCAGGCAAGCAAAAAATGAAGCATCTAAAGAGAAGGGGTCCTATCCTTCCTTTGTAAGTAAATGGAACATATGTTATTAATCACTATCCTTCTGTGCTACATTGTGAGTTTTATTGCTTGTAAAATCATAAATAAAACTAAAAAATATACGGGCCCAGACATTCAAAGGGGTTGTGCTTGGCACAACCGAGTTGCACCAGTGCAACCCCAGACATGCGTCCCAGGGCAATATTCAAAGGAGGGACTTGCGTAGTGCAAGTCCTGAAGTGCTCAGAGGCGCATAGTTAATGTATCACGGCACATCCCAGAGCCGTGCTTATACATATGTGGCACATCCCGATATTCAGACTAGAATGTGCAGTGCATGCTGGCACAACCCTGAGATGTGTTGCATACTGGGGCACACGATGAGCATGAAAAAGGCTCAAATGATAGTCACCCAGGCGGGCTGCTGTAGTGCTGGGTGAAACACAGTGGCTACCTGCTGTGGGTGGCTCCCACCCCCCAGAACACTGTCCACAAGCACCCACATATCACCCTGGTGGTCCAGTGGTACCCCCCTCCCTGACCATAACCCCAATCAGCTGGCAGATTGAAAATAAATGAATCCCTGGTAGTCTAATGGCACCCCACCCTGCCTGTAACCTGATCGCCTGTCAGAATGGAAATAAATGAATCCCTGGTAGTCTAGTGCCACCCCCCACCCAGCCTATAACCTGATCACAGGTGAATCCTACCTAACTTATACCCTGGTGGTCCAGTGGCACCCCCCACCCACAGGACCCCCTGCCCAGCCAGCTCTCCCCCATCATCGGGCAGCATCAAACCACCCGCGCATACCACCCAGCTGCCCGCCCAATGACAGCTTACAGTATCAGCCGTAAGCCTATTGGTCCACACTGTGGATCAATGGGCTTGCAGTTCATACTGTAATAGTCATTCACAAAATGTGAATGAAGTCATTCATTCACATTTATGTGACTGACTATTGTAGTACTTATTTATTAGCTTTTGGTAACCGGGTAAGTGCGCTAGGCAGCAATCCTGCCTATTTTCAGGCACGACCCGGGAGGGTACACAATTGAGAATACAGAAATGACAATAGTACAATTCAAACAGTATTGGAGAATACAGAAATGTAAATAGTACAGAATTCAATAACAAGAATTCGGGTGGAGTCATTACATACTACATTGAGCTAAACCGAGGACTGCATACATAGACATTCATACAGGCATCAATAAGTTAAACAAAAGGTAAACAAAAGAAGTAGGATATGAGGGGTAGCACACACAATCTGTCTTTAGTCCAAAACTAAGTGGAAAATGGTGGTCACATAAGCCAGTTGCTGCACAGTAGGTAATACATTTTTCGCTAAACTAGGATAGCGACCTAGGTGGCGGCTTCCAGTTAGGTGCAGTTGCAGTTACCTAGGGCATAGAGGTAAGAGAACAGGGAATGCTTAAACAAAATGTGGGAGGTGGAGATTTTGACCTGTGGGGAGAGCGAGTTCCAGAATCTAGGGGCAAAAAAGAAGAAGTCCTGTTCTCCCATTTTGGTGGTACAAGGCCATACCGAGAGCATTGGGACGGAAGAGGACCAAAGTGAGCGTGACCGAGAGACTGGGGCAAGCACGTTACCAAGAGAGGAAGGTAGAGGGGTTCTAGTAAGGGAGTCAACAAGACACCCTAGAGTGTACAACCGGAGGTGTTTGGGAGCCAACCATTTTAATTCAGAGTAGAGTAGGCAGTGATGAGTCAGGTGAGGTGCTGATAAGGCAAACCTGCAGATATTATTATAGGAAGTGTCCCACTTGCAGAGGATGCTAGCATTGGCTTGGTAGAGAATTGGAAGGGCATAAAGGAGTTGAGGGAGTAGTACATCTCTAGCAACCAATTTCCTGGCTGTCGGGGTAAGTGAAAGGTGCACTTTATAGGCTGATCCAATTTTGGCATTGACTGTCCGGCAGACTTCATTGATGTGCTCCAAAAAATCCAGGGTTGGATCAAGTGTTACCGCGAGGTATTTGAAAGAAGGGGTATTAGTAACTTTAGACCCATCCTGGCAGTGTACAAGGGGCTTAGGGGACTCAGCGGGCACTTTTTTAGAGGACCCAAAAAGCATTGCCTGAGTCTTACCTATATTTAGTATTAGATGATTAGCCGAGAGCCAGGATTGAAAGTCTTGTGACAGGTATAGGTTTATGTCAGTAATAGACTTGGAGGCATGGTAAAGCACAAGATCATCAGCGTACATGAGAAGGCTACTGTGAGGAGAAGGACCGGAGATATCATTTAGGAAGAGCGAAAAGAGTAGAGGACCAAGTATAGACCCCTGCGGAACACCGTGGGTGATAGAGATGGGAGAGGAGAACACCTTACAGAAGGAAACAGCCTGGGAGCAAATTTACAGGTAGCTACCAAAACAAGATAGGGTAGAGTCAGAGGCGCCTAGGTCATGTAGTCTAGACAGTAGTAGCGGATGGTGAACCATATCGAACACTTTAGTTAGCTCAATAAACACGGCACCCATGAGTAAGCCCTTATCCATGTTACCTTTGACATCACTGGTGAGCTGGGTCAGCACAGTGGTAGTGCTATGCCCAGCCCTAAAGCCATGTTGAGAAGGGGGTTGAAGATTAAACTTAAGAAGGTGCTCTGAGACCTGATGATGGACTATTGTCTCATGTAGCTTACTAAGAGTGAGGAGAAGAGAGATGGGGCAGTAATTGATAAGTAGTTTAGCATCTCCCTTCTTAAAAACCGGTATAGTTTTTGCCATTTTCCAAGCCACGGATATGGAAGCAGAGCAGATAGAGAGGTTGAATAACCTAGTTATGGGCGCTGTAAGCCTAGCAGCAAACAACCTAAGAATCCCAGGATGAATACCATCCGAGCCTACACTCCCACTAGCTGTAACAGTTTTGAGTAGGCTTAGCACTTTGAGGTATGTAAGTAGGGCCAGCTCCAGAGTTTGAGGAGTGGGAATCCAGTGGGGTGGATCAGGCCAATGTTTGGGGAGCGAGGAGGGGGAAGGGGTAGGTAGAGTAGAAAAAAGAGAGTTGAAAGCCTTAGCAATGGTGAGAGGGTGGTTACAGTGGGCATCATTTATGTACTTATCTTTAGGAGTCTGAGGCTTATTGTTGCCAAGAATCTCTTTAATGTTAGACCAATACCGCTTCAGGTTGGAGGCGGAAGAACCGAGTAGGTTCCTGAAGTAAGAGCTTTTAGCCAGGCAAATTTATTTTTTGCACATGTTCTGAAGGGCTCAGTAGGCTTCAAAGTCAGTAAGTAGGTGGGGAGGTCTTCCAGGTTGACCACAGTTTACCCCTGAGTTTCAGAAGATGGAGCAGGGGACGCTTGAGTCATTTGGCGACTTTCCCTTTTACCCTCCTCGTGGTGACCGGGATATGTTTATTTTGTAGTGAGAGTATGGAAGAGGTGAAATAGCCCGTAGTGATGTTAATATCATCTGTATAGTAGAGTGGAGGCCAGTCAACCAGGTTAAGGTCATGACTGAAAGTTTCCGAGTCCATGTTGGAGAGGTTGGAAAAAGTTAAGACTTTTGAAGGGAAGGAGGGGGAGGAGGTATCCCAAATACAGTAAACTGGGTAATGATCACTTATTGTATCCGGGAGAACACTGGACACAGGGAAAACTCCTTCCTATTTGTTAGGATCCAGTCTAGGAGAGTGGAGCAGGCTCCACCATTGGAGATCCTAGTGGGTTCTTGAATAAGCTGAGAGAGATTGGCCTTATTGGTCAAGGAGCAAAGGTGGGAAGAGCTAGGTCTGGCCCAGTCAAGATTAAAATCACCGAGGCAGATGAGATCATTTTTTCCAGCTGCACATAGTAAATATTCCATGAACACCTCAAGCCCTAGCCTAGAGTTTCAGGGATGTATGTAAGTGCATAAGATATGGAGTTCCTTAACACCCCCAAGTAGTAGGAGGGAGTGGAGAACTTCACAATTGATGAGGGGGGGAATATGCAACGTTGCAATGTTCAGATGCACTTTGTGGTACAGAGCCAGGCCTTCACCTCTTTTTGCCCTGGGTCGATCGATCCGAAGCAAGTTATATCCCTGTAGAGAGCACTGGGAATCTGTAATGGAGGGCTTAAGCCAAGTTTCAGTTATGGCTAGGATATCAGGGTTGTTAGCACTAATCCAAGTCTCAAGGTCAGAGAGGTTGGTCAAGGAGCGCCTCATATTAATGTAAGTAAAGGTGAGGCCAGATGATTGGGGTATAGATACATAGATACATAGATACATAGACAGTGTCGGCAGATAAGGGCCTATGGCCCACCCAGTCTGCCCATTTAAGTTTGTAAGTTCAGTTTATGTTTTCCAGGAAGTCTGTTGCCCCTTACCCCTGACCTCCAGAATTCCTTTATGTCTATCCCATGCATTCTTAAATCCCGTGATTGTTTCAGCCCCCACCACTTCCTCTGGCAGGGTGTTCCACTTGTCCACCACCCATTCTGTGAAGAAATTCTTCCTCACGTTTCCTCTGAATCGTCCTCCCTCCAACTTCATCCATGCCCTCTAGTCCTGGAACATCTTTTCAGCTTAAAAATAGTGCATTCCTGCACCTGTTCCTCCTGTGAAGATACTTGTATGTCTCTATCATATCCCTCTCTCCTCCTCTCCTCCAGGAGTACATGTTCAGTGCCTTCAACCTGTCCTCATAGGACTTGTGATGCAATCCATGCACCATCTTTGTTGCCCTCCTCTGAACATTCTCTACCCTGTCTATGTCCTTACGTAGGTAAGGTCTCCAGAACTGCACAGTGTACTCCAGGTGCGGCCTCACTAGTGTCTTGTATAGTGGAATTATGACCTCCTTTTCCTGCTGGTGATGCCCTGCCTATGCATCCCAGCATCCTATTTGCTTTACCTGCTGCCTTGTCACACTGTTTCCCTGCCTTGAGGTCATCAGAGATGATAACTCCAAGATCCCTTTCCTGCTTGGTGCATGCTATATCCTCACCCCCAACTGATATATTGTGTCCAGGGTTTTGTGCCCCATATGCATTATCTTGCACTTCCTTGCATTGAATTTCAACTGCCAAACCCCTGACCATTCTTCAAGTTTCTGCAGGTCCCTTCTCATTCTGTCTACACCCTCTGGTGTGTCTACTCTGTTACAGAGCTTTGTGTCATCAGCGAACAGTGAAATTCTGCCTTCTAGGTCCTGCGCATTGTCACTGATGAAGATATTGAATAGTACCGGTCCCAACACTGATCCCTGTGGTACCCCACTGGTCACTCTTCCCTCTGTGGAGTGACAGCCATTTACCACCACCCTCTGTGTCCTGCTGCCCAGCCAGTTACCTACCCACCGCACTACTGTCCTGCCCACCCCATATTCCCCAGTTTTTGCAATAGTCTTCTATGTGGCACAGTGTCAAAGGCCTTGCTGAAGTCCAGATAAGCCATGTCCACTGCCCTCCCTGATCCACCTCCCTAGTCACCCAGTCAAAAATTCAATGAGGTTGGTCTGATATGACCTTCCCCTGGTGAAACCATGCTGCCTTGGGTCCTGTAGTCCATTGACAACCAGATGTTCCACCAATCTCTCCTTCAGTAGTGCTTCCATGATCTTCCCCACTACCGAGGTGAGGCTGACTGGTCTGTAGTTCCCCGCTTCCTCTTTGTTGGCTCTGGTGCTGCAAAGGCACTGTCAAATCCAGATTCTCTGTGAAGGAACTAACTAAGATGGCACCATCAGCCACCTTCCTCAGTAATTCCTCAACTTTGCAGTCGGAGACTTCCTAACACAGTTTTTACCTTTAATGGTTGAAGGTCACAACTGAGAAATGGGTGTTAGGGACCACAGATGTGGTCTTGCCTTTGAATTTGTGTCATGGCTCCTCCAGTGTATAGAAACATAGAAACATAGAATTTGATGGCAGATAAGGACCGCTTGGCCCACCTAGTCTACCCATTTCCCTACCTAATGGACCAGTTGCAGATCCTGGTTAACCAACAGCCTACTTCCTCCTACCCCCTACTAGAATTGTCTTATGTCTGTCCCATGCATTCTTGAATTCCCCCACTGTTTTTGACTATACAGCCTTCTCAGGAAGGCTGTTCCATGCATTTACAATCCTCTCTGTAAAGAAATACTTCCTCACATTACCTCTGAGCCTTCCCCCCATCTTCAAATTGTGCCCCCTTGTTCTTGCACATCTCTTTTTCTGAAAGATGCTACCCTCTTGGACTTTGTTGAGTCCCTGGAAGTATTTGAAAGTTTGTATCATGTCCTCCCCTCTCCCTCCTTTCCTCGAGGCTATACATCTTAAGCTCCTTTAATCTTTCTTCATATGTCTTCTGGTGTAGACCCTGAACCATTTTGGTTGCCCTCCTCTGGACAGCCTCCACCCTGTCTGTCTTTGCAGAGATGGGGTTTCCAGAACTGTACACAGTACTCCAGATGTTGTCTTACCAACTGTCTGTACAGAGGGCCAACAACTTCCTGTTTTCTACTGTTGATACCTCTCCCTATGCATCCCAGTATCCCCCAGCCCTCCTTACTGCCTTCTCATATTGTTGGCCCACATTTAGGTAGTTTGATATGACTACCCCCAGGTCCTTTTCCATTTTTGTTGTCCTCAGTATCTCACCTCCCATTGTGTACTCTTCCCCTGGGTTTGTGTTTCCCAGGTGCATCACTTTCACCTCTTTGCATTGAATCTAAGCTGCCATACATTTGACCATTCCTCCAACCTTGCCAAGTCCCTTTTCATCCTTTCCACCCCACTTGTGTATCAACCCTGTTGCAGATCTTTGTGTCATCTGCAAAGAGACATACTTTTCCTTCCAGTCCCTCTGCAAAGTCACTTATAAAGACATTAAAAAGAACCGGCCCCAGTACTGAACCCTGTGGTACCCCGCTAGTAACCCCCTTCCTCACTGTGGACTCCATTTATTATTACCCTTTGTGTCCTGTTGTCCAGCCAGTGTTTTACCCAGGCTACCACCCTGGGACCCACTCCCAGGCTGGCTAATTTGTCTATTAATCTTTTGTGCGGGACTGTGTCAAATGCCTTGCTAAAGTCTAGGTAGGTCATGCCCACAGCCCCTCCCTGGTTTACTACTTTGGTCACCCAGTCAAAGAAATCAATTAGATTTGTCTGTCTGACGTGACCTTCCTGTTGTGAATCCATGCTGCCTTGGGTCCTGTGCCCCACTGGCCTCTAGGTACTCAACAGTTCTTTCAGGATCCTATCAGTCATGCTCATGCCAACCAAACCAGTGGTCCACTCCCCTCTGAAGAGCCTGAATGCTATTTTTGTCAGCTCGGACTCTAAAAGTTTCTTGGGCCTAAGGAATTTCCATGATCAGGATGCAGACAGCATATAAATTCTGATCTGTGATCTACCCTGTACTATCCTTGTTCGTGACTCAAGTCATGGATGGCTCCTTCCCTTGTAGGCTCCTTAACAGTTTGGGTCAGGAATACTATTTGGAACACCTCTACCAGAAACTGATTCTGACCACTTGCTGCTGCTGTGATTTTCCAGTCCACATCTGGTATGTTGAAATCATCCATTAGCAGAACCTTCCCTTTTTATGCTGCTCTTCTAATTTCATCCCCCAATTCCTTGTCAGTTGCTTTTCAAACAACATGAAGTCTTGCTATATTATGACATATGCAGTTTGTCCCAGCCTTAGAACTGCTCCAGAGGTGAAAGAGTTAACTTCCATGCCAGGCATGGAACTTAGAGCTCGAGCTTGGTTGAAAATTCTATCTGTTGTTCTTCAAACTTAAACTGTCAGATTCTTTACTCCGCCTCACTGAACAGTCGCTCGGAGATTCCTCCTTCTGCACGTTCATTTTGTCGGTTAAAGTATAAAGTTTTCGTTTTTTAACTCGAAATTAAACCGCACGGTCGGTTCAAGCTCTATCTGTGGTATGTGTAAGTACTAGATAGGTTTTACATTTATTTTCTGTGTGGAACTTTTAAACATTTTATCGGTTCGGTTTGAACCGATCAAGTTACTTCTATTACATTACAGTCCTTTAGAAGTACGGTTCCAGGTTCTTATCGGTTCTTAAAAGCAGTTTAATTACGTTTTCCACTACCCGTGACACGGTTGGGAACCGATAAAGTCTTGCCAGCAGATTGCGTAAAGGGCAAGATTTTTGGTTAGGCTGGCATTATGTCTGAGAAGCCAAAGAAAAACCAGGCCCACTGGGTTTCAGCACTGTGTTGTATGTGGGGAAGCCTTTGCCAAGGCTGACCCCTCACCATGTGTTTATTGTCTGGGGTTGACCACCTCATTTCAGACTGCCAGATTTGCATGGGTTTCCTGCAGCTACCCTGGATAAGAGTTGGTAGACTCAGGGAACAGGAGGCCATAAAGTCCGCTGACCGGATGGCCATCCGGTTTTGGTTTCAACCGAATCGGAGGAGTGCCCTCTGACCAGGACGATACTTCCTCTGGCAAGGAGCCGACTCTGAGAGTCGGTTCTAACAAAGAAATCTAGAAAATCAGCTGGTGTGGAGTCAAAACTTCCTCTCCAACCGCTGAAGAAATAGCTAAAACATTAAAAATTGTTCAGTCTCCCGGTTCTGACCGAACCGGCATCATCAGAGTAGCGCTCAGTTCGGTCGGTTCCTCCAGTTCAGGAGTATTATTTAAGGGAATTTTATGAACCAGAGGAGGGAAGAGAGGTATGAGGAGAGTGAATGTGTTTTAAAGTCTAGATGTGCCCATTGAACGGACATCTCTCAGACAGACCTTCAGAGTGTCTCCCCCTAGGCTTTCTGAGTCCCTTCTCACTTCATGTTTTATAAAAAAAAAAAAAGTGGTGAAACCCCCAGCTCCCTGGAGGAAGCTGTGGATGATCAGAAGGAGCCTGATTTTGTAGAAATGCTGGATATCCCAGAGTCTAGGAGACTGTCTATTCCTCTGTATAAATCTTTTTGGAAACAGACAGTAAAGATTTTAAAAACTCCTCACGCCATACCTCCTGTTGATAAAAGAATGGACAAAAGGTATGCATTATCAGGCTCTGATACGGAGTTCCTTACACAACAATGCAGCCACGTGGGGATGGTGCAGGCTGCAGCCTGTGACAAGGCAAATGTTCCCTTAGCCTCTCACCCCCCTGACAAGGACTCCAGAAAGATAGATGCCATGGCAAAGAAACAGTACATGGCAGCTTCCTTAGGACTCAGACAGGCTAATTATATGGCTTATGTTGCTAGATATCAAAAATCCAGATGGGATACTGTTTTAGCTCTAGCAAAGCAGGTTCCTGGCCAGCTGGCAGAAGAGCTGGAGCAGGTGGCCCTGATGGTATTGAGGCATCCAAGGTGCAATTCCATGCTGCAGTGTGGATTCTAATGATGTATCATCCAGAGTCATGGCTACATCTGTGGCTCTCCATAGAATGGCTTGGCTCAGATGTACTAGCCTGTCACAGAATACCCAGACTAAGGCCATGGATTTCCTGGTGGGCAACTCTCTGTTTGGGAACAAACAGAAATTACGATGAAGAAATGGATGAATATAGGACCACCTATAGTAGTGCACAGGCCAAGGAAAGGCAAGTCACTTTCCAAGGCAGCCTCCCAGGGGCAGGAGTAGAGCCTTTTCATAGGCCTTTTACCAAGCCAGGATTCTTCTTCAGCTTTTTGCACAGAAGGGGTTCTTTAGAGGGAGAGGCAGGCAGGGTGCAGGCAGGCCTGCTTCGCCCCCTCAGCCTAAAGCCCCTGTCAAACAGGCACCCTGATGGGGCGCCCATGGCCGGTCTCCACTACCTGTAGGGGAAGGCTGGCTTACTTTGTCCAGGACTGGGAGTCTCTAATGTCAGACAAGTGGGTCCTGGAAGTAGTAAGCCAGGGACTGGTTCTCAGCTTCAAAAAATTTCCAAAGATGAGAATAAGATCCTCTCCACCTCCAAATCCTTCAGAGGCTCTTGCCCTGGAGGCAGAAGTCTCTACCCTCCTGGCTCTCAGAGCTGTGGAAAGGGTTGCACCCCTACACCAAGGCAAAGGGTTGTACTCCAGGTACTTCCTTACCCCAAAAAAGACAGGAGAATGGCGGCCCATCCTGGATCTCGGGTATCTAAACAAACACCTTTTAAAACCAAAATTCAAAATGGTGACTCTGGGAATTATTTTACCCTCTTTAAGGCCAGGGGAGAGCTAGTGTCCCTGGACCTCAAGGATGCCTATTTTCATGTTCTCATCAGAAGCTCCCATTGAAAGTACCTCAGCTTCAAACTGCCCTCAGGTCATTACCAGTTCAGAGCAATGTCCTTTGGCCTTACATCTGCCCCAAGGGTACTCACAAAATGCCTGGCAGTAGCAGTTGCCCACTTAAGAAGGCAAAAAATTGCCATCTTTCCTTACTTGGACAACTGGCTCATAGTAGGCCAGTCCACAGACCAAGCCAGGTTACACCTTCAAGTAACTCAGCAACTGCTAACTTCTCTAGGTTTCCTTCTCAGTCTTCCAAAGTCAGTCCTAGAGCCTGTCCAGCTTCTCACCTCCATAGGCGCAGAACTGAACACAAAAGAAGCCAGAGCCTTCCTTTCTCTGGAAAGGGCAAGTACCCTGATTTCTCTGGCTTCCTCCTTCACCCTGCGGGTCTCTCGACCAGCAAGGCACTTTCTACAGCTCCTGGGACACATGACTCCGACAGCAGTAGTGCAGGGAGCCAGATTTCAGATGAGGGACATCCAGTTCCATTTGAGAGCCTTTTGGTCTCAAAGAAGGACCCTCTAACAAATTAATTCCAGTGACTCGAACCCTGATCCAGGCCCTTCAGTTGGGGCTGGACCAGGGCAATTTGAGACAGGGTGTCCCCCTTATCCCTCAGTCTCACTCCTTAATTCTTACTACAGATGCATCCCTATTGGGGTGGGGAGCTCACATGGGCGACCTCACCACCCAGGGATTGGGGTCCCCTCAGGAATCTCTGCTCCACATCAATCTGTTGGAACTCAGAGCAGTTTTTCTAGCACTTCAAGTTTTTTCCAAATCTGTTCAGAACAAGGTTATTCAAGTCAGAACAGACAATACCACCACAGTGTGGTACATCAACAAGCAAGGGGCCACTTGGTCTACGGCCTTGTGCACCAAAGCAATGAAGTTGTGGTCTCTGGCTTACTCCCTGAACACCTCCCTTGTAGTAGTTCACCTCCCAGGCAAGGGCAATGTCCTGGCAGATGCTCTCAGCAGGATTCCCAAGGCCATCACGAATGGGCTCTGGATCCCCTAGTACTGGAGGTGGTAATGACAGATGGGGCACACCCCAGATAGATCTTTTTGCAGCCCCAGACAATCACCAACTTCCTCTTTTTTGTTGCAGGCCCCCAGTGCTGGGCTCAGTCCCCCTGGGTGCCTTCCTTCTCAGTTGGGAAGGGAAGTTTCTCTATGCCTTTCCACCCTTCCCTCTCCTGTTCAAAGTGCTAGTTAAAATCAGGTCTCAATCCTGCAAGATGTTTCTGATTGCTCCAGACTGGGCCAGACAGCCCTGGTACCCACTCCTTATGTCCTTAGCAGTCCACCGTCCCCTGTGTCTCCCAGGAATCACAATCTGTTATCCTGTGCTCAGGAGAGGGTTTGGGTACCCGAACTTCAAATCTCTCAATCTGAAGGCCTGGCTCTTGAAGAGTTAGAATTTGCTGACCTACACCTTTCCCAAGGTGTATTGGATATTCTGAAGGCTTCTAGGAAGCCTTCCACCAGGGCTACTTATAATTCTAAATGGAAGAGATTTTTTCATATGGTGCTCTGGGAAGCATATTTCCCCAGAATCTGCTGACTTACCCGCAGTTCTGGATTATATGGTTCATTTAAATACTTTAGGGCTGAGACCAGCTATCCTAAAAGTGCGCTTGGCAGCCGTGTCTGCTTTCTTGTCAGCAGGCAAGCCCTCTTCTCTTTCAGCTCATCCTGTATTCTCCAAGTTTTTCAAAGGGTTGCTTCACACCAACCCCCCATTTAGGGATCCTTCCCCTGCCTGGGATCTTAATATTTGCATTGCCCAGCTTATGCAACACCCTTTGAGCCCTTGTCCCCAGCAGAGCTCAAGTATTTGACTTGGAAAACTGTGTTTTTGGTAGCCATCACTTCTGCCAGGCGCATAAGTGAGTTACAAGCATTGTCAGTGGAGCCTGATTTTATCTCTTTTTACAGAGATAAGGTAGGCCTCAGGACTAACCGAAAGTTCTTGCCTAAGGTGGTCTCAGATTTCCACCTTAATCGATCTATATCTCTCCCTGTGTACTTCACTGGCCATTCCTCTTCTGGTGAGAGGAGGTTGCTCAGTTTAGATGTCAAAAGATCACTTAGCTACTACATAGATCGTACCAAAGGTCACAGGTTTAACTCCCTCCAACTGTTCCTCACTTGTGGTGAGGTTGGCAAAGGGAAACCTGCCACTAAAAGATCCATTGCCAGGTGGATCGTCTCTTGTGTCCAATTCTGCTATGAAAAACTCGGTAAAGTTCCTCCCTCAGGCCTGAGGGCTCACACCACCAGAGGTACAGCTGCGTCTCTGGCTGCTGCCAGGGACATCTCTATCCTAGAGATATGTCAAACAGCTACCTGGAAAACGGTGTACACTTTTACTATGCATTACTCCCTGGACATCCAGGCTAGGAGTGATGCTCGTTTTGGCACAGCTGTGCTTCAGAGCCTATTTCCTAAGTAGGTTCTGTCCCTCCTCCATGAAGGTACTGCTGTGTAGTCTGCATATGTCATAAAATAGCAAGACTTCATGTTGTTTGAAGAAAAAATTACTCACCTTAGTAATGTTGTTTCTTCTAATGGAGTCTTGCTATATTATGACCTCCCCCGCCTGCCCTCTCAGAACCTTACTCTTGGGGATGTGGGTGGGCAGGGCAGCGATGGCACTTTTAATGCCCACCTTGTTTTTCACCCCTCCTTTTGGGGTGATCTTTGCTGTGTTGTCATTTTTTGGGTCTCCTGACTTGATTCTTCTTTGTGGCACCAAAAAATGTGTTTATTTAATTAAGTAGCCAGTTGGCTAGTGTAGGTTTACAGCTTCCACACAGAGTCTTAGTGAGTTTTTGCTCGTAAAGATCTGACAGTTTAAGTTTGAAGAACAACAGATAGAATTTTCAACCGAGCTTGAGCTCTAAGTTCCATGCCTGGCATGGAAGTTAACTCTTTCACCTCCGGAGCAGTTCTAAGGCTGGGACAAACTGCATATGTCATAATATAGCAAGACTCCATTAGAAGAAACAACATTATTAAGGTGAGTAATTTTTTCTTTTCTGTGATGGTGGTCTATATACCACTCCTATCTTGATGTTTCTCCACCATTTGTGACTATGTGAATCCACACTGTCTCTGTGGACTTGCCTTCCCAACTATCCCGGAACTTCATGGCCATTATATCCTCCCTTACATATAGTGCCCCCTCCCCTTTTCTCCACTCCCTATCCCTCCAAAACACTGTAAACTCAGGAATGGGGGTGGGGGGATGAGTTGGGGCTTGTGTGCCCACTGATTGTAGTGGCCACAATGCATGTGCATCCCGCTCATGACTGTCCCCCGTGTTCCTCTCTTTCCAGGGTTATCATGGTCCACTGCACCACCTGGTGCTTGTTGAGTGAGGATACATGGATATGATGCCCATGGAATCTAGTGAGGACTCTCAGAAGGAGGACAGTGACTGGCTGGCCATCATGCTCCTGGTCCACAGTTATGGCCAACACATTTCCCTGTGTGGCTAGTTTTGCCATATGTATATTTGCATGTGTCCCGTCAGGTGATGGGTGTTTATATATTGTTCCATAATGCTGCGCATTTAGTAAATGTTTATGTATGATATGTCCATGTCCATCTCATTATTCCAGTCAGTGGCTGCATGCTGCTCTCTCGACCACAGTGGCCATGGGTCAGGGAGAGGGTGTGGCAAGTACTGTTATGGGGCAGATGGTGGGGATGTGGGACCTGTCATGTGCACACTGTGTCTGTGCAGTGCCTGGGGTGGCATTTCTGCCTGTGTCTGGGAAGGGGAAGCCAGTTCCCATGTCCTGTCCAGGTCACAGCTATGTCTGTGTGCGTGCTGTTTCCATGGCTGTCCCACACAATCTGCTCAGACTATGCAGTGCCATT
This sequence comes from Neoceratodus forsteri, assembly GCA_016271365.2. Classification (NCBI taxonomy): domain Eukaryota; kingdom Metazoa; phylum Chordata; order Ceratodontiformes; family Ceratodontidae; genus Neoceratodus; species Neoceratodus forsteri. Next base: position 232,512,797 of record JADMNL010000025.1, read on the forward strand.
TGTGGCCATCTGTGGTGCTGCAGTTCATAGGTGGTGGAAGGTCCATTATAACCCCATCAATGGCCATTATAATCCCTGTTGTTTGTACTGACCAGTCATGCCCCATAGAAACATGAAATTTGTTGGCAGATAAGGTCCGCTTGGCCCACCCAGTCTGCCTTTTTTTCCCTACCCACATTGTTACTGCAGACTGTACTTGATCTACTGCTCTTTCTCCCTTCCTTCCTTTCCACTATGATTCCCTTGTGCCTATCCCTTGTATTCTTGAACTCTGCCACTGTCTTCACCCCACCACCTCCACTAGAAGTTTATTCCAGAAATCCACACTCTGTCTGTGAAGAAGTACTTCCTAACATCTCTCCTGAGTCTACCCCTGTCTAGTTTCATAGCATCTCCCCTTTTCTTGAACACCCTTTCTTCTGAAAAATACTTCCATCCTGTACCTTATTTACCCCTGTGAGATATTTAAAGGTCTCTATCATATCCCTCCTCTCCCACCTCTCTTCCAGGGTGTACATATTGAGGTCCTTTAGTCTATTCACAGGCTTTTGATGCAGACCCTGCACCATTTTAGTTGCCCTTCTCTGGACAGCCTCCACTCTGTCTATGTCTTTCCAGAGATGTGGTTTCCAGAAATGGACACAGTACTCTAGGTGGGGTCTTATCAGAGATCAATACAGAGATAACACCACCTCCCTCTTTTTGTTGGTGATACCCCTCCCTAAGAACCTCAGCATCCTGCTAGCTCTACCAACTTCCATGTCGCATTGCCTGGCTGGCCACCTTTAGGTCATCCGATATGATTACCCTCAGCTCTCCTTCCTGCTTGGTGGTTATCAATACCACTCCACCCATTTTGTACTCTTCTTCTGGGTTTCTGTGCCCTAAGTACATTATTTTGCACTTTTTCTCATTGAAACCCAGCTGCCATACCCTTGACCACTCCACTAGTTTTCTCAGGTTTCTGCTTCTCCTTTTCACTCCCCCTGGAGTGTCCACCCTATTGCAGATTTTGGTGTCATCTGCAAAGAGGAAGACCTTCCCTTCAAGCTCCTCTGCAATGTCACTTATAAAGGCATTAAAGAGAACCAGTCCCAGCACTGATCTCTGAGGCACCCCACTGGTCACCCTCCCTCAGAGTGAACTCTGTTTACCACCACCCTCCTCTGTCACCTATCCTCTAACCAGTTTCTTACTCAATTTACCATCTTTGGATGCACCCTTTGCTACCCAGCTTGCTTACTAGTCTCCCTATGTGTATCAGTGTCGAAAGCCTTACTGAAATCTAGGTAGGCTATGTCCACCGCTCCACCCTGATCTTACTCCTTTGTCACCCAGTCAAAGAAATCTATCAGATTCATTTGACACGACCTCCCTCCTGCGAAGCCATGTTGCCTTGGGTCTTGTAACCCACTGGATTCAAGATATTACACAATCCTTTCCTTCAGCAGTGATTCTAATAATTTTCCCACCACCATTGTCAGGCTGACTAGCCTATAATTGCGAGCCTCCTCCCTGCTACCACTCTTGTGTAGTGGGACTACATTCACCCTCCTCCAGTCCTCCGGAACCACTCTTGCTTCCAATGAACTGTTAAACAGGACTGTCAAAGGTGCAGCTATTATTTCCCTGAGCTCCTTCAATACTCTTAGATGTACCCTATTTGGTCCCATTGCTTTGTCCACCTTCATAATAGTGAGTCCCTTTAGGACTCTCTCCTCCAAAAAAGAACTAGTGTCCACGCACTTCCCTTCCTCTCTCCCTTGCTCCCTCCCTCCCAAGCTTCTGTTACTTTTTTGTGGCCCTTCCCCTTCTCCTTCCTCTGTGAACACTGAACAAAAGTATTTGTTCAGGATTTCTGACTTTTCCTGGTCCCCTTCTGCTCAATACCCTCCTTCCCTTTATAACCTGACAATTCCACTCCTGGTCTTCCTCTTTTCAGTTATACACCTAAAATGTATTGTCCCCTTTTGCTGCCTCCTGGGCTATTCTCTCTTCAGTCTGTGCCTTTGCACTCCTTACTGCTTTTCCTTCTCCCTCTGTTTCCCTGATACATCGCTCTATCCTCCTCCCTCTGCATCTCCTTGTATCTTCTGAATGCTATCCTTTTTGCCTTGAATGAGGGACACATTTTAAACATGGAGATACAAGCTCAGAAACACTGTGTTTACTGTGCAAAGTTTATTTTGATTTAGTTTTAGAATATTATGAATTTCTGCTTTAAAGTCTAATTTACAGCACATTTTCTGTGTGGTAAATGCCTTCTCCATGAGGGACAGAATGATTCTGCGGGGTAAAATGAGGGATGTCCCTCATAATCAGTAACAGATGAGAAGTATGTTTTCTATGCACATACGCATTCTCTTATTACATCTTGGTTGATGCCGGCTCTGAGGTAGCTTTATTGTTAATTAACTTAATTAATAAATTGTTGTCCTTCCTCTCTCTCTCTCTCTCTCTCTCTCTCTCATCTTGTCCTTACTTGGCTTGTTCCAGCACTGTGAAGCAGGTAATACACTCAGTGGACAGGTAATGCACGGTCCCTTATCCCTTGGTTAGGAAATGATTGGTTTAGCCCTTGTGCACAGTACAGCTGTTAGTACACAAATAGTTGTCTATACAGTATTGTTTAAATTTAGGCTATGATCTCAGAATAAAAGTACTATTGTAGTATTGAAATAGGGACCGTGAACTATTTTAGTTCTGGTTATTGTATGCTGCCAGATGTTATCTCTGCACATGGTAATCCTTACACTACATGCATTATTATGGTTTGTTGATATCTGCAGTATGTGAGTGTAACCCCCATTACCAGGGTTACTAGAATCCCAGTAAGATCTAGTGGAGGCAGGGAAGTTATCTTAGAAGCAGACAGCATGGCTTCATATGTGGCAGATCCTGCCAAACCAACCTGGTCAGAGTTCTATGACTGGGTAACTAGGCAACTAGACAGGGCCATGCAGTGGGATGTCCTGTATCTGGACTTCAGTAAGGCATTTGACTCAGTGCCACATGGAAGGCTGGGAAGGAAGTTAGTAGTCACAGGGTGGGTGCAAAGCTGGTGAGATGGGTAGGAAACTGGCTGCAGGAAGGCAACAGAGGGTGGTGGTGGGTGGGGAGCTCTCACCCCAAGGGCAGTGATGGCGATGTTCCACAGGGCTCAGTGTTGGGACCAGTGTTGTTTGGGATATTCATTGCAGACATATCATAGGACATCAAGAGCAAGATCAGTCTGTTTGCTAATGATACCAAGGTAGGCGCAGTGGTGGATGACCTAGGGGGATGGCAGGGGTTGCAGAATGATCTGGCAAAGTTTGAAACCTGGTCAGACACCTGGCAACTGGGCTTTAATGCCAAAAAGTGCAAGGTGCTGCATTTTGGGATGAAGAACCCAAGGAGGAGTTACCAGCTAGGGGAGTGCAGCTAGCCCAGACAGAGGAGGAGAAGGATCTGGGTGTGCTATTACAGGGTCAATGAACAACTCAGCACAATGTAGGAAGGCAGCTGCAAAGGCCAACAAAATGCTGGGTTGTATTGCAAGGGTATATCCTCGAGAGGGAGGAGGTGATTCTGCCACTGTATAGGTCATTAGTTAGACCACACCTGGAGTACTGCATGCAGACTGGCATCCGTATCTGAAGAGGGACATTAGTTACTGGAGGGGTGCAGCGCAGAGCAACAAAGATGATCAAGGGGCTGGGGGACTTATCATACGAGAGGAGGTTGAAGGATTTGAACATGTACTCACTGGAGGAGAGGAGAGACAGGGGTGACATGATTGAAACCTTTAAATACATGAAAGGAATAAACAAGATGGGTACAGAGGGTCTGTTCAAAGTAAGGGAGGGGAGGGCCAACAGGGGCCATGATATGAGACTAGAGCGAGGAAGGTTCAGGAGGGAGATGAGGAGACACTTTTTTACAGAGAGGGTGGTGGCTGGGTGGAATGCGTTACCTGCTGAAGTGGTATGCAGTAGAACAGTGGACTGCTTCAAAATGAGGATGGGACAGAACAAGGGGGAGGGTTAATGAAGGGGAAGGGTGGAAGGGAGGGCAGCTGCAGAATAGGGGTAGCTGCACATTCAAGCAGACTTGATAGACCTCTAGGCCTTTATCTGCTGGCAAATTTCGTATGTTCGTATGTCCAGTTAAATGGATTTCACACTGTCTCACTCTGTTCTCAATCTCAACTGAGACGGAGGGATGACATCACCATAGAATTCTCACAGCTGCATGAGCCACACTGGAGTGCTGCAGTTGGATGTAGGATAGAATGTTGAGGATTTTGAACGGAGTCTGTGTGCAGTCTTGGTGAGAGACAGTAGCACAGCAGTCTGTGTGCAGGCTCTCAGAGCTTTAAGCTCTGTTTTAGAGCTACTGTTAAGAAGGTGTGTGTTTCCACTGTAAGAGGGACACAGAAACTTATTGCTGAAGTGGTGGAGACCACTGTCACTGGTCCAAGTGCCCCCTCCCTGAGGGGATGGGGGGGAAAGGTTTGCCTGTCTTCCAGGGGCAACCCTCCTGGTTCTGGCTAAGGGAAGAAGCTGCCTATTTCAAGTTGTGCTGCGGCACCAGAAGCTCTGAGAGAGAAATTCCAGTAGAGGAATTGCCTGTGGGGCACCTGCAACCAAAGGGTGAGTTTGCTCTGACAGAGGGCCAATGTTTTTCACCTGAACTGTTGGAATGTGGGGATTGGACTACTTAATCTGTAGGAGGTCTAGTGTAATAGACATTGTCAGTTATTTCAAGTAGGTTCAAGTCCAACACCAAAGATTGAAGTAAAGTGGGGATTGGACTGCTTAATCAGTGGGGGGCCTGGAGCAATGGGCTATGCCAATTTAAAGTATGTTCAAGTCCAGCACAAAGGGAAAGCAAGACAAGTAGAGGAGATGTGACATACATTTAGCCTTAATCTACATTGCCAAGCTTTACAGTAGGAGGTGTTTACTGTCCAGAGAAATGGCCAGGTATGAATTGTGGAAGTGAGAGGTGGGAGACCCCCCATCAGTAGTAACCAAATTCACCTCTACAGATTTGCTCTGTGGCACCTTTACTTTCTCTCAGGTACTTGGCCAGTGCCTGAGAAAAGTACCCAGATGTGGGATTAAAAGGAAGTTTCCCTGATAGAGCTGAGGTGCTCTTAGGTGGTTTAGGAGCCACCAGCAAAATGTTTCCATGACATATGGAAGGTGTCCAAATGGCCGGCAAGGGAGCCGAGCCAGGGAAAACCCAGATCAGTGTACAAGTTCGGGCTGTGTGCTCAAAGCAGTGTGCAAGTCTGGGCTGTGTGCCCGGTGGGTTCAGAGCCTGAGGGCTGAAGTGTTGAAGAAGTGTTCTTGATTCTTTTAATCTGCATTACCAGGAGTGTAGCCCCGTGAGGGTCCATCTATGCTTTGTTTGTTCTGCTTGGATGTGAATAAAAGCCACACTTTAGAATCCCATTCCTGGTATTGGACATTACAGTTATTGCTTCCTGTGTTCGGAGTTACTTTGGTGCCCCTGTGCAGAGTAGCCAAACCTAGCCTTTGTGCTGAGTGACCTACTCCTCCCAGAACCCAATCCCCACCTGGTACTGCTGTCAGATTTAAACAGCATACCACCTGTCATTTGCAAAATGATGGGGTTGGGGGTTACAAAATGGAGACACCGCTTTGGATCTGAAAATGTAGGGAGGAAAGGTGCTCAGGCAAAGGGCTAGCATTTTGGTTATCTGGCAGTGGGTAGCCCAAAAAGCTGAAGCAAGGTTAACTAATGTGTCGCTGTGTGCTGTTGTCCATGTGCTGCTGTTAAATGCCAGCTGTTTACCAAGGAGCAGTAAAGCTTGAGAGAGTATGCCCTTGTCCTGCATCAGAAATTACAGCATTTTGCCAGCTTTTAAAAATTGTTGTGACAAAGAAAAGTGTGGAAGACTAGGGGTAGCAAAAGGAAAATTGTGCCCTGAATGTTGGAAATGCTTTCTAGTGAATGGAGAGACTTACTGTGTTAATGGCCATGACAAATGGTTGAAATGGGCTCCCGCTGTGGAGTCAGTTTGGAAAAAAAAAAAGTGGTTTTGCAGTTTAAATTTGCCTGCTCGACAATCACCGTGAGGAGAAGAGCACTCGTGAGGGAAAGGGCTCATTTGCATGGTGTCGTGTGATTGGTGAGACTGCAATCAGTCCCGCCCTCAAGCCAGCTTTACAGCGACTGCCCAGCATTCGAGAGGGATTGTGAGTGGAGTGCGTGTACTGGCTTATCGGAGGAGCATCGCAGTGACTGAAAGCACTGTAAAAGTTTTAAAAAATTGACTTGTCCGTCTAAATTCGGGATCGACCCGCATCTCAATCGACTGGATTGTGAGTGTGGTGTTCGGAGGGACGATCAGCAGGACTGCCAACCCGTCCAGGGAGAGTCTTCAGCTGAGGACCAGGTTGTTGTTTTGTTCGTTCTACATGGGACTGGTAAGTCCAAACTTTTCTATTCTATGTCATTGCAGTACACACCCTGCACTAGCAGACTCCAGATGTGTGAACTGTCCTCAAAGACTCTCCTGTTTGGGACTTTGGCCTGTTAGAACTGTGCTTCACTGGGCTCTGGCCCAGGAGAGACTCTTTAATGGACTAGCCTTCGGGCACTGTGGTCACTAGATGGGACTTTTAGGGCACTCCATCCCCCAAATATGTGTATTGTAAATAATGTCATTGTTTTCTACTGTTTTCTAATGTTTATATTGTTTTTCTACTTTTCTAAAAAAAAAATATTTTTGGGATTCTCCAGTGTTTTGATGGTAGGGGTTTAGATAGACTGTGTATGCAGATTAGAAGTGTGTGTTGTCTTTCTTTTTCTTGCAGGTGTTCCTGAAGAAGATAGAAGAGAAGACAGGAAGAGGAGGAGGGACTCATTGGAGTTCCTCACTAGTAGTTTAGTGTGTAGTATTTAAAGTACTGTTGTTGTTGTTGTTACTGTGTGTAACCCATTTTCTTCCACAGATATGGTTGTGGGGAGTTAGAGAGTAATGTAATGGTATGGTATCAGCTCCTGATGTGTGGATGCATGGTGCCCAAGGTCGGGGAGGTCTCCTGTTTGTTTTGTTTTGGGATTTGAGTTAGAGGCAGACAGATTTTCCCTAGAGGGCTAGGGGGGATAGACAGGCTGTGGTCCTGAACAGCTGTAGGGACTGCAGTGCTGATCTATTAGGTCTATGCTCTGGACAGTTCTACCAGAGCCACTAGGTACCCATAGTTAGTGGGTAGAGTAGAGGCTGATATGTCAGCCAAAGGCCTGTAGGCTCTTAGTGTTGCCTGCCTGTGCTAGCACATGGTAGGAGAGGGCCTGATCAACCCCCTCCACAGGTAGCACATAGGTTGAGATGGCCTAAGCCAGGTAAATAATGACTGCAGACAGTCATTTTCCTGGCCTAAGGTGAGTGTAGCCCCCCTGTTACCTGGGGTTACTAGAATCCCAGTAAGACCTAGTGGTAGGCAGGAAAGGCAGCTTGTGATACTCCAGTTAAATGGATTTCACGCTGTCTCACTGTGTTCTCAGTCTCAGCTGAAACTGAGGGATGACATCACCATCGAACTCTCGCAGCTGCATGAGCCACACTGGAGTGCTGCAGTTTGAAGTTAGGATAGAATGTTGGGGATTTTAATTGGAGTCTGTGTGCAGTCTTGGTGAGAGACAGCAGCACAGCAGTCTGTGTGCAGGCTCTCAGAGCTTTAAACTCAGTTTTAGAGCTACTGTTAAGAAGGTGTGTGTTTCCACCGTAAGAGGGACACAGAAACTTATTGCTGAAGTGGTGGAGACCACTGTCACTTGTCCAAGTGCCCTCTCCCTAAGGGGATGGGGGGGAAAGGTTTGCTTTTCTTTCAGGGGCAACCCTCATGGTTCCGGCTAAGGGAAGAAGCTGCCTATTTCAAGTTGTGCTGTGGCACCAGAAGCTCTGAGAGAGAAATTCCAGTAGAGGAATTGCCTGTGGGGCACCTGCAACCAAAGGGTGAGTTTGCTCTGACAGAGGGCCAATGTTTTTCACCTGAACTGTTGGAACATAGGGATTGGCCTACTTAATCTGTAGGAGGTCTAGTGTAATAGACATTGCCGGTTAACTCAAGTAGGTTCAAGTCCAACACCAAAGATTGAAGTAAAGTGGGGATTGGACCGCTTAGTCAGTGGGGGGCCTAGACCAATGGGCTATGCCAATTTAAAGTATGTTTAAGTCCAGCACAAAGGGAAAGCAAGACAAGTAGAGAAAATGTGACATATATTTAGCCTTAATCTACATTGCCAAGCTTTACAGTAGGAGGTGTTTACTGTCCAGAGAAATGGCCGGGTATGAATTGTGAAAGCGAGAGGTTGGAGACCCCCATCAGTAACAAATTCACCTTCTACAGATTTGCTCTGTGGCACCTTTACTTTCTCTCAGGTACTTGGCCAGTGCCTGAGGAAAGTACCCAGACATGGGATTAAAAGGAAGTTTCCCTGATAGAGCTGAGGTGCTCTTAGGTAGTTTAGGGAGCCACCAGCAAATGTTTCCATGACATACGGAAGGTGTCCAAATGGCCGGCAAGCGGGTCAAGCCAGGGAAAACCCAGATCAGTGTACAAGTTCAGGCTCTGTACCCAAAGCAGCATGCAAGTCTGGGCTGTGTGCCCGGTGGGTTCAGAGCCTGAGGGCTGAAATGTTGAAGAAGTGTTCTTGATTCTTTTAATCTGCATTACCAGGAATGTAGCCCTTGGGGGTCCATCTATGCTTTGTTTATTCTGTTTGGATGTGAATAAAAGCCACACTTTAGAATCCCATTCCTGGTATTGGACATTACAGTTATTGCTTCCTGTGTTTGGAGTTACTTTGGTGCCCCTGTGCAGAGTAGCCAAACCTAGCCTTTGTGCCGAGTGACCTATTCCTCCCCAAACCCAATCCCCACCTGGTACTGCTGTCAGATTTAAACAGCATACCACCTGTTGTTTGCAAAATGATGGGGGTGGGGGTTATGAGTTATATAAAATCTTAAAAATAAATGAAAATGCAATTTCCTTCCTCCACCCCACCTCCTGTTCTGCCACTGTGTTTATTTCAGTGATATGCTGGGTCCTGGCACTATGCAGGAGACAAAGTATTTTAATTCACCCTACCCTCCCACACTTCCCAATATTTCATTATTTAGGAGTGAGCCCCTCCCCTCCTCTCCCCTGTTCCATGATTTGGGGAAGGGGTACATAATAGTCCATACTCTGGCTAACTCTGATGTCCCACTCCATTGAAAGCAGTATACAGTCAGAGTTGGAGGAGCAGTCAGGAGGGGGAGCCAAGCAATCAATGTCACTTATGATGCATTATGCACTGCTTTAGACCAGTTTCACTCATTAATGTGGACACCAAAATATTGGCAAAGATTCTGGCATCCAGACTAAGTTTGATTGTCAAAAACCTGATCCATCGAGATCCAGTGGGGTTTGTCCAAGGTTGATTAGGCTTGACACAATATCAAATGATTGTTGGATCTGGGGTGAGAGGCTCAACAAATGAGAGAACACACAAATGGACATTGAGAAGACCTTTTAAGGGGTGGAATAGACCTTTCTATTCAATGTTCTAAACAGATATGATCTGGCTCCTGAGATTACCACCTGGAACAATCTTCTATACCATGCCTCTATGCAATAATCCTTACAAATGGATTTTGGTCTTCCTGGCTCCCACTTGGCAGGGGTACTAGAAAGGATTGCCCCCTTTCCACGATGTTTTCGCAAATAAGGACATCACCCCAGTCCTATGGTCTACAAGTTGGAAATGTCTCTCACAGGTTGATGATGTTTGGAGATAGTATAAATCTTCACCAAAACCAAAGCCACTTTACCATCCCGATCCTCTATAATAGATGCTCATAGATAGGTTTCAGGCTGTAAACTTAATAGGGAGAAATCTCAAAGCCTACATCTCTCAGCAACCTGTACAGCCAACCTCATCTTGGTTCACTTCCTTGCTTTCTTACCTTTACAACATTCTACCATTTCATTGTTCCACTTTTTCCCCACTCATTGCCACATCATTACCACCACAAATTTATGCTGTGTTCTAGTTACTTGGGTGCCTACTCTAATTCTTGATCCCAGATGTCCTAGTCTCCTCTGATGGCTTTTAAGTATTCCAGAATACACATGTTTTGAATTTTTGCTTTAAAGTCTGACGTTGCAGCACTTTTTTCTGGTTGGTAAACTCTTTTTCTGTGAGAAACAGAAGAATGTTGAGGGGCAAGATGAGATGTCCCTCGTAACCAGCAACAGATGAGAAGTATGTTTTCTACGCACATACACATTCTCTTAATAAATCTTGGTTGGTGCTGGCTTTGAGGTAGCTTTATTGTTAATTAGCTTTATTAATAAATTGTTGTTCTCCTTCTGTCTAGCTCTCTCGCTCTGTTGCATTCTGTCCTCACTTGGCTTGTTCCTGCATTGTGAAGCAGTTAAGACGCTCAGTGGACAAGTAATGCACAGATTCCCATCCCTTGGTTAGAAAAATGATTTGTTTAGCCCCTTGTGCACAGTATAGCTGTTAGTTTACAAATAGTTGTCTATACAGTGTTATTCAAATGTGGAATATAATCTCAGAATTCAAGTACTACTGTAGTATTGAAATAATGATTGTGAACTGTTTTAGTTCTGCATACTGTACACTGCCTGATGTTTTTTCTGTGCGTGGTAATCCTTACACTACATGCATATATTATGGTTAGTTGATACCTGCTGTATGTGAGTTCTATGACAAATCTTTACAAAATCCTATGGAAAAAAATAAATGAAAAGAAGACTAGGTTTGCTGGCAAAGGAACCTAGCTTTACCCGAGCTCTTTTCTTCAAGGTTTGCTTGTAAGGACAGAGCAAGGAACAACATTATCAGAGCAAGAAAAAGATTAAGGCTTCTTTTGGTTAGGCAGATTTACTGTGTGTTACTATTTTCTTTTGTGCTCACAGGTTTTGTTACTGTTTTTGCTTACATTTTGCTGCTTTATTGTTCTCTGATTCAAATTGCTGTTGCAGGGTATACTTTCTGCTGCATTATTACAGGGTGTGCCTACAGGTTTGTTACTGTTTTGTGCCTACAGATTACTGCTGTAATCTTCTCTGATTCAGCTTGTTTTTTTGCAAGGTATATCTTCTGTTAAAGTATTCTGCAGGTTGTGCTTACAGGTGTCGTTACTATTTTATTGCTTTATTTTTCTCTGTAGCAAAGTGTTTTTTGCAGGATATATCTTCTATGAAATTGTTACAGGTGGTGCTTACAGGTTTTGTGACTTTTTTATTTATCATTATTTTGCTACTATTTTATTTTTTGCTGAAAGTTTTTTGTTTTGGTCTCAAAGGTGTTGCAGTCTCCTTCTCACAATGAAGGAGCTAATTGCTTTCCTCCCACAGCTCTTCCAGGGGATTAGGAATGTAACTGGGGGGCAAAGCTGACAAAGTTTTAGTAATTTCCATCAGATGGAAGAGTTAAAAGGTCAGATTAGTTGGTGTTTTTGAGGTGGAAGACACAATTTGCTGGCAAAAGGCACCTAGCTTGACCTGAACACTTTTCTTCTAGGTTTGCTTGTAAGGACAGAGCAAGGAACAACATTATCAGGGCAAGGAAAAATATTAAGATTGTAATAGTAAGCAGAGTCCACTCTGAAAGAAAGGGGGTTACTAGGTAGGTAGCAGGGCTCAGTACTGGGTCCAGTCCTTTTAATGTCTTTATAAGAGATGTTGCAAAGGACTGGAATGAAAAGTATGCCTCTTTGCAGATGGCACAAATATCTGCAATAGGGTTGATACATAAGGAGGCGTGGAAAGGATGAGAAGGGACTTGGCAAGGTTGGAGGAATGGTCAGAAGTATGGCAGCTTGGATTCAATGCAAAGAAGTGCAAAATAACGCACCTGGGAAACAAAACCCAGGGGAAGAGTACACAATGGGGGAGGTAGTAACAACAACAAAAATGGAAAGGGACCTGGGGGTAATCATATCAGATGACCTTAAGGTTGGCAAGCAATGTGAGAAGGCAGTAGGGAGGGCTGGGGTGTACTGGGATGTATAGCAGAGGCATCACCTGCAGAAAACAGGAAGTTGTTATCCCTCTGTACAGGCAGTTGGTGAGACCCCATCTGGAGTACTGCGTCCAGTTCTGGAGACCCCATCTCTGCAAGGACATAGACAGGATGGAGGCAGTCCAGAGGAGGGCAACTAAAAATGGTGCAGGGTCTACAAGAGAAGCCATATGAGGAGAGACTAAAGGAGTTTAATATGTATACCCTTGAGGAAAAGAGGGAGAGTGGGGATGTGATAGAAACTTTTAAGTACCTCAGTGGAATCAACAATGTCCAAGAGGGTAGCATCTTTTGGAAAAAGCGATGTGCAAAAACAAGGAGACACAATTGGAAGACAGAGGGGGGATGGCTCAGGGGTAATGTGAGGAAGTATTTTTTCACAGAGAGGGTGGTGGACACATGGAACAGCCTTTCTGAGGAGGCTATGGGGGTCTAAAACTGTGGGAGAATTCAAGAATGCATGGGACAGACATAAAGCAATTCTTGTGAGGGGTAGGAAGAAATAGGCTGTTGGTTAATTAGACTCTGCAGCTTATCCAGTAGGTAGGAAATGGGCAGACTGGGTGGGCCAGCGGTCCTTATCAATGGTCAAATTCTATATTTCTGTTTCTAAGGCTTCTTTTGGCTAGGGCAGATGTTCTGTGTGTTATTATTTTCTTTTGTGCTCACAGGTTTTGTTACTGTTTTTGCTTACATTTTACAGCTTTATTGTTCTCTGATTCAAATTGCTGTTGCAAGGTATACCTTCTGCTGCATTCTTACAAGATGTGCCTACAGGTTTGTTACCGTTTGTGCCTACAGATTACTGCTGTAATCTTCACTTATTCAACTTGTTTTTGTAAGGTATATCTTCTGTTAAAGTGTTCTGCAGGTTGTGCCTACATATTTTGTTAATTTTTTACTGCTTTATTTTTCTCTGTAGCAAAGTGCATTTGCAGGGTATATCTTCTGTGAAATTGTTACAGGTGGTGCTTACAGGTTTTACAATTCTATCTATCATTAGGCTAAGCCTTCAGGGTTAATTACAGGAGCACATATGAGATATAGACTGAGAGATAGTGACTGCATTTGTTGTCGGTTGATTGTTTCTGCTCTTACCTCCTTGTTTCTTTAGTCCATGGTTCTTCTTTTTCGGCAGGGGAAGGACCCATCCACCCACCACATCCCCAAACACCCCATGCTACACTCCTTTTATAGAGTAGCACAGTCATAACATTTCCTGTAGCAAAGCAGGGTCAGAGGGGTATCCACACAGTGACCTCACTTACAGGGGCACAATTAATTTAACTTGTTATAAAAAGTTATACAAAAATAAACAAACAAAAAAAATATAATAAAAAAAAATCTTTTGCTTTAATTTTCCTTCTAATTACTTAGACCAGGTTATGAACTCGGCAACTCAACTGGAATGGATATTATTAACTGCAGGTACTGTGGGATACTTTTCAAAAGGTCAGTTATACAGGATTTAGGACACTGTCCTACATGCTGGACCATCGGATATCTAAGGTCTTAGCTCCAGGCAGCATGGGCAGAGATTGTGCACCTCAAATTGCATATTCAGGAGGAAATATATTACAAGAACTGCCTGCCATTTCCTCAACATCCAACTGAAGCACCTCGACCGCAGAGGGTAGTTGGTCCAGGAGGTTGGCAGGTGGTTAGGAGGGGCAAATCAGGTACCCATCACTCAGTGCTCACCAACATATCACCTCCACAAACCATATAAAAACTACAAACAGGTATCTGCCTCTATCTCTGAAATTAAACAAAGGGGCAGAAGACACTGAAGAGCAGGGCACTGCAGCACAGGAGCTAGTGCTACAAAACTCGCCCAAAACAAGGACTAAAACAAAAAAAGCAAAAGGAAATCTAAAACACTTCTGAACATAGGAGACTCCATGATTCGTGGAATTGATACCTGCCTCTTGGCTGGGGTAATGGTCAGATATCTCTCAGGTACATCAGCGTGGAGAGACACTGACCGCATTGCTAAAATCATGCAGGAAGCAGGAGAAAACATCAATGTCCTGGTACACATAGGAACTAATGATCTTGCCAGCTGGTCAGTTGTGGAGACCAAAGGAGCACCTGACTTGGCTGGGAGACAAACTGTCATCGATTTCATCCGGCATCTCCTTCTCTGAGATTCTGCTGGTCTGGGAGAGGGAGGCAGATGGACGGAAGGTCAGAGAAGGGGAGCTAGGGGAGCTAAACATGTGGCTTCAAGGGCTTGTGCCAGGAAAAGGACACAAATTTTAGGTACCTGGCAACAGTTTTGGAGGGAACGTTCATTAAATTGATGGTCTGCATCTGACTAAGGAGGAGTCAGTGCATTGGGGCAGAAGTTTGATGTCTTTGCAGAATGTTCAAACTAGCAAATGGGGAGAGGGGTGCAGTACTGATACATTGAATGGGAAGAACACTCCTCCCTCAGCTAGTGATCAAACAGGAGTTCAGCATGTTTGTAGACAGTTCATTTGCATCACCAGGTAAGGAAAAGGTCTGGCTCCCCATATGATGCGCAGGGAGAAGCTGGACCTCACCTAACAAGTAATGCACTGGAATCTGACCAACGGAACTATGTGCATAATGCTCGCAGTCTGGGAAACAAGATCCCAGACCTGGGGGCAACAATGACAGAGGCTAAACTGGACATAGTAGCCATTAGCGAGACATGGTTCACCAGTAACCATACTTGGGAGATTTCAGTACCCAGCTATGTACTGTTCAGAATAGACTGAGGTGCAAAAAGGAGGGGGGGGAGTGGCCCTTTATGTCAATTAAATTATCAAAGCCACAGAAATTCAGAATACACATAAGGAGCCAGAAGAACTGTGGGTCACCCTGCAAAAAGGAAATGGGACAACCATATGAACTGGGGTTGTCTACAGGCCTCCAGACCAGGAGGAGGACATACACACATTACTATTAGAAGATATACAAAACATGACAGCTAAAGGGGAGGTTCTGCTAATGGGAGACTTCAACATGCCAGATACAGAATGGTCAATACCAACAGGAACATCCACCAGAACTAGACACATAGTGGATTCCCTGCAGGGGAGGGCCTCAAACAATTGGTACAACAACCCACAAGAGACAGGGCTATCCTGGATCTAGTACTGACTAATGGGGAAAGGATCACAGAGCTCCAGGTAGAAGGTCACCTGCGGGCCAGTGACCATCACATGGTATGGTTCAATTTGGCCACTAGAACTAAATCATCCCATTCCAAGGCAAACATATGGGACTTCAGAGGAGCTGACTTTGATAAGATGGCCAACAGAGTTAAACTAGCCCTGGCAAGATGAAATACAAGTGAGGGGGTACAGGCAAAGTGGGCAAGCATTAAGGATGCAATACTAGAAGCAACGTCGCATTGTGTTAGGGAGAAAAGCAAGAACAAAAGTAGGAGGAAACCACTTGGTTCTCAAAAACAGTAGCAGAAAAGATCAGAGCCAAGGCTGGCCTTCAGGAAATAAGGGAATGCAGTAGGACGAAGATGAGGAGAGACACCAACTTCCCTAAGGGAAGCAGGGAAGGCAATAAGGCATGCAAATGCCCATATCAAGGAAACACTAGCACGAACAGTAAACGAAGAGGACAAGACTTTCTATAGGTACATTAGTGAAAGGAGAAAGTCCAGAGGGGATGTTGCTAAGATCAAAGGGCACAAGGGGGAGCATGTGGAGGAGGACCAAGGGAAAGCATCTATCCTAAATAGATACTTTTTCTCAGTATTTACTGAGGAGACGATAGGGCAGGGCCCACAGCTCAGCACAATGGACAGAGGGGGGAGGGAGGTGTGCACAAGCCCCTTCACAAAAGAAAGGGTCCTACAAGAGCTCACTAAGCTCAGGGTGGACAAGGCAATGGGACCTGATGCCATACATCCCAGGGAACTAAAGGAGCTAAGGGCAGAACTAACAGACCCATTAGCAGAACTGTTTAGTGAGTCTCTGAGCACAGGAGAGGTCCCAGAAGACTGGAGAAGGGCTCTTGTGATCCCACTCCACAAGAGTGGTATCAGGGAGGAGGCAGGGAACTACAAACAAGTCAGTCTTACCTCAGTAGTGGGCAAGATTATAGAGGCACTCCTTAAGGAAAGGATAGTGCAACAACTGGAATCCATAGGAGCACAGGATCCAAGACAGCATGGGTTTACAACAGGAAGGTCCTGTCAAACTAATCTTACAGATTTCTTTGACTGGGTAACCAGAGTGGTGGACCAAGGGGGGTGCAGCTGATGTTGCCTACCTTGACTTCAACAAAGTTTTCAATACTGTTCCATACAGAAGATTAATCAATAAGCTGGGTGGGCCAGAGATTGATCAACTGGGTGGCAAACTGGTTGGTGGGCAGAAAACAGAGAGTGGTGGTAAATGGTATACAGTCAGAAGAGATGCAAGTCACAAGTGGGGTACCTCAGGGATCAATCCTGAGGCCAGTCCTCTTCAATATCTTCATCAGTGACATTGTAGATGGACTGGAGGGTATGGTTTGCCTGTTTGCAGATGACACCAAGATCTACAACAGAGCAGATGATCCAGATGGGGTGGGCAGAATGAGAAGAGATCTGGAAAAACTGGCAAAATGGTTGGAAGAGTGGCAATTGGGGTTTAACGCAAAGAAGTGCAAGATAATGCACATAGGGAAGAGAAACCCTGATGCTACCTATAGCTAGATACTCCGAAACAAACACATTGTACCTTTTTTTCGTACTTGTACTTTTCTATGTCATTGTCATTTTTATGCAACATGTTAATGCTTGCCCATAATTCTGTACTTGAATTTGTACTGTTTTTTCGATATGCAATCTGTAACTACCTTTCTGTGTCAAAGGACCTCCCTGTGAATGAGCTTGCTCAACAGAATTTTCCTACAATAAACTTGAACTTGAACTTGAACTATAGGTTGGGAGGGAGTTGCTGGCAATCACAAGGGAAGAAAGAGACTTATGCATCATCATCAGAGATGACCTGAAATTATCCAAGCAGATCACTAAGGGAGTAGGTAAGGCTAGAGGGATGTTGGGATGTATTAGTAGGGGTATCACAAGTCATAAAAGGGAGGTAACAATCCCTCTTTACAAAAACACTAGTTAGGACTATCTGAATTACTGCATACAGTACTGTAGGCCACACCTGCACAAGGATATTAACAAAATGGAGGCAGTCCAGAGAAGGGCAACCAAAAAGGTGCAGGGACTGCATCAGAAAACATATGAGGACAGTTTAACAGAGCTCAATATGTATACCCTAGAGCAAAGGATGGAGAGAGGTGATATGATCGAAACATTCAAACATCTTAAGGGCATTAACAAGGTGAAAGAGTCTAACATATTTCAATATAAGAAAAATAGCAGGACAAGAGAACACAGCATGAGATTAGAGGGAGGCTGATTAAGGGGTAATGTGAGGAAGTTCATTTTCACAGAAAAGGTGGTGGATGCATGGAACGGCCTACCTCAGGAAGTGGTGGATATGAAAACAGTGCAGGGCTTCAAACAGGCATGGGATAGGCATAAGGGAGCAATACAGACGAGTTTGAGTAGATAGGCCATTGACAGAGTAAAGGCCTATGGCACATTCATAAGGCAGAAAAAATGGGCAGACTGGATAGGTCTTGCGGCCCTTATCTACCATCAGCTTCTATGTTTCTATGCAATTTCCCCTTCCTCCACCCCACTTCCCCTTTCTGCCACTGTGTTTTTCAGTGATATGCTGGCTCCTGGCACTATGCTAGGAGACAATGTATTTAAATCTCTACCCCCACCCTCCCCCCACTTACCAATATATCATTATTTAGGAGTGGGGCCCTCCCCTCCTCTCCCCTGTTCCATGATTTGGGAGGGGACACTTAATAGTCCATACTTTGACTAACTCTGGTATCCACTCCATTGAAAGTAGTATACAGTTGGAGTCGGGGGAGCAGTCAGGAGGGGCAGCCAAGCAATCAGTGTCACTTATGATGCAATATGCATTATTTTAGGGCAATTTCACTCATGAATATGGAAACTAAAACATTGGCAAAGATTCTGACAAGCAATCTGAATTTGACTGCCCAAGACCTGATAGAACCAGATCAGGTGGGAGTTGTCCCAGGTTGACTGGGCTCAACACAATATCAGATGATTGTTGGCTCTGGGGTGAGATGCTCAGCAAAGGAGGGAACGCACAACTGCCCTGTTTCTTTTTTCCTTATATTTCTGTTTATCTCCTCCTCTGCGGAGAAATGACATGCAGGTCATCCGGCGCTGGCACCCACACACCTGCACTACTCTGGTCTGCGGTGACCGTTTCTCTCCACGCAAGCTGGCCAACACCTAGGGGGTGCACCTCTCTAGGTCGGCGTGCAGCACACAGCCATCAGCCACTCACGACTGCACTGCAATTTTTCCACCTGGTTTTCGCCCTTGGAGCCGATGTGCAATGGCGTCCAGGCGACTTACTACGGCTGCTGTCGCTCCAAGCCCAACTTGCTGCTAGCACTCATGCAGTGCCCCAACTTCTGTCAGGTGCCACTGCAGAGTGACGCAAACCCCACACCCACCTCAGAGGAAGGAGAGCAGTCATGGGACACTCCATCCTCTCCTCCCCTGCCGACCCCTCAAAGGCCCGGTCTTGTTCCTGAACCCAGATTGCCGGCGTAACGCAAGGTGTGGTGTCCAGTGCCTCAACCCTCAGCACCACTGGGCCGGCCCACAACTGCCCTGTGATTGGACTTAGGGATGGACCTACAAAAGGGTGAATAGGCCTTCCTGCTCGATGTTCTAACCAGATATGGTCTGGCTTCTGTGATAATTGCTGGAAGAAGCTGCTATACGTGCCCCTACAGCAGCAATCCTTACAAATGGATTTTGTCTTCCCAGCTTCCACCTGGCAGGGCAGCACTATACAGAGTTGCCCCTTTCCCCGACTGTTTCTCTTAGCCATAGAAACCTTTGCAGTGCAAACAAGGTCATCACTCAAGTTCCATGACCTACAAGTTGAAATGTCTCTCAAAACTTATGATTTTCATAAATAATATTCTCACCAAACCCTAAGTCACTCTACCAATCCCCAATCCCTGTCCTCCGTGGATAACTTTCAGGCCATAAACTTATTAGGAGAAATCTCAAAGCCTACCTTTCAGTAACCGTACAGCCAACCTCACCTTAATTCATTTCCTTGCTTTCTTACCATTTTAACATTTAACCATTTCATTGTGACATTTTCCCCTCACTCATTGCCACATCATTACCACCATACACTTATGCTGTGTTCTAGTTACTTAGGTGCCTACTCTAATTTTTGATCCCAGATGTCCTTGTCTCCTTTGATGGCTTTTAAGTTAATCCAGAATATGCAGTGGATTTCTTGCATATATTCTGTCATACCTCTTTCAGTCTTTTTTACTGAAATGAGGGAAATGGACACTCAAAATGAGGAGCACTGACCGTCATAATGAGAGACACACCACCAACATGGAACTACAAGCTCAGAACACTATGGTAACCATTGTTCACTTGTACAATGTTTATTTTTGATTTAGTACATTATAATGTTTTAATTTTTGCTTTAAAGTCTGAAGTTGCAGCACTTTTCTGGTTGGTAAGCACCTTTTCTGTGAGGAACAGAAGAATGTTGAGGGCAAAATGAGGGATGTCCTACGTAACCAGTGGCAGATAAGGCGTATGTGTTCTATGCTGCGTACACATTCTCTTAATAAATCTTGAATGTGCCGGCTCTGAGTTAGGTTTATTGTTAATTAGCTTTTTATTAAATTGCTGTTCTTATTCTCTCTCTCTCTCTCTCCATCTTTTCCTCATTCTGCTTGTTTCAGCACTGTGAAGCAGTTAAGACGCACAGGTGGAATGCATGGATCTCTATCCCTTGGTTAGGAAAATGATTTGTTTTAGCCCCTTGTGCACAGTATAGCTGTTAGTATACAAATAGTTGTCTATACAGTATTATTCAAATGCAGAATATAATCTCAGAATTTAAGTACTACGGTAGTATTGAAATAGTGATTATGAACTATTTAAACTCTGTATACTGTACGCTGCCTGACATTTTTCTGTATATGGCAGTCCTTACACTACATGCATATATTATGGTTTGTTGATACCTGCTGTATGTGAATTCTGTGAGAAATCTTTACAAAAGCCTATAGAAAAAAACAAATGAAAATACAATTTTCCCTTCCTCCACCCCACTTCCCCGTTCTGCCGCTGTATTTTTCAGTGATATGCTGGCTCCTGGCACTATTAGAGACAATGTATTTAAATTTCTACTACCACACTTACCAATATATTATTATTTAGAGTGGGCTCCTTCCTCCGTGTTCCATGATTTGGGGAGGAGGAATGTAATGGTTCATACTTGGCTAACTCTGTGTCACACTCCATTGAAAGGAGTATACAGTTGGAGTCAGGGAGCAGTCAGCAGGGGAGCCAAGCAATCAGTGTCACTTATGATGCAATATGCACTATTTTAGGCCAGTTTCACTCATTAATGTGGATACCAAAATATTGGCAAAGATACTGACAAGTAATCTGAGTTTGATTGCCCAAGACCTGACAGATCCAGATCAGATGGGAGTTGTCCCAGGCTGACTGGGCTCAATACAATATCAGATGATTGTTGGATCTGGTGTGAGATGCTCAGCAAAGGAGGGAACCCACAACTACCCTGTGATTGGACATAGGGATGGACCCACAAAAGGGTGGAATAGGCCTTCCTGCTCGATGTTCTAAGCAGATATGGTCAGGCTCCAGACATAATCGCCTGGACATGCTGCTATACCGTGCCCCTACAGCAGCAATCCTTACAAATGGAGTTTTGTCTTCCCAGCTCCCACCTGGCAGGGACACTAGGCAGAGTTGCCCCCTTTCCCCGACTGTTTCTGTTAGCCATAGAACCTCTTGCAGAGGAAACAAGGTCATCACCCAAGTTCCATGACCTACACGTTGGAAATGCCTCTCAAAAACTTATGATTTTAATAGATAATGTAAATAATATTCTCACCAAACCCCAAGTCACTCTACCAATCCCTGTCCTCCATAATAGACGTCTGTGGATAACTTTCAGGTTATACACTTAATAGGGAGAAATCTCAAAGCCTGCCTTTCTCAGTAACCAGTACAGCCAACCTCGCCTTGATTCATTTCCTTGCTTTCTTACCATTTCAACATTCTACCATTTCATTGTGCCACTTTTCCCTCACTCATTGCCACATCATTATCCATCATACACTTATGCTGTGTTCTAGTTACTTAGGTGCCTACTCTAATTCTTGATCCCAGGTGTCCTTGTCTCCTTTGAAAGTTTTAAGTTAATACAGAGTACATAGTGGATTTCTTATGCATTTATTTTCTATCCTACCTCTCAATGTTTTGACACTGAAATGAGGGACACGGACACTCAAAATGAGGGACAAGTAGGGACACTGACCTATAATGAGCTTACACATCTTCAAACATGGAGGTACAAGCTCAGAACAGTAGTGAACCATTGTGTTTTCTTGTACAAAGTTTATTTTTGATTTAGTAGCTTAGAATATTATGAATTTCTGCTTTAAAGACTGAAGTTACAGCACTTTTTCTGTGTGGTAAATGCCTTTTCCATGAGGACCAGAACAATTCTGAGGGGTAAAATGAAGGATGTCCCTTGTAGTCAGCGACAGATGAGAAGTATGTGTTCTATGCCCATTCACATTCTCTTAATAAATCTTGGTTGGTGCTGACTCTGTGGTAGCTTTATTGTTAATTAACTTTATGAATAAAGTGTTATTCTCCCTCTCTCTCTCACTTGTATCTTTTATTTAGTTCTGGACATTGTATGCTGCCAGATGTTATCTATGTACATAGTAATCCTTACACTACATGCATATATTATGGTTTGTTGATACCTGCTGTATGTGATGAGTTATATAAAAATCTTTAATAATCCTATGGAAAAAATGAAAATGCAATTTCCTTCCTTCACCCCACTGCTCTGTTCTCCACACTGTTTTTTAAATGATATGCCAGCTTCTGGCCTTATGCTAGTAGACAGTGTCTTTTAATTCCCCCCACCCCGCAAGCCTGTCCTCCCAACATTGCCAAATATTGTTATTTTGGGTGGGCCCATCTCCCTCCTCTCCTGTTCCATGATTTGGTGAGGGGGACCTTAATAGTCCACACTCTTGATAACTCGGGTGTCCCATTCCATTGAAAGTAGTATACCACTGGGCCAACTGAGTGGCGTGGTGGTAGTGCTGCTGCCACCATGCTGGCCACCTGGGATAAGCAGCAAACTCAGGTTGCTGGGTGCTGGCTGGGTGGAGGGGTAGAGAATCTGACAGACTGTTCTCCTTTCCCAGGGAGGAGAGCTGCCAACTCCACCACGTGACTGCCACCAGATAGAGGGCTAGTGGTAGTTCAGTTAGGGAGCAGCATGAAGAAAGGGAGCTGTGAGACTTCTGCAGCACATACATGTGCACCCTAGCAACAGGGAGGGAATAAATCAAGGTGGAAAAATCATAGGGACAGGCTCATGATACCCTGCATGTGCCATCATGGCCTGCTCTATCATCCAGCCATGGACACTCTGGATATGTGTGTTCTGACCCTCCCTCCCTCCCCTCCTGGCCCTGCTGTGCTGGAGGGGATCAGCAGTGGAACCAGCCCATGACTGGAGAGGGTCAGGGATGGCTGCGCTGCACAGGGACAAGGTTGACAACCTTTGAGGATTGAAACCTTTGTGGAAAAAAAAGTACACAATTGGAGTGAGGGTGAGCAACCAGGAGGGAGCCAAGCAGTCAGTGCCATTTATGATGCTTTACACAGACTGCCTTCTCCTTGGTTGTGTGTCCTTCTTGCTCCAGTTGCATAAGAAAATTGTTACTTTTGATGGAGCAGAGCACTACAGGAGTGGGGCACCTGAGTTAGCCAGGATGTGGACTGCTAATGGCCTACCTTTCCTTAATAATGATATTTTGTGAAGAGTGGGCTAAGGAGGTGGTACAAATCAAAAGTCATTGTTGGCTTTTCACAAAGTGCAAGGAACTGGGTTATGGGTGAGGTGGAAGGGTACAGGGTAGTGACCTAGGTTTGAGACTGGGTGGCTTATCCTCGATCCCCTCCACTTGGGTTAGGGATCTCGGCATTGTTCTTGATGACGGCTTGACACTTGATGCTCAGGTGTCGGTCAAAGTCCAAAATGGTTTCTATCATCTGAGAAACATTGCCCGAATCCATTCACTGATACTGCCTGATGACCTGACCACCCTAATACATGCCTTTGTCACATCGAGGTTAGACTACTGCAATGCCTTATACCTGGGGCTTTTGGGAGGCAATCTCTGCCATCTGCAGCTGGTGCAGAACACGGCAGCCAGGCTATTGATGGGTGTGTCTAGATTCGAACATATCATGCCAGCTCTCTGTGGGCTGCCCTGGCTGCTGATAAGGTGGAAGATAGCCTTCAAAGCTGGATTGCTCGCCTACAAAGCCCTACATGATTGGGGACCTGACTACCTGCAAGATCTCCTGGTTCCCCACTGTTGGGCTTGCACCCTTCATTCCTCTGAGGGTGGCCTCCTGACGGTTTCCAGGACAAGTCTGCAGCTATCAGGAGACTGGGATTTCTCCATAGCCGCACCTGTCCTGTGGAATTTGTTTCTGGTCCATCTCAGAGCCCCTTCAGTGGAAGGCTTTAAGAGGGTCTCAAAACACTCTCATTTGAGCAAGCATTTAGCTTGATATAATTTGAGATCTTTAAGCTAGTGACTGTCATTGATTTTCGAAATATGATAATTTGTCATTGATATATGTTCATGTTCTGAAATATGTTTTATGAATGATTTTATGTGTAAAGTGTGTGTATATATAGATATATATGTATGTATATATATATATACTGTATATATATATATATATATATATATATGTGTGGTGTGTGTATATATATATATATATATATATATATATATATATATATATATACACACACACACACACACACACACACACACATACACTAGGGCCGATATTCAGACTGCACCAGGCAGAGGTGCAAGCCTGGGTGCAGAGCAGCTGTGATGTGCCGGGCCATGTCCAGGTGATATCAACGGGATGCGCCCACAGCAGTGCAGTTGAATATGGCACAGTCAGCGCACATACTGCACATAGCGCAGTGGCAGTGCACCAGCACAAGCCACAGATAAGGAGCACAAGGATGCACCAGTGCAAGTGCAGTTGCACTAGGTGCATTACCTGCGATATTCAGCAGAGGGCATGCAAATGAGGCCATAAGATATGCAATGCGCAAATGGGGCCATTTGCATGTCATTATGGCCCCATTTGCATGCCTTGCGCAGGGCAGCCCGGTGACTTGCACCTGGCACCCTGCACAGCATAATGTGTGCAGTGGGGATCCTGGGGCATCCCCTGCCCCATAGCCGTGATCGCGGTATATGTATTACAAAAATCCCTGGTAGTCTAGTGCCACCCCCGAGTCCCTGATTCCCTGATAAATATAATACATGACCATCCCTGGTGGTCTAGTGGTCCCCCTCACCCAAGTCCCCGATTCCCTGAGATATACAAATATGGCCGTCCCTGGTGGTCTAGTGGAACTCCTCCGCCTGTTGCCGCAATCACGGTAAACCTCCATAATTAAATGTTCTGGTGATTCAGTGGCACCCCAACCCCTCCCACCTACTCAGAACCCCTTGCCCACCCTGCTCCCCCCCATCATAGGCAGGGGGCTGCATCCCGCCCACATACCGCCCGGCTGCCCGCCGAATGACAGGTACGTATGGGCTGTAAGCCCATTGGTTCACACTTGCAGGGCATACTGTACTAGATGGTCCCAAATATGTGAATGATTCATTCACATATTTGGGACTGTGTAGTGCAGTATGCCCTGCAAGCCCATTGGTCCACATTGGGAACCAATGGGCTTATAACCCATACTGTATCTGTCATCCGGCGGTGGCTGGGTGGTATGTGGGCTGAGATGCAGCTGCCTGCAGATGATGGGGGGGGAGCAGGGTGAGCAAGGGGTTCTGTGGGAGGGAGGGGTGGGGTGCCACTGGATCACCAGGGCATTTAATTACAGAGGTTTACTGTGATCACGAACAATGGGTGGGGGAGGGTTCCATTAGACCACCAGGGACAGTCATATATACATGCCAGTATCTCAGGGAATCAGGGACTTGGGTGGGAGGGGGGAGCCACTAGCCCACCAGTGATGGTCGGTATTATATTTATCAGGAATCGGGGTCCCAGGGGGGCCACTAGACTACCAGGGATTTATTTCTAAGCATATACCGCGCGATCATGGCTACGTATGGGGTCCATCTGCCCACCAGGGTTCAGTGTGTGCTTGCAGACGGTGTTCTGGGTGGGTGGATGGCCACCAATGGCTGGGCTGCTGTGTTGCGCCCTGCAATACTGCAGCCCACCTGTGGGTGGCAGGGAGTTGTTCCTACTCTGCACATGCACAACATTGATCCCCCCTATGCCGTGCACTGCAGGGTTGCACCAGCATATGTGCCGCACATCCCAGATTGAATATCGGGATGTGCCGCATATGCATGGGCACACCCCCTGCATCTGCACCGCATACGATTACATTGCACCCAACACATCAGGATTTGCACTGCGCTGGGCAGCCTTTCCAATATCCCTTTGGGGCACAATGTTGGGTTGCACCAATGCAACCCCTTTGAATATCTGGGCTTATATATATATATATATATATGTATATATATATTTATGTATAGCACTGAAAGCCCCCGGAAGGGAGCTTTATAAATAAAGTTTTGATTGATTGACACAGTTTTTGTTTACAAATAACAGTGTGTGGGGACAATGAGAATGAAGGATTGAGGGTAGAAAATTACTGGGCTTGTCAGGGGAGGTGGCCTTGGCCATCTGGGGAGTGCTATAGTTTTTTTTTATCTTTGATCCTGTTCGGTCCCAACTACTGAATATCATAGAAACATAGAAACATAGAATTTGATGGCAGTTAAGGACCACTTGGCCCATGCAGTCTGCCCATTTTCCTACCTATCAGATAAGCTGCAGATCCTAGTTTTACCAACAGCCTACTTCCTCCTACTTCCCACTAGACTAGCCTTATGTCTGTCCCATGCATTCTTAAATTCCCCCACTGTTTTTGGCCCCTTGACCTCCTCAGGAAGGCCGTTTCATGCATCGACCACTCTCTCCATGAAAAAATACTTTCTCACATTGTCCCTGAGTCGTCTCCCCTCTATCTTCAAATTATGCCCCCTTGTTCTTGTACATCTCTTTTTCTGAAAAATGCTACCCTTTTAGACTTTTTTGATTCCCTTGAGGTACTTGGAAGTTTCTCTCATGTCCCTCTCTCCCTCTTTTCCTCAAGGGTATACATATTAAGCTCTTTTAGTTTCTTGTCATATGGCTTTAGGGGGAGACCCTGCACAATTTTAGTTGCCCTCTTCTGGACTGCCTCCATCCTATGTCCTTGTGGAGATGAGGTCTCTAGAACTGCATGCAGTACTCCAGATGCGGTCTCAGCAACTGTCTGTACAGAGGGATAAAAACTTCCTGTTTTCTACTGGTGATGCACTCCCTGTGCACCCCAGTATCCCCCCATCCCTTCTTACTACCTTTTCAGATTGCTTGCCTACCTTTAGGTCATCTGATATGACATCAATATATATACCTCCATAATGCAAAGCATCATGGGATGTATATGCAAATCACCACACAATATTATGCCAATTCAACTTTAAGCAGAAATGCATGGCGCTGACAGGCCTCTCACATAGTCTGCAAAGGTGCCAACAGAAGACACAGACACGTGTTTCTCCATACCCAGGACTCATCAGTGTGCCTCATCTGTATGACACCCCAATGGAATGAACCAGCTACCCTAAGTTGGTCTATCTGGGTTGGGTTGTGGTGAGCCCAATAGAAATAAAAAACAAACTAAAACACAAAGAACCTTAGTGCATAAGCACTGAGACAAGGGTTACCCCAAAGGACACTGGCCAAGAAGCCAAGTTTCAAAGAAATACAAAATCACACTCCCCACATGTCTCTCTTCCTTCCTGTTTGGTTTCTTTCTTTTTTGTTAATGTATATGAGCGTGTGCGTGCATCAACCCCCTATGCAGCATGCTGGGCTGTTAAGGTTATGACAGGTGTATGTCCTTTGCCCTTTTGGGGAAGTGATGTCAGAACCTCTGGTATAAAGGAAATGTTGCACTTGGGGTGTGTGAGAGGCAGGGTAGGCAGAACCAAGCCTGTGCCCTCCAGAAACAATCAGCTACAGTTCTGACCAATGACCCCAGTGACAGTTTTCCTTCCTTTCAGCAAGGCAACCTGCACAATTTAAAAGAAAATATACCCTGCAAAAAACAATTTCAGTCATAGGAAAATAAAGAGTAAACTGAACAGCCTGTAAGCACAAAACAGTAATAAACCTGTAAGCACAAAACAAAATAGTAACACAACATAACTCTGCTTAGCCAAAAGAAGCTTTAATGTTTCTCCTTGCTCTGTTAATGTTGTTCCTTGCTCTGTCCTTTCAAGAAAACCCTAGATGAAGCTAGGTGCTTTATGCCAGCAAACCTAGTCTTCACCACGACACACCAACTAACCTCCTATCTGGGATGATGAGTACAAACAGTTGTGAAGTATTTGAAAAAATGCTAGCCATACACCACTAGCCCCCAGGGTGTTCACCAAATGTTAGTTATGGCAGCCTTCCTCAGATGCAAGAAGGTCAAGGCATACCCTTACTGTGGTGACTGTCTCCTCATGGGCGGATCAGTGCAGCATATGTAGTGGGCCTGGGACCTAGTCATCCAGACATTTAGCAACTGGTTATTCTGGCCAACCTGGGAAAGCATAAGCTGACACTGAAGCATGCAATTGTGTAGAACCTATACTAAATGGGTGCATGAACTCCAGCAATTTTCTGTGGACTCACCATTTCTGGTTTTCTGCAAGGACAGGATTGTCCTATATCCCATTGTGAAATTTCTTCCCAGGGTTGTCTCTGAATTCCATTAGAACCAGGCCTTGGTGCTATAGTTATTTTCTTCAAGTCTCATGGCTCAGATACCAAATGAACATTCTACATACTTGATGTTCATTGATCTGTTCTCTTCTTGCATTTCCCACTACAGCATTATCTTACTGTTGCAGTGAAGTTGCTTTGGTCCTCAGTCCTCCAGTCTTTTTCACATAAAAACTCTGGCAGCACACCTAATCCTCTCATCCCAGAGGATTGCCTGGAGCCTGCCTTAGCGTAGATGGCAAACTGAATCAAGTAGTTAGAAGAAGTGTTTACTTATATGTAATCATAGTTCTCCTGCTAGTATTCAGTTCACATTCATATGATACCAACCAGCCTCCTGGCAAGGCTAACTAAACATGATCACTGGATACAACCTATGTGTTGATCTGAACTATGTATTGAGAATAGCCAATTACAAGTAACCTCTTCTTATACTTTTACCCAGGAAGATCTGTGAATTAACACAACTCTAATCAGTCTAGCACTAATCAATGGATCTTCCAAGAATCAATCTTCTCCACATAGAGCCATAAGTTTTGGTCTTATGACAAAGGCACTAGGACCCCATTAGAGAAACATTTTTTAGGGTTTCTGATGCCACTGTTGGCACTGGTGTATGTGTGTCATCTCACACCAGAGTGGTAACTGTTGCTGTCATCCCTAACTGCCTCAGTTCTATTTTCCCTTGTCAGTGCATACCTGAGGAAGTGAACTTCCTGTCACAAATGCATCTTTCCTGTTATTACTTTCTGATAGGATGGCATGTTCTAAGAAGAAGACCTCAAAGCTTTTGAGTCTTCTATTTCATCAGAAGCAACATTGGCACCTATCTCAGTACCATTCGCACATTGATATCTCCCTCTTTCACATGAGACTCCTGTTTTTGACTGAACTCCTCCTCCCTCCCTCCCTCCTGGGAAACAAAATCTCCTGCTTAAGTAAAATTCTGTTCAAAATATCCATCTTTTTTGGGCAGATTAAGACACATAAAAATTAAATCAGTGATGCACAATGTATCTGATAACTTTATATAACTAGTTGTTTATTCTTTTTAGTGCTTATTCTTGATAAAATGAAATGCATTACGTTTTTGTAATGACTTTTTTCTTATGTTTTTGATGCCATTTAAGGACAAACGCACAACGTTACGGCATCTCCCTACTAGCAGGCCAATCTCCCTCCTAATTTGACCCAAATCTCTCTCTTAAGCATGGTGGCAGGCCAATCTCCCTCCTAATTTGATCCAAATCTCCCTCTTAAGCAAGTTGGACATATCACATGTATGCAGTACCAATGCCACATGCAGCATTGGCACCAAGACCAGAACTGTCTCTGACCATGGTGCTGAAAGTGACACCAGATCACAGGTTGGCACTGACATCTGCATCAGAGTGACCAACACTGAGGATGATTTCAGACCAGAGAAGTAGTGGTCTTCTGCTGAGAGCAGCTGGACCATGGTGGGTGCTCTTGTGGCCACCGAGATGGGATCACAAGTCTTTCTGAGTCTATCACAGAAGACTCCCCCCTTCTAGGACTTCTTCCTGTGTTCTACATTCTGCCTTCACCTGTATCCATAGAAATGTTAATGATGAGGAAATTTACAGGAAGAGAGCAAACAAATTGGGAGCTAGATTCAGGGTACGAGGTTATAGCATTGAAATAGTCAGAAATGCCATCTGGAGCAAAAAGCACAGTATTGAACTTGGGAAGAAGTCCTAGCAGGGAGCCTTAGGGCATGTAATGACAGTAACAAAAGACGTTAGCTATAAATATACAAACATATGAATATTGCCTGCATAAGAAAGCCTACTGGTCTATCAAGTCTGCTTGTGTTGCAGAGCCCTTTATCAGGAGTTTGTTCCATCCTGTAACCTCTCTGTCCATAAAGAAATGCCTTCTGATCTCCCTCTCAAACCTCCTCCTTGCCAGCTTAAAGCAGTACCTCTTTGTGGTTTTCTTGCCACCAAGACTGAAGAGGTTCTCTGTATTCACCTTATTGATACCATTCAGCTACTGAAGGTTTTCAGTCATGTATCCCTTTCCCTCCTCTCCTCTCCTCAGGTGAATACATCTTAAGGTCCTCCAGCCTCTCCTAATATGTTTTGCCCTGCTGACACTGAACCATTTTCATTGCCCACCTCTGAACCGTTTCTAGCAGGTTTATATCATTTTTCAAGTAGGGTCACCAATATTGTACTGTGTACTCCAGGTGTGGCCACACAAAGGATCTATGGCGTGGTGATATGACCTCCCACCTGCTCGTGACTCCCCTGGCAATACAGCCTAGCATTTTGTTGACTTTGGCTGCCAACTTCATGCAATGCAACAGATATTTCAAGTTGCTAGTGATACACACCCCAAGCCGTTTTCTTCCTCTGATTCATTTACCAGGACCCCCCCAGGCTGTACTCAGTTATCAGGTTTCTTCCTCCCATGTGCATGATCCTGCACTTGTTTTGCATTGAACCCAAGCTGCCATATTCCTGACCACTTCTCTAGCCAGACTAGATCTTTCCCATGGTCCTGTATCACCTCCACTGTACCAACCCTAACAGGCAGATTTTGCTCTTTATGCCCTCTCCAGTGTAGTTAATGAATATATTAAAAACACTGAGCCAAGCACCGAGCATTGTGAAGCCCCACTTGTGACTTTCTTTGAGACTTAAGCTCCCCAGCTACCAGCTTCTGGGTCTTACTCTTCAGCCAGTTCACCACCCATCCAGTGAGTTTCTCCCCTACCCCAGATACTCCAGGCTCCTGATCAACCTCTTGTAGTGTTCTGAGTCAAAGACTTTGCTGAAATCCAAGTATAGGATGTCAGTTACTTGGCTCTTCTCTACAGTTCTTGTCATGCAGTCAAACCAATCAAGTTTGTTTAGCAGGATCTTCCTGCCATGAATTTATAAACACTGACCACTGGAGAACCGCACTCCTGGACACAGACATGGTTAATATGTGAAGCAGCAAAGTAATGGAGACACACTCTGATAGTGCAGTTCAACAAAGTTTAATTCTGCAGTCAAATAGCCAATTAAATACACACTTGACCAACAAGCTTGAAGGAGTGAAGCACCGGGGTACCTAGTTTACAGTCGGTGGCCAGCTGGTTTGTTTTGTTGGTGAAGTGTGTACTCAAGAACTTAGCAGCCTTGATCCTGCACCCTGCCCAGCACCAGTGAGCATGGCACTTCTTTGTTGTCTTTTCCTGCCATGAGTCCATGCTGCCTCCCATCCTGGAGACCATTCTCCTCCAGAAACCCTACCAGCTTTCCTTAAGGATTGTCTGCATGAGCTTAATCTGCAGTCGAGTTGAAACACCAGTCTGTAGTTACCCGGGTCATCTCTGGGTTCACTTTGTGGAGTGGAACCACATGCACTGTCTCCATTGCAGTGGCACTACCCTGAACCCAGTGAACTGTTGAACAGATATGCCATAGGGCCTGCTAGTTCCCTGCCAGATCCCTCAGCATCCTGGAATGGATACCATCCGAGGCTGGGGACTTATCAACCTTCAGGGCCATGAGCCCTTTTTCACCCTGTCCTCTGTGATCCTCTCTTCCATGCCTCCCCCACCTATTCCCTTTTGTTGTACCAGGCTGTCTTTTACCTTTGTAAAAACAGAGCAGAAGAATTCATTAAATACTTCTGTCTTTGTCATACTACTTTCTGCCCACACCCTTTTTGCCTCCCAATACCACCCTTCTTATCCCTTTTTTCCACTGATGTATTGGGAAAACTTTTTCTCCTTTCTTGATCCCTTCTGCTTGTTGCAGTTCCTTTTGGATCTTGGAAGCCAGACTACCTACCTGCCTCCTTTGCTTTTTGAGGTGTTCCTTCTTATCTTCCTCTTTATGGGTACTGCTAAATTTTCTGTATGCGGTCCTCTTTTCTCTGACTGCCTGGACCACCTCCCTGTTAAACCAACTTGGCAATATGGTTCTAGAGTTTTTTCCCTTTCATCCTGACATACTCATTTGTGGCAGCTGCAATCCCATCCTTAAATGATTTTCCAGTTCTGATCCACCCCCATCTCCTCTCTGAGGCTAGCCCAGTGTCCCCTTAACGGTTCCCCCATCTTCTTGAATTCTGCCTTTCTGAAGTACAGGACCATAGTCTTGGTATTTTCCCTTTCCTTTCCCATACCCACCTTGAACCAAATTGTGTGATGGTCATGCCCTACCAGGGGCTTCTCCACTTTGATGTCCTGAACATGCTCCCCATTTGTTAGTACTAGATCCAGGATGACACCCTTTCTTGTGGGCTCAGTGAGATTCTGGATGAGGAACCTGACCTGAACTGCATCCAGGATCAATTGACTCCTTGTGCAGGATGTGGCGGGATCTTCCAATCTACCTTGGGCAGATTGAAGTCTCCCACTGTCACCGCCTCCCCTTTGCCTGCAGCCATCTTGATTATGGACCCCAACTTCCTGTCTCTTTCCTCCTCCTGGTTAGTGGCCTGTATACTACCCCAAGCTTTATCCTTTTTCCTTTAGCAATTTGCATTTGTATACACAGTACTTCTGCCTCCTCCCTTGTGCTAGTTATACCCTACTTTATGTATATTGCTACGGCTCTCCCTTCCCTATGTCTCTCTCCTTCTATATTTATTTAGATATTGTTGTCCGGAAAGGAGGACTGGGCATTCTGCCTATTTTAGCCTTGTCCTGGGAGGGAATACAGATGGAAACCAACTGACATTGAACCAGATTAAGCTGTTGGTGGCAATTTTACTGAATGGGGAAATATGGCCTTGACACCGGGAAATTTCTCACTTTTTGAGATCAGTTCAACACTAGAAAACAATTATATAATGATATTATCCAGGAAAAATTTGCATCAGCTACTCAGATCCTTTTGCCCAATTTCTACAGCTAGCAGACTGCCATGTACATAGACAAATGTGGGATCTAACATGACTAGCATGACATGGAAAAATTAAATGTTAGAAAAGTCTCTTAAACATAAAGCAGTTGAAGAAAGAATGTGCCCTCGGCCAACCTGTACTTAAGTTTTAGAAAGCCAAAAACGTTTCCTTATTAATTGCTCAGTGACTTTGGAGTTTTGGTCCCTTCTAACTTACAACATTATCAAATGATATATGAAGCTGTGGATTGTAGGTTAGATATAATTGTATCCCCTTGTTTTGCCACAAATACATTAAACCACTTGCTGCCCTACAGTGTCAGTACTGGGATTTAACCCAAGTTCCTGGTGTGAGGATGGAACCTGGCCTCAGAGATGAGTGTGCAACCTGCTGAGCCACTGACACTGTTTAACTTGTACCCAGGAATAGAGAGGCCCCAGTCATGGTTCAGCATAGCCCAAGTTTCTGTGACTACTGTAATGTCCACATTCCTCTCTGCCATTAGTGCCTGCAGGTCATCCATTTTGTTTCCAAGGCTTCTTGCATTTAGGGACACCACTGTTCATCATGACTCTGTGCCTCTTTTATCCTTGCCTGGTTTCCTTGAAGGAAACTTATTTACTTCATTTCTTCAAGGCAAATGGTGTCTGTGATATCATTAATAGGAAATGGCTCATGTTAAGAGCAGATACTGTCCAAGACACCACCTAGAGTGGTACTGAATAGAAGAAAACCTCAGAGTTTCCTGCAAAGCCAAAATAAAGGATTCCATGGTTAGCCCCCCACAACAATTGTTTACAAAGGTATGGGAGATGAAAAAGCTGCACAGTGATGGGAAACACTGAAACCTTTACCAAAGATATTAATGGAGAGGAGGAGCAGATCAAAGGACTCATTACACGTGCAACAGAGGGTGTTGTATGTATGGCCACCTGCTCTCATCACTGTTTTTACACTGGTAAAACTGGGAGACAGCTGCAGAATAGAATTGGTGAGCATATGTGTGCTATACAAAACAAGGATAAAAATAATGCCCTTGTAGCCCTCACTATCAAAGTCAGGTTGTCTGGTATATACAGTATTAGGTTCATTGACGTAGAAAAAGTGCCTCCCCAAGAGGGGAGGAGATTGGTGCATAATAGTGTGACAAGTAATAGTATCACAGAGGAAATATTCCCTGAGAAATGGCAATGTGTAAAGGTGGTGCCTGTTTTTAAAGGGGGAGAACCGAGTGTACTAAGTACAGGCCCATTGCCCACTTGACTATTTTGTCTAAATTATTGGAAAAAATTGTTTATAATCAACTATATGATTATTTAGAAAAGTATTCCAAGTTGATAAATCATGAATTAGACTTCAGGGCATTATTTTTAGTGGGCACCGTGCTCATGGACTTCATAGACTTGGTGATGAATGGCCTGGATGGGGGTCGGGAGTCTGTGGGTATGGTATTCGTTGACTTCTCCAAAGCTTTCAACATGGTGAATCATGAAATGTTGATTGCAAGACTGAAGAAAATGGGTCTGGCTGCTAGCTCCATTACCTGGTTTTCACCTATTTAGACATAAGGAGGCAGTGTGTTGCTGTGTACAGACATTTGTCAAGTATGGGTCACCTAACAAAAAGGATTCCTCAGGGATCAATCTTTAGACCCGTATTGTTTTTGATCTACAGTATATCAATAATTTGCCCCATTACATGAACAACACTGCCATAACACTGTGTGCTGATGATACCATTATACTGGCAACAGCTAAAAATAATTTATTCATGGAAAATAAACTACAAACTGATTTCACCATTCTCCAAAATTGATTCAATGAATCCAAACTTGTCTTAAGCACAACCCCCCCCAAAAAAAAACCAAAACAGACAAACAAACAAAAAACCTCTGGTCAGAGCCAATATGGCTGTGGAAAGCTTTTGGGAGCGGCAAGAGCGGTGAACAGAATATGCTGTGGTCTTGCTGCACAGGAGTCAGCCATAATGCTGTAGAAATTACAATACTGTGCATCTGTGATACTTGCATATGTGCAGTTTGCCCTGGAGTCAGCCTTGCACAACATGGCAGTGCTGACATAACTACGTAATAACCAGTCCGTCAGGTTACTAGAATCCCATTAGTACTAGTTTTAGGCAGGTAGGAAAAGCAGCTGATGGGGAGATCATTAGGGGCTTTCTACATAATGACATCACTGTTTATTCAGCTAGCTTGAGAGAAGGATGATTATGTCATTTAGAACTCTCACAGCAGCATAACCATTTTAGAGTCAGCTGCTCTTGGGGAGCTTAGAATGTTCATCAGTAAGTTCAAGTGTGGCAGAGTAGCAGGAGGTCTGCCTTTGGGGCTCTGTCAAAGGAAGACTGGTATTTCTCACCCTCGCTTGGTAAAATCTTCAGTTTGCCAGCAGGACTCTTTAGTTTCACTCCAGGGGGAGTGAGAGGTAATGCAGTTCTTGTAGATCCAGGGGCAATCCCTGAGGTTCCTGAAGTTCACAGCTGCCTTAAGGAAGAACAATGAGCAGAATCTGGCAGCTGTCACAGAAAGAAAGGTGCCTTTTTGTTCTTTCCATGACTGAGAGGAAGAAATAACTAATCTGTGAGTACAGAATTTGAGACTGCTCTCTGAGGGAGTTGCCTGAGGTGTGTGTGTGTGTGTGTGTGTGCCCTAGATAAGGTTAGATCGCACCAGTCAGGACCCTTTCAACACAACTGTGCTGAATTTAAAGTTGAAGTTGGGAGTCTTTAGCAATTCACTGGGGATTGAGACTCATTTAGTGTAACACTGAAGGAATGACAGAGGCTGTTTCGGACAATGGATGAGGAACGCCATCTGGAGTTTCAGGCAGGGCTAAATGGTTCATGAATGGGCACCAGTGTTCCCTAGGTAATGACCATGCACCAGGAGGATTTTAAAGTGTGAGGCACATCCCATAGATTTGCACTTTGGAAATGGAAATGTGTGGAAAATGTTTAAAGTGTGGCATATCCCCATAATTACCATACTACCAAAAGAGGGTAAAGATCTCTCCCTCCCCTCCAGTTACAGGCCTATTTCTTTAATCAATACTGATGCCAAGATTCTGGCCAAGGTTTTGGCCACTAGACTGGAGGAATTCCTTCCAGAGATTATTCACCCTTTGCAGGTGGGGTTTGTTAAGGTTGAATCAGCTCAGATCATATCCGGCCCTAGTACCCATAATATAGATATGGCGCCGTCCCCACCCCAGTGGCAGTGGTTACAATTGACTTTGAGAAGGCCTTTGACACGGTACATTGGGAATAGTTATTCACAGTCATGAACACTTTTAACCTTGGCCCATACTTTACCACTTGGATGAAGACTCTTTATGCCTGCCCTACCGCCAGAGTCCTTACCAATAATGTCCTCTCTGAACCATTTTGTCTACAGAGAGGGACCAGACAAGGATGCCCATTAGCCCCCCTACTTTTTGTTTTAGCTATTGAACCCCACACGGCAGCACTCAGAAATCACCCTCATATAGATGGACTTCAGGTTAAGGACAAAAGTTATATCACTAAGTTGTATGCCGATGACTGCCTGATCCTGACCCGTGACCTACCGCACAGCCTGCCACACATCCTTTCTACATTACCAACATTCGGTAAAATCTCAGGCTTTAACATCAATCTAGCAAAGTCTGAAATCCTCCCTCTTAATACTCTTATTACATTGGCCGTTGTGGATTCCCAAAGTCTGGCCTGGGCAAGATCCGAAATAACATACCTGGGCATTTGGCTTACCTCCAAACTCTCGTCCTTAATGGACATAAACTTTAAACCCCTAGTGACCAAACTACAATCTGCCATGAACAGATGGGCTCATTTGCACCTCTCCCTGGCAGGCAAGATTGCCACGATCAAAATGAAGCTTACCCCTAGAGTATACCACCTACTATCCCATATTCCCTTTCTTCTTTCTGATGCATGGAATCAAAAGCTGAACACTCTGATCAGCTCCTTTTTATAGGGTTCACACAGACCTAGATTTAGTAGAGCTAAATTGAGGGCTCAAAACCTGAGGGGAGGCTGAAACCTACCTGACTTCTCTCAGTACTCCATAGTGTTTATAGTAGCAAAGACCCTAAAGGAGGAGGGTCCCTGTCACTCCCTTCACTCTCCGCCATGGTCCCAAATTGAAAGAGAACTCTTGCAGGGTCCTTCGGTTTCCGCACTGGTACCTCACCTCCTTCCAAAGCCGCACAAGGGCTGGCTCTCCATCCATCATACACATCAAGCCTGGCAAAAATTGGGGCTCAAAACCTCTTGATGCCTTGGCTTGGGAAATCATACCCTCTCTGGAATAACCCCAGCCTCTCTATTAATAAATATCCTGTGGACTGGGTGGACTGAGCCTCTAAAGGAATACTTTACATTGGGGACTTGAGATCCCCAGAACACTCAGACATGGACTCATTCAGGATTTGCAAAACAGGTATGGCCTTCCCACAGTGATTTTTGAAATACCTTCATATGAGGCCTATACCAGTCTTGGGTTAAGAAAAGATGCACCTGTGTCACTTGTATAAAATGTAAAGTTGTTAAACCTCTCTTCCTATAGATGACTGGATTATGCATTCCAAAGGTAGGGCTGGTCTTATACAGAGATTTCAAAGAGATAGTGCTCCCAACCTCTCTCTGCTGGCCAAAACCATGTGGGCCACTGCATTACAGATCACCATTACTGATCTACAATGGCGACAGTGCTGGTTGAGAACTCACCAGGCCTGCTGTATTCCCCAAAGCCTTCTTTTACAGAATAAAATACTGCACCTCTGGTACTATACCCCGTCCCAACTAGACAATATGGGTCTTCTCTCCTCCGACTGCTGTTGGTGATGTGAGGGCCCCAGACAAGGATCTGCTTCACATTGGGAGGCAGTAATCCTACATTGTTCCCTTATCTTAAAGATGTCCCTTCCAGCAGATCCTGGTCTTTGGCTATTGGGCCTTATACCAGAGGTTCTCACTCCCCAAAGCCTCTACACTGTGGCTCATACAGGTCTCGGTAGAATGTGCGTCTTATCATCACGTCGCTGGAGATCCTAGAAGTTCCATCCCTGGTAGAGTGGCTCAGTGCCATAGAAAGGTTGGCCACCCTGACCAGGATATCTTGTGTTAAAAACCAGTGCTATAATAAGTTTG
The DNA here is from genome assembly GCA_016271365.2 of Neoceratodus forsteri. NCBI lineage: Eukaryota > Metazoa > Chordata > Ceratodontiformes > Ceratodontidae > Neoceratodus > Neoceratodus forsteri. The sequence continues at coordinate 232,550,931 of JADMNL010000025.1, forward strand.
AAGCACTGTGTGCCCCTTATTTAACCTATGTTGACCACAGTAACCATGCCTTGCCCTCCAGATATTCGAAGGACAAACTGAAACCCCCATGACCACCCTAGTAGTAATGGTTGATTAATTGTTAAAAGACTGCAATGGCTTTTCTTTATAGCTGTCTTGAGTGTCCCACCTCCAGATGGTCATACAGGCCCCCCCCAAGGCAAGTTTCTACACCTTATGTGAAGATGCTCTGTCATTCTTGAGCCCACCTTTATAAAGTGAGTAAATACCTTTCTCTGGATTTTCTTAGTATACCCATGGTAGGATTTTCCAGGTTTAATGATGCTTCAGAGTTAATACTTCATTAAGCCAGTTGTAATACATGTACACCAGCATGATATGGTTGTTTGTATGGTACCTCGGCTGTTTGTATTAAGTGGCATGTTTGTAACCACTTTGTCAGCCATTTGGTCTAATGGCTCTACATATGTAATAATCTGAAATCTCCTAATAAAAAGATTAACTGCAAAATGTGTGGCATATCCCACAGATATACACATTGGAAGAGAGATAGAGATGTTTTTTGTGGAAAACAGTACTGCCTGGCAGAGATGTTTTTTGTGGAAAACAGTACTGCCTAGCAAAGTGCCCTGCAAAAGAGAGTGTGCCTGTATTGCAATGATAAACATTTGGGGGATCACCCTTGCTTTAAGTAACATCTGTAAATAAAGCCACACTGCAAAATCCCAGTTACTGCTTTGGACATTCCGCTTATTGCATCTAGTGCAAACGTTACTAGGGCTCCTCAGCAGTTAGGTCTAGCATGTGCCTAGCATCCTCTTCCCTGGACCTGGTTGTAAATAAAAAGGTTAATTTTTGCCCGGTGGCACTGAGGGTTGAGGCACTGGATGCCACACCTTGTGCTATGCTGGCATCCCAGGTTCTGGAACTGACCCGGACTGCTGGGAGTCAGATGGGCAGAGGAGGATTGAGTATCCCTATGGATGCTTTCCTCCTCCAGCCGGGGTAGGTTACTGGGTTGCGCAAGCACCCGTAGCTCCTCATGGGAAGTAGGGGCACATGGCTCTATGGAGTCAAAGAGGGAGGATGCTGTTAGGCACTTGATGATGTGCATCAGCACGTCATTCATCTGGACGAAAATCATCTGTGTCAGCGCCCTCAGGGGATAGGGAGAAAATGGGGGGAAAATGCATACACCCCCAGCCATAACAAGCACAATGAAAACAGGGGGATCCTGGTGGCAGGACCTGGTGGATGGAGTAGGAGGTGGTATGAGGCCCACTTCAAAGCCGAATAGCAAGTAGAAAAAAAAAAAAGGTAAGTTTCAGTATGTACCCCCACCTCCATCCTCTAGATAATGAGCCTGGTATAAACTCCAATGCTATGGGTGGTACCATGAGTGTAGTTCTGCCAAAATAAAATCATATGCCATGTAGTGGTCAGTAGTTCTTTTAAGGGGGTATCAGCTAGTCAAAGGTTATGTTGGGGTTACATACATATGCACAATATTTGTACATGCACATTTTAAGTTTACGCCACCATGTTGCACATGGCAGCCATCACTTCCGCAGTTGCAGAAAGCAAAAGTAGTGCCCCAGGAAGTGGGTATGTTTATGCAGCCCACAGAGGGGAAAGGCTGCATAAATAGAATCACTGGAAACTATACTGGAGCACTGGGGCAGAACATCAGACACTGGTCCGGTTACGTGCTTCCACAGTGCTCTTTTACAAATCTGATAATGGCATAACATCTGTGGAACTTTGCCCACACAACCATAAAAATCAGACTCAGGAGGTGACTATTAACAAACTAGAGATCTGGTCTCGGATTTGCTCATCATCACAGTCACTTTCTCATTCTTTTCTAAGCAGTAATTTTTGGTAAATACCCCTTAACCATATTGATCTCAATGCGGGTAGACTGCTTCTGGTTTTCCCATGATTGTATTAGGAGACGGTAGTAGCAGTCTTGCAGTGGTTGCTGCCACTGGTGGCATGCACTGAAAAAAGTGGTCCCCATGCTCGTCTGCACATTTTAGAAATGGTCCCTTGAGTTAAAGGGGACAGGAATTGACTACTTATGCGCAGCTGTTTAAAATGTCTCTATTTTTATAAATTAAGCAGAAGTCCTAAATGAGTACTTTGCTTCTGTTTTTACCAGGGGGGATGGAGGGACTACATCTTGCGAGGGGAGTGGGGAGCAAATTGGAGGAATGGGTGGGACCGGTAGAGATCAGGGGCCCTGATGGGTCTGGGGAAAGGGAGTGGCCACCATAGACAGGTGGGGGGCCAGCAGTGCAAGATGAAAAGGGGGAGGACATGGAGGCTGAAATCACAGTAGAGAGAGTAAGGGAAGCCCTCAGGTACCTTCAGATGGAGAAAGCGCCTGGGCCAGATGAGATACATCCCAGGGTACTGATGGAACTGGTGGATGTCCTGGCAGTCCCTCTAGCTGAGCTTTTCAACATCTCTGTGAGGACTGGGTGGGTGCCCCAAGACTAGAGGGTGGCCCATGTTGTGCTGATCCACAAGGGGGATCAAGAGAAGAGGTGGAAAATTACAGGCCTGTTAGCCTGACATCGGTGAGTGGCAAGGTGATGGAGGGTATTGTCAAGGAAAGGCTAGGGGGGTTACTGGAGCAACCTGGGTATTTGGATGATAGGCAGCATGGCTTGTCACAGGAAGAATCATGCCAGACAAAACCTTGTTGAGGTCTATGACTGGGTAACAAGGGCCCTGGACCAGGGTAGGCCCGTGGATGTCTCTTTCTGGACTTTAGCAAGGTGTTTGATTCAGTACCCACAGTGGCCTGCTGGCTAGGAAACAGTTGTTAAGATGGATAGGAATTGGCTCTCTGAGTGTACTCAGAACATGGTGGTTGCAGGGTTAGCCTCGTTCCCCAAGGTGGGTTACTAGTGGGTTCCCAAGAGTCAGTGCTGGGACCACTCCTGTTCAACGCCCATGTCTCAGACATCAGGAAGGGGATCAGGAGCAAGATGAGTCTCTTGCAGATGACTTAAAGCTGGGTGCAGTGGTGGATGAGAAGAGGAGGGAGGTGGCCTTGCAGGAGGACCTGGAGGCTCTGGAAGGTGGTCGGGAAAATGGAAACTACAATTCAATGTGGGGAAGTGCAATGTTCTGCACCTGGGAGTCAGAAATCCAGGCCAGGGGTTTACCCTGGGAGGAAACATGAATCAAGTCATGGAGGGTGAGAAGGACCTGGGGTAATGGTAGATGAAAAATGAACAACTCAGAGACCTGTAGGAGGGCAGCGGCAAGGGCAAATAAGATGCTGGGATGCATTGCCAGTTGGATTACCTCTAGAAAGGTGGAAGTGATCCTTCCACTGTACAACTGCTTGGTTAGGCTGCACTCAGTATTGTGTGCAGTTTGGAGACCACATTTAAAGAGGGACATTACACTCCTGGAGAGGGTCCAAGGAGGGCAACCAAAATGATCTGGGGCCTGGGGAGAGGACCTGATGGGAGAGGCTTAAGGAGCTTGACATGTACACCCCTGGAGGGACAGGGAGGGACAGGGGGGACATGATAGAGGTCTTTAAGTACCCGAAAGGGATCAATAAGGGAGGTCCAGTCAGGGTGCTCCAAAAGAAGGAGGTTGGGGGAATGAGAGGTCATGGGTGTAAACTGGAAGGGGGCAGGCTCAAAGGGGAGAGGAGGAGATGTTATAACACTGAAAGGATGGTGGAGCCATGGAATGCACTGCCCAGGGAGCTGGTAGAGGCGGAGACTGTGGATGGGTTTAAGAGGGGATGGGAAAGGTACAGGGGAGAGGGTAAATCTGACCAGACCCAATACAGGTGGAACATCTGGGACTGGGGACAGTATAACCCAAGGGGGAGAGGGAGACACCAAAATCAGCCCTCAGTGCGGGTGCTGAAAATCGTGCAGACTCAAGAGACCATTAGGCCTATTCTGCTGGCATTTCAGTATTAGTATATTCATACCTGTAAAGGATCCCTATTTTAACTATGCCTGAATAAAAGCCTAAGTTGTCAGTTGTGTTTTGTTTTGGTTTTAGATTTATAGAACTGTTATTTAATACAACACAGATTAGGTACATACAGACCTTTCTCATGAGGGTAGTCACTAATCTGAATTCTTTATATTTCATAAAATATGCTTTTACAAACAACCTCATTTTGTTTCTGTCTGAGTGAACACTGTAGGAGTCATGCCAAACAAATGTAAAGATCTCAGAAAGTTTACAAGTTACCAATATACAATTGATATGAAAGTTGTTCAGGACATACTGACCTTTCAAATGAGGGTAGTCACTAATCTAAATTCATTAGATTTTTTTAAATATAACCATCTGAAAGGTGAAAATTGTGATGAAAAATGAAAATTCAGGTAATCAGATGGCCATGGTTTAAACAATATAATTAGTGCAGCTTAATGGATAGGCTCATTTGAAAAGTTTCATTGTCTTGAACAACTTCCATGCAGGTTTATTATTTGTAAGTTGTATACTTTTAGAGATATTTACATTTGTTTAGCATAACTCCTATAGTACTTCTAAACAGACTGAGCTTTGCAAATTACTTCGCGAAGACAGGATTCATTTCATGAAAAGAAAACTATCCCAAGGTCAAATTTCACTGACTTGAATGTTCACTCCCTGACACATTCTACAAACCACCCGGGGTTTCATTTTAAAACCCTTACAGGTATGAATATAATTTTAAAATTAGAGAAATTTCAAAGCTCCACAGATGTTATGCATCATCAGATTTGTAAAAGAACACTGTGGAAGCATGTGACCAGACCGCTGTCTGATGTTCTGCCCCAGTGCTCCAGCATAGTTTCCAGTGATTCTGTTTATGCAGCCCTTCCCCTCTGTGAGCCACACAAACATACCCATTTCCTGCCGCACTACTTTTCCTTTCTGCAAGTGTAGACATGACTGCCGCAGTGTGCAACATGGTGGCGCAGACTTAAACTGTGCATGCACGAGTAACGTGCATATGTATGTAACCCCCATACCACCTTTGGTTAGCTGGCACCCCTTAAAAGAACTACTGACAATGACATGGCATACAGTTTCTTTTGGCAGAGTTATACTCATGGCACTACTCTAGCGTTGGTGTATACCAGGCTCATTGTCTACAGGATGGGGGTGAAATACTAAATGGACATTTCATTTACAACCAGGTCCAGGGAGAGGATGCTAGGCATATGCTAGACCTAACTGCTGAGAAGCCCCACTAATGTTCACACTAGAAGCAATAAGCAGAATGTCCACAGCAGTAACTGGGATTTTGCAGTATGGCTTTATTTACAGATGTTATGTAAAGCAAGGATGATCCACAAAAAGGTTTATCATTGCAATACAGGCACACTCTTTTGTAGGACACTTTGCTAGGCAGTACTGTTTTCCACAAAAACATATCTATCTCTCTTCCAAAGTGCATATCTGTGGGATATGCCACACACTTCAAACATTTTCCACACATTTCCATTCCCAAAGTGTATATCTGTGGGACGTGCCACACACTTTAAAATCCTCCTGGTGCATGGTCATTGCCCAGGGAACACTGGTGCCCATCCATGAACAACGTAGCCCTGCCTGAAACTCCAGAAGGCATTCCTCATCTTTTTCCCCAAACAGCCTCTGCCATTCATTCAGGGCTATACCAAATGAGTCTCTGATCCCCAATGAATTGCTAAAGACTCCCAACTTAAACTTTAAATTCAGCACAGCTGTGTTGAAAGGGGTCCTGACCGATGTGATCTAGCCTTTTCTAGGGCACACACCTCTGACAACTCCCTCAGAGAACAGTCTCAAATTCTGTACTCACAGATTAGATGTTTCTTCCACCCAGTCATGGAAAGAACAAAAGGCACCTTTCTTTCTTTGGTAACTGTCAGATTCTACTAATTGTTTTTCCTTAAGGCAGCTGTGAACTTCAGGAACTTCAGGAGATTGCCCCTTGGATCTACAATAACTGCATTCCCTCTCACTCCCCCTGGAGTGAAACTAAAGAGTCCTGCTGGCAAACTGAAGATTTTACCAAACTAGGGTGAGAAATACCAGGGCTCTCTTTGACAGAGCCCCAATGGCAGATCGCCTGCCACTCTAACTGCCACACTTGAACTTACTGATGAACATTCTAAGCTCCCCAAGAGCAGCTGACTCTAAAATGGTTATACTGCTGTGAGAGTTCTAAATGACATAATCATCCTTCTCTCAGACTAGCTGAGTAAACAATGACGTCATTATATAGAAAGCCCCTAATGACCTCCCCACCAGCTGCCTTTACTACCTGCCTAAGACTAGTACTAATGGGATTCTAGTAATCCAAGGGGACTAGGTTGTTACACGTAGTTATGTCAGCACCGCCATGTTGCACAAGGCTGACTCCAGGGCAAACTGCACAAGTGTGAGTATCACACATGCGCAGTACTGTAATTGCTGCAGTATTATGGCTGACTTCTGTAAAGTGAGAGCACAGCATATTCTGTTCACTGCTCTTGCCGCTCCTAAAAGCTCTGCACAGCCATATTGACTCTGAACAGAGTTTGTTGTATGTGAAAACAGGATGGCTGTAAGCTCCGCCCACAGCCATAAAAAAACAGGTTGTCTTTCCACAGCAAATACACTAAATGTAAAGGTCCTCTGGATTTTAATATTTTCTCAGTTGATGGATAGATTAGAAATTAGCTGTATCTGAACATTACAAGTACTTGAGAGCCACTCTAGACAATTCTGTCACTTTTAATGTTCACCACAGCAATGTAACCAGAAAAGTGAATTCTAGATTGGGGGACCTGCGGTTCAGCATCCTTAAAGAAGAATTTCATTGAACCTGTAAGTGTCTTTCCCTGTACATAGAAACATAGAATTTGACAGCAGATAAGGACCACTTGGCCCCACCTAGTCTGCCCATTTTCCTACCTAACAGATAAGCTGCAGATCCTAGTTAACCAACAGCTACTCCTACTCCCACTAGGACTGCTCTTATGTCTGTCCCATGCATTCTTGAATTCTCCCACTGTTCTTGATTCCATGACCTCCTCAGAGAGGCTGTTCCATGCATCCACAACCCTCTCTGTGAAAAAATACTTCCTCACATTACCTCTGAGCCTCTCTAGAAGCTGATTTTTTAAATACTGGTTCCAGTTATGTTACTGTTCCAGCTCTGCAGGGTTCTTGATTATCCTGGCAGGTGTTTTTGATTTATACATGGGTTATAAGTACCATTTTTGAACTGTATAATGTAGTTTATGTCCCTAGCGCAGCTCTTCCATTGCTGGTGCACTGCACCTATGTTCTACTATAGAACTCTGGCTGAGAGGGACACAGATTATATCATATAGTGCTAAAATGTCCCTTAACACCAGAGAGTAACTCTAAAACAACCAGTGAGGTTTTCAATAAGCCAGTATAGATGGATCAATGACATAACTGGAACCAGTATTTAAAAGCAGCTCCTGCAAAAAATGAAGCACAGGTTCAGCATAGTTCTCCTTTAGTACCTCATCAAATGCAAAACATAATTGCTACCCAGCTGATTTCATCCATACTTGAGTACAGAAAAATTATCTACAGAAATACTAATCAGCAGAATTTGGATAAATTGCACATCTCCTATAACAGATTGACATGATTTTGGCTCCACTGTCATTTTGCCATCAATTACTGTCAGTAGTATAAGTTCATATATCTCATCAAATGTTAAATTTCAGCCAATCAGCGCATGCCACGTCATTTGACAGGTGGGCGTGGCCTAAAACAGACCAATCAGAATTGCCCCTTGTTAAACCGGAAGTCCCTCCCCAAAATGCGCTTAGCCCCGCCCACTTCTGGGTGGAAGTGATGCAACCTCAAACCCGCAGGCCCGCCTCATGTGAGGAATGACACGATTCAACCCATGTCCAGCTCCTTTGGAGGAAAATGACATGCTCGAACCCAGTTCTCCGCCTCTTGTGCAGGAAATGACCCAACAGCACCATTTGTAAGCTGCCTTACGCCCTCCTTCTCGTGACACCGAGCCCCTGCCAGACCATCCTGTCTCGAACCCAGTCCCACCCCATGCTAGGTTGAACTCCTGCATCCCCACCTGTCTCCTGCACTCCCACCATCCTGGCTCGAACCCTGTCACCCACCCCTCATTCTCGTATACCCTGAGCCCCTGCCAGACCATCCTGTCTCGAACCCGAGTTCCACCATGCTAGGTTGAACTCCTGCATCTCCACCTGTCTCCTGCACTCCCACCATCCTGGCTCAAACCCCTGTCACCCACCCCTCATTCTCGACATCCTCGGAGCCCCTGCCAGACCATCCTGTCTCAACCCGAGTCCCACCATGCTAGGTTGAACTCCTGCGCCCCACCTGTCTCCTGCACTCCCACCATCCTGGCTCAAACCCCTGCCCCACCCATCATTCTCGTGAGCACCTCGAGCCCTGCCAGACCTATCCTGTTCTCAACCCAGCCCCACCATGCTAGGGTTGAACTCCTGCGGCCCCTCCTGTCTCCTGCACTCCCACCATCCTGACTTGAACCCCTGTCCCTCTTCATCACCGTGCTCCTCCCACCCCAAAAATCAGTTAGTGTTTATGTAGTGGTGTGTGACCCCTGTAGGCCTATTGTATAACTGCAGGGGCATGTGTGTTTTGATTAGGATATTTTCAGAAAGAAGTATCTAGGAGGGAACCTGATTGTGCAGAGATGTCACAGATCTGTGTGGAGACCCCACCTCTTGGAAATTCATCTGCCTGTGTGAGTATCCCTTTTTCTGTTTTTGTAACAGTATACAAAATTATTTAACATGCATCTGTAGGACTGTGTCAAACTTGGTATCAAAGGATAGCTTTATGTATACGCATGTAACATTTATAAGCTAAAACGGGGGACTCTGTGTAAATAAGATGGTTCAGCAGTTTTCTGGATAGCATTGCAACAATCGCTAAAAACTAATTATACTTTTGTCATGAATTAGAAAGAATAAAACTATATAAGAAAAAGGAATACACATACCTATAGTTCACCCCTCAGCTCTGTGTATCAAGGAGAAGGCTGAAATGAAATGTGTGTGATATTTATAATGTTTGAAAAAATGATATCTTACAAAGAAAAGACAGAATGTAAAATGATAATGTTTCTCTTAAAATAATTTTAAAGCACACAGTCTTAAATGTATATACAGCTTTGCTTAGAGTCGCTAGAAAAAATACACTTTGTGTGTGTGTGTGTGTGTGTGTGTATGTGTGTCCGCCCTCATTAGGCACGTTGGAAAAGCAATGTATTTTGTGGATGTTTAGAATATAGATGGCCTTTTTGAGCTCACGGATTAGCACAGGGTGGTAGGGCCCTTATCTGTTAAGACACTTGACAAAACATCTGTTGTTCATTTACACAGCCACGCTACAAAGGCCTATTGATTCTCTCTTTGAACGTGTCTCTAAATTTTGGGGATTACAGGGTCTGTAAAAAGTAGCTTTATGCTTTTGTTGAAAATGTCTATAGTCACATTATCAAAAATTAAAAGTCATTAGTATAGTTACATTATCAAAAAATTAAAAAGTCATGTAGTACTAAATAGAAAAATAAATGATATGTTACAAAGATGTATATTCTGATTAGTGGTATGCAAGCAGTTTTACTTAATTACTAATTTTAAAGGACTTAGCTGTTTAAAAAAAGACAGAATTTCTGTTTTGCCTTTTCAAAACACACCACTGCCTCTCTGTGTTTTAAGAGTGATAAAAGCATCTGTTTTAATTAGCAGTATGGCATTTCTTTTGAACTGTCCTACATAGTAAATGTGAAAAACTTGTAGTTTCTCATGCATTAACTTTTAACAAAAATAAGTTTTATATTCTGATTAGTGGTATGCTAGCAGTTTACCAATTACTAATTTAAAGGACGCAGCTGTTTAAAAAAGACAGAATTTGTTTTGACTTTTCAAAAGCATAACTTAGGCTTGCACTCCACGGCCTCTCTGTGTTTTAAGATTGATAAAAGCATCTGTTTTAATTAGACTGTGACCAGCCTATTAGCAGAAAGATTTTTTAATGTCTTCCAGCTGTCGAGGAAGTGAGAAACAAAAGCCTACATTGACTAGCATAGGGTCTTATAGCTCCACCCTTGGAGAATGGGGGAGAGGGGTGTTGGTCTGATGGACAGTGCCAGATGTTTTTCACTACTTGACACATACTATGTGGGGTGGTGAGGGAGGGAGGGGTGGTCTGAGTCATTTTTATATAAGCATTTCAAGATACTGGAAGCTCAAGTAGCAGTTGTGTTAGTATCGTCTGTCCTTTGTCTTGAGCTGAAAAATTAAAAATATTCAACAATTAATCATGGAACCGTGGACTCTGATTTAAGAGCTTATCCAACATTTAATCGCTTGGCTAATCCCCCAGATTACTGCTACAGAAGGTGTGTATTTTTAACTAGAAAATAGTAGATGCTGCATGTTTTAGAGTTTAAATGTTGTCTTATAAAAGTTTTAAAAATACCAAGTAGTGACAGGGGCTTATTTTCTGTTTTAAATAGAACCGCAGAGAAATCCTGGAGGGTGAGGCTGCATAACCCTCAGATTACTGCTACAGAAGGTGTATTTTTAACTAGAAAATAGTAGATGCTGCAGGTTTTAGAGTTTAAATGTTGTCTTATAAAAGTTTTAAAAATATCAAGTAGTGACAGGGGGCTTATTTTCTGTTTTAAATAGAACCACAGAGAAATCTTGAGGGTGAGGCTGGCTAACCCCTGATTACTGCTACAAAAAGGTGTGTATTTTTAACTAGAAAATAGTAGATGCTGCAGGTTTTAGAGTTTTAAATGTTGTCTTATAAAAGTTTTAAAAATACCTAAGTAGTGACAGGGGTTTATTTTGTTTTTAAACAGCCTCACAGACAAACCCACAGGTGTGAGAGGGAAAAAGAGATCATTACATGAACGTGATGTTTTCAAAGGCATGGCAGAATTTCAACTGGGGTCAGTGACCAGAATACATATAGCATAACTGAACAAGATATACAACCATCTCACGAGCAATGTTTTAAGAGTCCCTGCAGCTGTAAATGAACCAAATGCTAACAACATTGTACAGCCATTTAGGAGCAGCAGCTCAAGAGTTTCTGACCAAGGTTTCAAGAAAGTGACATTGACATGATCAATATTGAGAAAGCTTCATATTTTTAAAACAATTGATTGTTTGTTTAATGCCTTGTAATTGAGGGCAGATTATCTAGTGAGGATTACGTATCATCAGCTGCTTAAATCTGAGCTTTTTAAAAGTTCAGCTACTGTACTGAACAGTGTGCTTGGTTTAATCAATATTTCCAATGTTCAATCAGAGAACTGAAGACTGCGTTTGTGTATTCGCCATGTATGAAAAGTACAGGGGCTTGGAGGAAAAAGCTGCCAAAAACAAAGAACAAAATACAAAGTGAAAGCACAGAAGCTCTCATAAACTGAGTACAAGGGTTGCATCACTAGCAAAATGAAAAAATAACAAATGGGTCAAAAGAAAAAATCTGGGTAAAAAATAAAACAATACGAGAAAAAGTTGATCAGAAAGTAAAGCGTACAGGAAAATATAGTGCAGCGAGGGTTGTTACAAATGTTACAAATGGTCTGCAGTCTGAATTAGATAAACCATGATGATCAGGCTAATGTATACCCTTTGCTGTGTATTTGAAGTTGTACAGGAAACAAGAACGTAGTTTAAAAAATTTAATGCTACAGAATTCTCATCAAAGATATAAGTTTATAAATCTAGATAAAATAAAATCTTTACAGAGGCTATTGCAGCAATGCACCAGGCTATAGAAAGTTTGTTAGACAGTGGAAGAGAAAACACAATATGGGGATTTTATACCAGGTAAGATTGAAATGCCGTTTCTTTGAATCACCCTTTGCTCTCAAGAAAGACAAGTCCAAATGAACTAAAATGCTGCAACCTTCTTAGATCAGATAGTTGATATGCTACAAGAGCAATACTGAAGTAATTGTTGATTCCTCTATACATCTTGTGATAACGACTACTGTGAAACCACCAGGGTCGGGGTGGGGGAGACGGACACTGAGCTCCATCTTGTATAGCAGGATTTTACAAAAAGAGACGAGATACCTGATTGATTTAAATAACAGAGACAATAGTTTGTGTTTCGTGGCTCCATTCTCGCACTCTTAAATCTACATAGGAGTGGACAGTCAGTTGTTGAACAAGGCTAAATATTGTATGATGAGCTAGGTTTGCTTAGACCAAAGCCCTCTGCTACTTTTAGTGATGTGTCACAGTTTGAACGCTTTTAGAGTCAAAATTAAGATTTTATATCATAATGAAGGAAACTTTGGCAAACATTTTCAACAGGTCCAGAAAGATTTCAAAACACTGTTTGTATTATTACATGAAAATAACATTATTATGGCATCACTAATGTAAAAAATTAATAGGCGACGGTACCTCTGTGAATATTGTGATGTAGCCTACAGCTATAGGGGAATCATATCTGTGCACAATAGTGAAGTTTGTTTCACCCATGTTGTCTCGAAAAGAAATTTGCACAGTATCTTGTCACAAATGTAAGAAGATCTGTAGGGTTCAGCATGTCTAGAAAGACATTTAGCTAGAGCTGATGGTGATACAGGGTCTTGTAAATCCATGAAACTGTGTGAACAATGTTTTGTTTTTTACAAGGGATCTCTTACATGTAAATTGATTCAGTGTAGCAGATGGTTCTTTCATGACAGCCGATACATCTGTGTTATATGTTACCACCACAGTTGTAAAAAAGTACCGAGAAATATATAGTGTTTGATTTTGAAGCCACACAAGAAACGGGAGTGCATATACCAAATTTTGTGTATGCTAAGCAGTTAGATGGGAAGAGGTCCTGGGAATTGAAGGTGAAGGATTCAAAAGATTTTGTAGGACATTTTATTGATGCCCCATTTAGATACTTACACATTTATAGCACATAATGCCAAAGGCTATGACAGTTACTTTATCATTAGCCAGCTAGTCAAGGAAAGAATTGATATTAAATTGCTCACACAAGGAGTGAAAGTACCTGAGTCAGCAGTGACATCCCTACACATCTGATTTATTGACAGTCATTGTTTTCTTCCTCTTTTAAACTAGTTAAAATCCCTCAGCCCTGGATTTGAGAATGAGATTGCTAAAGGCTACTTTCATTTTTTAACACCAAGGCTAATGAAAATTATGTGACCCTGCCCGATGCTCCAGTTTTATGGTCCTGAATATATGTTGCCTGCAGAAAAGCAAGAGTTTTGCAATGGTACCTAGCTAACAGACATAGAGAATTTAATCTGAAGAGCTTCGCTACTATTGTCAGTTAGATGTTGAAATTCTTCAAAAGCTCGTGTCAGGGATTTAGAAATGAAGTACCGAGATGACTAGGAAAAGTATTTTAAAACAGTCAGACGATGATACCATGGAGTATGAAACAGTATCCTTAGGACTCTTCCAGTACGCCACCATAGCCTCAGTTTCGCGCAATGTACAGGTTTGTTTTTGAAAGAATGCACTGTTGCTGGGTTCTCCCTGTACAACTACCACAGACAATTGAAGAGGTGCTCCACCTGCTATTCAGTGGTTTATGCTTATCTGAGAAAGAAAATATTTTATTCAGCATGCGCTAAGGGTGGTGAATTTAAGGTGGGTCCAGACTTTTTGGATGGCTATTCAGTCATAAATGGAATACCACAGCATTTGAATTTAATGGTTGTTTTTTCATGGCTGCAACATCTGTTACTGTGAGAAAGATAGAAACCATATGACAGGACTATTTTTGGACGTTATTCAATAGGACCATGCACAAATTTCTATTTTCTAAAAAGACAGGGTTTTGCAGTTAGAGTATTGTGGAACATGAATGGAAAGCAATGCAGACCACGGATCAGGTTTGAATAATTTTTGAGGGACAGGCAGCTACCACAGCCACTCGAACCTAGGCAGTCACTGTTTGGGGGAACAAATGCCATTTGTCTGTACTATAAGACACAGCCTGATGAGAAAATATAATTATGATTTTACCAGCCTCTACCCTTTGTTATCAAACTAAATAGTATCCCAATGGGTCATCCCATCATTTGGTGACAATTTTGATGACCTCACTCAGTACTTTGTTTAGCAAAGTAAAAAGTCTTACCCCTAGAGGTCTTTTCTTTCCAGTGTTGCCATCCAGGATTGTAAAAGCTTGTGTTTACATTATGTCGCATGCGCTGAAAATAGATTCAAAACAACATCATGCCCACATGATGATGAGCAACGGTCACTTACTGGTACCTACTGCACCGTGAGAACTAAACCTGGCACTGGAAAAGGCTAAAATTATTAACATATATGAAGTTTGGCATTTAAAGAGTCATGCACAGAGCTTTTTGCAGATTACATCAAGCTGCATCTAAAGGGCAAGCAAGAGCATCTGGTTTCCCTTCATGGGTCAAACTGAAGAGGATAAAGTCAGGTACCTACAACAGTATTTTGAAAGGAAATGTACATTTGAACCCCTGCAGCCATAACTGTTAACCCTGCAAGAAGACAGATATCTAAACTGTTTTTAAATTCTCTTTGGGGTAATTTGGGTAGAGAGCTAATTTACCATAACGACATAGTAACAGACCCACAGAAATTATTTCAATATGTCTTCATCCCTATTTCGATATTCATCGTGCTTTTTCAATGTGATGATGAAACAGTTTGTTTAAGCTGGAAATATACCTACTATCATTACACAAATTCCAATAATATCAACATATTTATAGCTAGGTTTTATAACGTATGCCAGAGTCGAACTCTACAACCTGCTAGATAGGCCCCAAATATATAACTACTGATTAAGGGGGCTATCTCTTACCATAGTCCTTTTGCAGTATTTCTTCATGTTGATCTTGTAGTTTCCCTTTGCAGGCTTGCAATACGATTCACCTCTAAACAGGGAAAAGAGGAAGAGATGTTATGTTGTATGGAAGTACCATAAAGAAGCTTCCGACATCACAGGAAAACTTTGCAAAAACATAATTTTGTTAGACAAATTTCAGATTATCTTTCACATATATTATGTAGTGAGTTGGCCTCACCTGGCATTGCACAGAGCACATTGCAACCATAAAATGCTAGTACTGCATATGAATACATACAGTACAACCAAATAGAACTTGTTTCAATCTCCAGAGCTTTTTTTTTTTTTTTTAAACAGGCAAGTCTTTAGCTTTAGATGTTAAAATTCCCCGTGTTAGTGACAGGCTGACAACCAAGGGAAGGAGACTGCATAGATGTGCTGCTGCAGCAACTGCTTTATCCCCAACTGATGTCAGAGATGTCCTCTTGGGGAGGACCATCAGAGGCTATAAGGGACGTGGGGACCTGTGCAGGTTAAGAGGTTCGAGAGCAGCCAGGTAAGGTGGCATTAATCCACATATGGGCTATTGGTCAGTATCTGAATCTTGAATAAGCGTGGCAGCTTACACAACTAACGCAGCTCTCTTAAAACTGGAACATACCAGTCACTGGTGCGGCCCTCACCAAGACCGACAGTACTAATTATGCAATAAGGTATGCCCATGGTTATTTTAATGTTCTGCTAATTACCTCAAGGGATGTAATGTGGCATGAGGCATAGCCAAGTCTTAAGTCAAAGATAGATTTATTATAAATTACTTAGTGAGCTACTTGTTCAAACATCAAAACAAAATAATTCCTGCTGTTAGGAGCAAAGGAAAAGTGTAATAACATCAGCAAATGCTGTTTAAGATTTGCTGCTCAGTTTATCCAAATTTCAGTATTCTTTCTGATATACCCCATCTGTATAACTTGCCCTTTTGCTGAGTTAATATCTATGTATTCATGTGTATGGCATTCTATTTTATGCTGTAATTCATTTTCATATTGTAATGATCTGTAAAATGTTATGTGATCTAAAAATAAACGTTCACTACCCATATATCTACCCAAGATTAACATAGGCCTAATATAATGTTTACAGCTGATCAGGAAGCTCTGTTTCAGCAGCCCTTTTTATACTGAGAATAATGCACGCCTGAGTGTGAAGAACATGCTGATTCTCACACCAAGTAGGTAAAGTGACATCATAAAGCACGAGAGTGAAGCTCGGGTGCTCTGTGATGCCACTTCACTTATGGTGCGAGACCAAAGCTTGTTCTTCACTCTTGCTGCTGCGTTGATTGTATCTAATACAACATGAGCATCTTTTTCAAATAAAGACTTACCAGTTTCTCAAACAGAGCTGATCAGTCAATATTCCATCTAAACAAATATCAGTATTTCACCTAGATGGAAAACTAGCTGGTCTGTTTTGGTTTCCTTTACAAGCCACTTTGGCTCACAGGTGCTGCTGATTAGTATTTAAAGTTTAGAACAACTTTAAAAGTTAATCAGCAGCACCTCTAAAGATATTCTCTTCCTTCTAATGTGAAGAACTCCTCCTCAAAACATGAGAGAGAGTTTCAAAGTGTATTATAATTAATTTATTAAGGGTAGACTAAAGCCCCTTATACACACACTGCTCTGCACTGCATTAATCAGTGGAGATCAACTGCAGTGTTACCTTTTTCGTATGTACAGGCAACCCGATCTGATGCCAAAACGAGTGCTCACTAAAACAGCTTTCCCCATTTTCCTGAGTTCGCCATTTCCGTGCATCATTGTACAATGGATTGGGTGGCCATGTACATACATAGCAGCACTGACAGTACTTCGGGAGAGAGTCTCACAAGACCCTTTTGGATCCCCTGGTGATCGCCACTGCCAGTCAAGTAAGGAAACTGGGCTGAAGTGCCCGGAGGCTCGTGCATGCCTCCCAAACTCGAGCATAAGCTCCACACATACTAATATTTATTGATGAATGCTGCCCTTTTTAATGTGTTCAGTAACAAAAACCAAGGGCAGCAACTTACAAAAATCAAGTCAGAAAAGCCGAACTGCAATACTGGGCATGCTGTGAATACATATGCATAGCCAAAGGCTTTGGCTATGCATATGTCTCTGCCATGCTCAATTTATTAACACTAGCAACTTTCGAATCCCTGTAAGATTACTACTATTGGTTTCATTACTAATACTTGTAAAAAGGGCAATCGGCATCAATAAAATGACAATGAGTGGCTTTGCGGTTAAGTATGAACCTCTGGGGGCTTCCTGAAGAACAATGCATGCCCCCAGCTCCAAGTCTTGGGCTCTCTACGGCAGGAAAACTATTAAAAACACTGGAAGAGCCGGAGACCAATGCCAAGCAATAGGTGTAAACATAACTAGAAGTGGCGCAGACTGAGCGGAAGAGCAGATTGAAACCGCAATGCTCAGCTATGGGCTGCATGAAAAAGTACCTTAAGAGGTATGCAACATCTTGTGTGGGGTCATGTGAAGTTAAGTGACTTGCTCAAGCTCACACCTTGAGCAAATGGCTGTGGCGGGGTTTGAACCAGGCTCTCCTGGTCCCCTAGCTTGTGCTCTAACCACTACACCACACTGCCTCATAGATAAAAGGGTTTTAGAAGTTAGTAACATGCAATTTTGTCTTCAGAATGAGGTAAAGTGTTGGACAAAAATACATGTTGTCCACATGACTGTTAAATAATTTCTTGTACTTTGCAAACATATTACAATTAAGCAGATGGGGGTCATCACAGGCAGGTATTCACAGCCACATGAGGCAGAGTTAAATGCTTTTCATCACTGGTGGAGTGATTATCGAAATCTCAAACTCATAAACCCAGCTTACGCATTCCTTACCAATTACCACTGTTAAAAGGAAAATTAAGGTAATTTAAGGTGCATTCGACGCTTTAAGAAATCTGTGAAACCATAATATGCAGAGTCAGCTCAGCTTATAATATCTGGTAATTTCTGGGATAGCACATACATTTTTATCGCAATCCACAGTTGTGACATCAGAATGGCAAATTATGGCTATTTTAGAATGTCTGTCACTCAGACTCTAAGCGTTCCACTTACTCTACAACACTCTGAGGTAAACAATGGGCCTGCTTGAGCCACATTCTTCCAATCTAAGCAAAACACCTGAATTCATCTATGGGAGGCCAGTCAATTCAAAATTACAGCTTTCTGAATAGGACACATGCCAAAATGAATATAATATAAAAACACTGACATGGGTATGCTATGTAAGCATTATAAAATTGTTTGGAAATTTGCTGCTTCCTAATTGGCTAAATAAGTTAATTATCCATTAGTTAACCATATTTCCCAGAAATTCACAAGTTACAACAAGTGCAGGCAACAGGATTTGGAATTTGAGCCAGTCACATACAGAATTCCTAAGCCACTTTACTCATATCTGACTGCCATTACAAATATGGCTACCACCTTTACTCACTGAAAACCTTCAAACAAGGCCCTAAAAAGTAAAACTTCTTTAAATTTTAAATAAACATTCTTTCCTCTCTTGATACCCTCCTTATACACATAAATTAAAATTAAAACATGAAGTACTATTCCCAGTTTTAATTCCCGGTGTTTCTTTGGTAACCATGAGAAATCCCCCTCCTATCCTAACAAGGCTCGTCAGGGAAAACTCTGCTACTTATACTGCTTCAGATAAGACTGAGTCTTGTTAGTTAAGTGGTAGCCATGACTTATTCCGACTTGCCATCTAAACTATAACATTTAAACTTTTAAACATAGCCCCATTCACTGCAATGGACTCTCGTCCCCGCACTCCTCATACACTGATGTCACAAAACGTAGTAGCACGGGGGCGGATCGGGGGTGGAGTGCACGGTGCAGAGGTACAAGGAAGTGAAGGGATCGGGCGTGAGCTTCACGAGCAAAAATTGGATCCTTCCTTCCTAAATTAGCAACTAAATAAAGAAAATTACTGAAAGATTTGATTTGGGGCAGATAAGGGTTCCTTGTGCTTCTTGGAGGGAATTCCATATAGAGCAAGATAGTTGCTCTTTAACAATAGAAAATACCAGTTTTTAATTTAAAAGTGACTTTTTTGTGTGTTTTTTCTTTTCATTGTTTCTCAGTGTAACCATTTCATAAGTGCAATAAGACACTCGAGGTCATTGATTGGGATCAGGGATTAATGCACTTCCAGGCACTAAAGGCACTTGGCACAAACGCCTCTTGCCTCCTTATGTACCTGGGTGTGTATTAACCCCTGACAATCAATGCCCTGTTATGTCATCACTTACATAACTCACAACAGGGCATGCATTTCTAGAGAACTAATGCATACCTGGGTAAACAAGAAGGCACAAGACCAACGTCTGGGTGACTTTCAATACATCCAGGAAGTGCATTAATTATCAAGAAACTCATGCTCTGGAGTGGGTCACTGCACTTATAGGATGGATTTTTGTTTTTGTTTTTAGTAGAAAAGGTTTTATTTTCCATTAGTTAGGTAGTTGCTAGGCAGAATACAGTAGGTTAATTTAGTACTTGAAGGCCATGTACCTTTGAATGAACCTGGGAACTGCATTTATTTGAAGAAACCTATGCCCTGTTGTGGGTTTTTGTGTTTAAAAAGTGGAACAAAAGTTCAGTTTAGTGGAAAGGTTTTTATTTTCATTTAGCTAGGTTGTTAGTAGATAGATTAAGGCAGTTCAAATAACTAACAGTCA
Source organism: Neoceratodus forsteri (assembly GCA_016271365.2). Classification (NCBI taxonomy): domain Eukaryota; kingdom Metazoa; phylum Chordata; order Ceratodontiformes; family Ceratodontidae; genus Neoceratodus; species Neoceratodus forsteri. The sequence goes on from JADMNL010000025.1 coordinate 232,570,534, forward strand.
GGTGCTGTGTTTCAACCAATGAAGTAGTTCGGTTTGGTCAGTTTTAATAACCATTTTGTAAATGGCAATATGAGTATTACACATTTTGATAAAGTATGAAACAGGGTGATTATAACACATACAGAAATGATTATAACATCCTGAAATTGGTACGCGACACACCTAATCAAGTACAATGCACAACATAATGGAATAATACGTACTGAAATGAGCAGAACACATACTTGTACCAAAATGTGCCTAGTAAGATTTTAACACTGAATACCGTTCACAGTATCTCATATTATGTAAATGAATGTAATTATACCCTTGATCTCCTGTTCTCTTCCATCCCGTGGTCAGAACTGGAAATGAGTCAGGCTCTGTCACTACCTGGTAAAATATGTTTAAATAAATAAATAAATAATCTCATTGTATAGCACATCAAAATGAATATGACAAACAAAACGTGTGTAACATACTGAACTGAGTACTACTCAAGCCAACACATTAAAATGAGTATCCCCTCCCCGCCCCCATGGTGGGGTTTACGTTATTGTCTCCACAAAACATTGCTGTTGTCACCACCATTGTGCTCCCTCTGACCCCCAGCACTTGGGCAGGGAGTGGGGATGAGGCTGAGAATGTGCCCAAAATCTTTGGAGCAGCCACCATCTTTGCATCTGCAGCTCTGCTGCTGCACTTCCTTGATGATAGCAGGGCGCAAGTACAAATATAGTTATACTTTTCCTAGTGTCATTTTCATTATTGATTCACCACCTCCCTCCACCTTTCTTGAATTCTGGATGGGTGACAGGTCTACATATTATTTATTTATTTTTTCTTTAAGTGTTGTGCAGCCTGTTTAGGGTTGGTAATGTATGTGGGATTGAGTGTGTGGGTGGTTGGCAGGGCAGGATCATTGTGGTAGCAAGGAACTTTTGTTGTAAAGGTCACCCCCAAACAGTGTCGAAAATGACCCTGCTGAAAGCAATACCAAGCAGTTTTTTCCTCCTCTTAATGCACGGGGTGTATGGCAGTCATTGTGAAGATAGTAGTTGGGGACCATTAGTATGATGCCAGTGACGAACAGTGTCTATAGTGAGGTAGTCAGTGTGCTGGTGGCAGCTTTCCTCGATTAACAAGCGAAATGGCTGAAACTGGTAGAGAGAGCAGGCAATAAGTGAAGCAGGGGCAAAAACTTACATGAAGAAGGTATGCGTGGGGCAAAAGCGAGGTCAGGCAGAGCTTAATGCAACTTTTGGGGATTGTCAGTTTTGTGAGGGAGAAAATGGCTACCAGATTGCTTTGAAAAATTCTGTGGTGGCCTATTAATTTGTGATAAGGTTAAATACCAGGATGACTGTGCATCCAGCTATAGCGATGCAAGGTCATGTGACACTTGACAATTGATTGTTCTGTATTGTAATTGTTCTGTGTTTGTTTACCAATTTTGTAATCTCATTTCAGTGTATTATACTCATTTTGCTATATGTTGCCTAATTTCAGAGTTATACGCAATGTATGTGTTGGAGTATTTTCAGTACACATTAGACACGTTTTTGGTATATGTTCATTTTGGTATGTGTTGTATTCATTGTAGTACATGTTATATTCACTTCAGTACTCATTCTATTATACCTTATACTCGACTTAGTATGTGTGTTACCCATCTTAAAATGTTTTATACTCATTCTTCTGTCTGATGTACTCATTTTGGTATGTCTTGTGCTCAAATCATATATGTTTATATGCTCAGCCACTGTAGCCCGTGTTTGTGCGGCAGCATTTACTGCAGCAACCCGTGCGTTTGGGTTGCTGCAGTGCAAATCTTCTCTCTTGAATCTTACAGAATCACCATAAGCTGCTCCCTACTCCACTCTGCATTCTCAGAAAGTCTGGGGACATGTTCGGAGTGAGCGGATTAAGCGGCCATGTGAACAGGCTGTACCACTCGCTCCCACATGAAACACCTTGTGGGCACTTCCATTAGCAGACTGCCCTAACTCCCAGCCCCTCTCCAGCGCGTCTTACATTGGCGCTGAGTGGGGTTGTGTAGATGCGTGAGACAAGCGTCTTTTGGATCGGGGCAGTTCTGCAATGCTCCACTGAAGGAGCAAGGTCAGCCATGTAAACACAGCTTGTGTCTCTCATGGTTGTGAGTGTTTTCTCATGTTCTTTGGGTGAGAGAACTGTAAAGTGAAGTTGAGCTGTTCTGGCACATGAAGGACTCGAGAGGAAACTCATAACCACAAAAGACACAGGAACTGTACATATAAACATTATAAACCATGTTAAAGATTTCTGTTCTAAAAAATGGAACGTGAATTCAAAATCAAAATGTTTACTTTGCAGAAAATAAGAGAAATGCCTGTGTGGGAGATGGACTGTGCCAACTGAACTTACAGCATGAGACGCGTAGTGTAGTCCAACCAATTATCAGAATTTCCAGTAGCCCCCTCCCTCCAAAACAAGCTGCTCGTCCCACCCTTGCACACGCCATGAGACTCTGTCAACCCCAATTTAATAGAGAACCCTCCACCCAACACCACTAGCCCCTACCTCCCTGTCACATCATTCACTCATATCGGACATGAAAAAGGCAGTACAAGACGCTCCACCATGGGGCCTGAAGTGATTTATCCGAGCACCCGACTCTTGATCTACAATTTTAGGAAGGCTACATGGAAGAAGGAAACTAGTAGGTGTGTTTGGTGAGAAAACTCTATTGAATGGAAGGGGATCTCAGTTTGTACCACAGTGGGGAGCAGCTTTTTTTTTTGGGGGTACCGGTAATTCTAGTAATTGCTTAGATTACTATATTTTGTTTATTATGGGGCTGGCAATATAGCCTAGAGGTTAGCGTAACAAGCTGTGAATGAGCTTGCTACATGCAGCAGACCTAGGTTTGATACCCTCAACCTCCACTTGCATACTGTGAAACTCCAAGCAAGTCACTTAACCACCCCAGAGCTCCCAGGTCACCACTGAAAAAAGGCACTTGTGCCTAATAGGCCTTACCCAGTTAAAAGAATAAAATAAAAAAATAGCTGCTAGCAGTCGGCTAACTAGAACTATCACTGGGAAGGAGGGGGGGTTAGATACAGGGTGAACTGGAGGGGGTAATAACTAATATTGGGGGTTAGAGAAGTGTTTTACAGGGTGGGGGAAGGCTTTTCAGCATAAAGGTTCGAAATGTCAGATTTTCGGCAGCTTTACCCAAAAATCTGATATCTGGCTTTTTTGCTATTATCTGAGGTATCCGTTTTTGTAACAGATTATCCAAGCAACCCTAGTAGGGATACCCCAAGAGGGCATATTTTTTCATACATGCTTTTCCTTCTGGAGTCCCCAATACCAGCAGCATCCCTCCATCTCATCACTGACCTGTCAGACCCATCTCAAGGACCTATATGTTAACTATCGCTTAAGACAAGGCAAAGATAGAGGGCACAACCATGGCACAAAATGTTAACAAAATGATGCCCTCTCAGGTGCATTACCTCCACTTGTATTTGCTAAATGCAGCCTGTATGGAATTACAAACTGTGGTACTTACAGAGACAAATGCAGTTGGGGGGCTCTCATTGAACCCCAACAACTTCATCCTGCTCTGGTACTTCCTTTGGGGGTGGGGATCATTGCTTTTCTCCAAAAAAGGTGTTTTTCTCCTATTTTTATGAAATTCTATTCTACTTAAAAACTTACTTCCCTAAGACACAGACCTCCATACACAAGTGCCAGGGATGTTGGTGCCCCACTAGCGGTGGCACCTGGGCTGAGAAATACATAGATGCACAAGTCATCATCAGCACATTCAACAGAGGGCCACAGGAAGTGACATATCAAAGTGATGGGGAGGCACCATGCTACATGTGCTGGAGGTATCAAATTATTTAATTGTTCCACATGAGCCACATACTTGTTCTACCGCTGAATGAAACAGGCATGCATGTTAAGGGCAGGGCAAGGTTTCTGGGCTGTTTTCATTCAGATTAGACTCAAATCTTTAATCATCTTACTTCATCTTGGGGTGGTGATACTGGACTGTAATGCATACCTTCTGCTTGCTTAGGATTGACTGGTTTGACCCACTGGTGCACCAGCAGCATTGCGGTTTGTGACACTAATAACCACAGATCACTCTCTGAGCTAAGGATGTATGGAAGGTTGGTGGGAGGAGGACTCAGCACCCAGAGTATGCTCTCCTCCTCCTCCAGGTTAGTATGCCTACCTTATGCTATAACAAAAAGAAGAGATCACGACTACAACCATTACCAAAGGTGCCATATTAGGCTCAAAGAACTCCTAGATACAGAGTACACAGAATTGAAACAGCACACACACCATGCTAAATTACACTTATAAAATTTATTACAGCAAAACCTTCACAGATCAAGCACCCTACATAGTAACTTTGCAGGCTTCATCCAGGGGCTGCAGTATATTTTATCAGTTTATTTCCAGCATGGTGTGTGTGCCATTTAAATTCTATGTATTCTGTCATTACTATATCCCGCCAGTGACCACATGTGGTGGTGCAGTACTGAAGTTCTGTGGGAGGAGTATGAGAGCTGACACTGAGAAACCACACCGATGTATTCATAAACATGGAGCCCCTCCCCCCAATGCCAGTGTCCTTACAAAGGAGGGGGGCAGGGCAAGGGAGAACAAAAGTTACATCTCCAGATGCAGGGTGATAGTCACAGTGATCTCAGGCCTCTTGCAAACAGGCTGGCAGCCCCAGATTTTCCATCTGCAGAGGGAAAGCCCCTGAAGGCCCTGTCACAGGGAGGCAGAGGTGTGTTAAACCATGGGAGATTGCTAGCCAGGTATGGGAGTCAACTGGGCTGTCTGGGACTGACTTCCATCAAGTTAGCATTTGTACCTTATGACACACAGTGATTTTACTTTGTCTGCATTTGCTTCTATTTGTACTATACTTGGGCCTGAAAATAAATACCACAGAATCTTTGTATGGAGTTGACATCAACTCATGCTTTTCCCAAAGTGATCCAGGTGTGATTGTCCCTGTGGTGAGTGTATGCAATTTTGTTTTGATAAGGGAGTTGCAAGGGTTGTACAGTCACCACAGTAGGGCCCAATGGGGTTAGTACCCGTGGAAGATCAATAGCATGGTAAGGAGTTGTTGAGGATTGTAGGGGTCACTGTAGCAGGACCCAGGTTGGTACCCTATGGGATATTGGTAACCAGTTATAGGAGTTGTTCGGCACTGGGGTCACTCCAGCAGGACCCAGGTTGGTAAGCCATGGGAGACATCTACCCAGGTAAGGGAACTGTCAGGGATGAGAAGTCACTGCAGCAGGACTCGTATGGAAGGGTGGGTGGTAAGCCCATAGCAAGGTGAATTCATCTTTAGGGTGAATCTTTGCATATTATAAATATTCATTGCAAAAATATTTGCTAATGCACAGTTAGGGTTAAACTAACAAAGAGGAAAATGTGGTGTTAGGGTTGCCAACCTCAACACCCCACCCCAACCTACAAGCAACAAAAAAAAAACGTTATGGTTTTGCTGTCCTGAGTCTTGGAAAACCAGGCATGGGCTCTTCCTTGGGGTTATCAGCCCTAACACTCCCCCATTCCATCACCAAATAATCTCAGATGTGCAGACTATGAGAATGGGTTTAGCGCTGGGGCTGATAACCTCAAGGAAGACCCCATGCCTAGTTTGCCAAGACTCAGGACAGCCAACACCATAATGTTTTTTTTTTCCCTTTGCTTCTTGCAGGGTGGTGGTTGGGTGTTGGATTGAAACCTAACACCACATCTAGTTTTATCAGTTTAACCATAACTGTCTCTTAAGTTTTTCTGCAATTAATTTTCTTACTTTTGAGATAGCAGAATATCATCATTCACGCAGTTCACTTCAGGACCTACCTGTGCAGGGCCTTCTGGGTCCAGCACCTTCCATGCCTCCATTTATCCACATGTGTATATGTATGTGGGTGTGGAAGCAGAGAGCTCACAGGGCCCCTGTGCTTCCATTCCACCAGAAAAGCAATTTATGTGCTGCCTTGTAACTTTGTTTGTTTGTAGGGCTGGATCATTTTCAGTTCTTATTTTTAGGGGCTTAGTGTTGTAGTAGTTATTTAAGACCTTTCTACTGCTATCTACTTTGTCTATTAACTCCAAAGGTTGTTAGAGTTACAGCTTGTTAAAGTTGCAGTGTTATCCTATAGAATTGTATTTTTTGTATTCTATGGTCCCTAAATTTGTTTTTTTTTGGGGGTATGTATTAGTGTTGTAGTACTCATTAAGACCTTTATTGTGATATATAGATTGTCCTTTAAGTCCAAATACTGACAGAGTTATGGCTTATTAAAGTTGAAATGGAGGGACTCATGAAGTCTAAATATTTTTCTGTATGAAGGATTTTTTCATGAGGTTCAGTCATTCATCTGAAAAAGATGCTTTATCTGAAAAAAGAATGTGAAAAAAAAACTAAGTCAAATTATTTTTCATTTGAAGGGATATTTCTTTGTAAGGCTGTGTTGTTCATACAAAAAATTCCTTCATATGAAAAAGAATGTGAAAAAAGTTCAGTTTTTTTTTGTTTTTACATGAAGGGAATCTTTTTCATATGGCCATATATAAAAAAGAAATTCAGGTCACAAAAGATTTTAAAATGTTAAAAACACATTTCTGAGTGATTTTTCCAAAAACTAACTTCAGAATCCACCTAACGGGGGCCTGATTAGCAAGATGCATGTGCTGGTGTCTCTGCAGGATATCATTTTTATGGGTTTACATAATATTTTCTTTTTAAACAAAGAAGATGGTGCCATACGAAAAAATAATTTATTTCCTAATTAAAAAAAAAGATTACCCCCATATGAAACAGAATTTTTTTTCCTATGGGCCACATTTTTTTTAGTATGAAAAAAGCTAGCCAAATGACTGTACTGAGCATGCTCAGAACCAAAATTTCCAATCCTTATATTTCTGGAACAGATTAATATTTTCACCAAACCAGCGAGAGGCACTACCTGGCTCAATCTCTTTTAACCCTGAAAATTTCAGAGCAAAATTTGAGACCTTCTGGGTGCCAGGTGATGGGGGAGATTCAAAAAACTGATTTTTTTTAATTACTTTTTCACTATATGGATCTCAGAATCTGCACATCTGACCAGAATGAAACTTGGCAAGTCAAGAGACCTTTCCCCTGAGACCACGCATGCGAAATTTTGTGCAACTGCATTGAATAGTGGTGAAACTATTAGAGTGAAAAATTAGGGGTTTAACATTAAACAGCCTATTCAATCCTAATACATAGTTTAGATCTACTGTAGTTCCACTGTTGTATGCTTGCTCTATGAAGATGAAGAAATCATCTCTGTGCTGGGAACTGAACTGTGGTCCTTCACCCCTCAGGATCCCAAAATAACCACACAGATTATAGACTCTATGTTCTGGGAATTGAGCTGCAGTCCTGTACACCTCTGGCTCCCAGATTAACCACCCTGATTATAGACTATGTGCTTGGAATTGAACTGTAGCCCTGCACATCTCTGGCTCTCATACTAACCACAGTGATTACAGATTTACATGCTTCAACTCTGATGCGCTGGGGGAAGGGGCGATGATTAAACAAGTTCATAAACCACCTCTCGGCCTGGCTGTCACAGTTTTGTCCCTCATCAGCAGGGAAACAAAGATGGCTAACCAGGTTCAAAAGCCTGGGTATAGCAAGCCACCAGATGTCTTACTTCTTTTTTCTTAAATTTCTTTTTGCTTTTCCAGCCAATGGGGCAGATGTACTGTCTTCTGGTCAGTTTGGCTATCATAGAGCTAGATGGAGGGATTTGCCCTTAGTTTACCCTCAGCTTCTAGTCCCTCCTTGAGGGACACTGGGACTGGGACTACTGTCCCAGAAGAACACACACATGCACACACCCCAATACATACTCCACTGGGTCCCTGCTCCCATTCACCCCTGCCTGTTGTACAACCACCTGTACTCCTACAGGCAGCGGTGATGGGGTGAGGCGATGCATCCCACCCTCCTGGAGAGAGTGCCTCTGGGATACTCGATTCTCCTTCTCACTAGCCAGCCCCTAATGTCTCAGGATTGTTCCCAAACCTGGGCCATCAGTGTTATGGCCGCCACCCCACTGGGCCCATGGCAAACTTCTGAGCCTCTGTACTAGCAACTGAATCGTAGTCCCTCCAGCCAGACACCTAAAATATTCACAAGACTGCCCAGTAAACACAATAGCCTATAAGCGTTTCCTATGTGTAGCTGCTTACAGTCAGGAAGTCAGGAATCAGCGAATACACTCCTGGCATTACATCCAAAAATACAAGTTATACTGTCTCTCGAAGCAAGAAGGGACCTTAGCCCTCCAGATAAAGAAAATGACATGAATACCACTCCCTGGGCTGCCAGTCAGGTACAAAGTGAAAAACAGAGCTGGCTAGTAATAGGGACATCAACGTGGCAGAGCTAGGGAATGAGGCAGATACTGCAGGATTCTGATGTAGGTCAATGGGTGACCAAAGCACTAGGGCTTTGTCCTGAAAAGCTCTTGAGTTTCACAGTAATTGTCTTTTCACTTTTGCACTTTAAATGTGCAAATAAAGAGTCAAACCCTTTCTGTGATGTGTCTCCTGAATTGTACTGGCACCACCCTATCTGTGTTTTGGTCACTGCTGGATCACTGTCAGCATTGGCATGTTGCCTCTGTAAAGAGCAGTCACACAGACAGGCAGTGAAACCCTCGCTGGTTCAACGAGCTATAATGTCCCTAAAAGAGTCACTGGAACAGGTACAGGAAATGCCCTGCCAGAAACTGTACAGCAGTGCCTTTTCCACTTGTAGTTCCTCCATTTACTGACTCTTTGTCATCCACCTGCCCTCTCCTTCCCGTGCACCAAAATCAGATGAAAGTTCAACTCTTGGTTGCCTGCTGATTTCTTGCAAATTTGTCTTCAATTAACCTTTAATTTACCACAATCATCCTCTCTTGCTTTTGTGCATTTCTCTCTCAATCTCCTGCCCCCATTTCAGAGCTGTACTCTACCAGCCCATTTCCTCGAAGGCTCCTGTGATGTATAAAGTGGCCTTTGTTCAAGACCCTTCATCACTGCCTTTAGGAATGTGCTTTCTCCGTGTTACAGCTCTCTCTGAGTTACCATGCTTTTTTATTCTCTCTCCTCTATCCTGCAAATTCTATTTCTGGTGACCCTCTACTACCTTCCAGTTTTAGTCCCTTTTATCAAAACTGGGATCCTCCAGCCAGCAATATTTAAATCAGAACTGTACTGTACCACTGCGTACATATTTCCCCCCAAAGCTGAATTTCAAGCTGCTCAATTCTTCACTACCGTATCACAGATAATTTATGAAAACAGGAGTTTTGCCCCTACAGTTCATCTACAGTGGAGACTATCTCAGGGACTGAACCAGAAGGTGAATGTACACACACACACTGGGTTTTGACACCGTTACAGCACCTGTGTGTGAAGTGCACTGTTGCACTCAAGGGTGTAGACAGGCATACTCACTGTACACATTTGTGTACAGCTTTGTTGTGTGCTTGTCACAAACCACATGCCTTTCTGTTAACATTTTCATTCTAATCTGTAGTATTTGGGTTAGTGTAGGCCACTGAGGAGTTCTCTCTTTAAACTTCTGTTGTTCAGGAGACAGATACATGTATAATCTCTTTACAGATTAGAGGAATCATCACACAACAATCTGATTTGTTTGGAAGGGGGTACCTTTTGGAAAGGATGTGTACATTTTTTCATTGTGGGGGTGTAACTGCTGGAGATTGAGTGTACAAAATGGAAATTTCTGGTTGCACTCATCTCCAGTGTGTCTACACACAGGAGCTATGGAGCAGTGCAGAAGCTGTGGCAATATTGCAGGCCGCCTGGTTCCCCTTCCACCTTGTGTTAACATTTATGTCTCTCTGCTGGCTCTCAACACTGCAAGTGCATCACTTCAGGTGGTGTGGAGTGTTCAGAGGGACTTAAAAGTCATGTACCATGATTTCAGCTCCTCACTACTGCAGAGTTTCACAGGAGCTGGAACAGATCAGCTTACAACACTTTCAAACCTGTTAATGAACACTTATTCTCTAGCTGCAGATAAGCTACTCTGTACCACTCACATTGCTGCAGAATGCTCAGTGTAAACAGACTGCTGATGCCCTGCTTGTGACATTGTAGTCAGTTCCATAGAAACAGTTTGGGATGACGTTAGATGTGATTATGATAACCAGTTGCTGAACAAGTCTCTGATGAAAGTAATCTGCAAGGGAACAAGATATCTAGGGACGGGAAGAGACTCATGATCCATCCAGTCTGTCTGGTTCTCACCTATGCCCTCATGTGGACTTCATATAGATAAAGAACAGAATCGCTTAAACGAAAAATCCTGCTTTGGAATATTTTGTGCCAAGTTCAACTGAAGCCACCTGCAGATTTTGATGGTGGCCAGAGCCCATCTTTAAAATGTATTTTTATTGACAAATTGTAGTGAGAAGAAACAATGTGACCTACTGGGGATTGGACCAAGGCTATCGGAATTCACGTAGAGAATTCTGTGCAATTCGTGACCTGCAAATTTTGCCACGGAGCATGAAGTTTCACCTGCGAATTTCATGCTTCACAGGAAAAACTACGCAAATTTCACAACAGAATTGGCACAATTCGTACAAAGCGAATTTCAGCTGGTCAGCCTGATATTCACGAATTTTGGGAAGCGCAAATTTTTGGCACTTTGTGCAAAATTCACGGATTACATTTTACTTCACAACATCTCTATCAAAATACCATCCCATTGCTCTAACACTGAGCTACAGGCTCACATGGTTGGATCTAAGGTTTCTGGACACATTTGCTTTCTCTGGTTTTGCATATCCTGCAACTTGGAATAATACAGATGACAAATTAGATTTTTTTTTTGTTTGTTTTTTTGCAGTATTAGCCACTGTTAAAGCAATTTAAATCACAAATTGTAGTGAGAAAGAAATAATGTGACCCACTGGGAATTGAACCCAGGCCCGAGAAATTCCTTCCCGTTACCATAACCACTGAGCAGCAGGCTCAGATGGTTTGACATGGGGTTCCTGAACCCATCTCAGTGTCATCAGATTATTCCTAGTTGCAGCATATGCAGTACCAGAGAAAGGAAGTGTCTGCTGAATCCCAGGTCCAACCATGTGAACCAGTAGCTCAGTGGTTAGAGCACCAGGACAGTATTCTGGAGGCCTGGGTTCAATTCCCAGTAGGTCACATTATTTCTTTCTCACAACAGATTGTGATTTAAACTGCTTAGTTGTGGCTAATACTACACCAAAAAGTCATCCAATTGTCATCTGGATTATTCCTAGTTGAAGATATGCAATACCAGAGAAAAGAAGTGTGTCTAGGAACCTCAGGTTCCACCATATGAACCTGCAGCTCAGTGGTTACAACACCAGGATGGTATTCTGTGGACCTGGATTAAATTCCCTGTAGGTCACATATATTTTGTCTCACTACAATTTGTGATTTAAATTGCTTAGCAGTGGTTAGCACTGCACCAAAAACATCTAATTGTAATCTTTATTTTTTTATTATTTATTTTACTGACAGATGTGCTAACTGGAACAGAGTCCCTTTTATATTAATGACTAGGGAGATGAGCTAACAATATTAAGGAACGTAGGATATAAAAAAACAAAGTACCAGGCAGACGAGGTATACAGTGTATCAGAGACAGTTACAGGTAGTGTTCATAGAGAGATGTTCCCTAAAGCAGCAGTTTTTTAGCTGACAATAACTTTCATCATACAGTTTGTAGCAACAATGTATTTGACACTTTTAGACCTATCAACAGTATATTTGTAATTCCTTTGGATATTTTTTAAAATGGCTTTTGCATTTTTTTTGTAATTAATGACTCAAGTCATTAAAGATGTCCGTCACTCACACTTTTTAGAAATCTCGTCATCTGAGGTTACATAGATACATAACTACATACACAGAATTTGATGGCAGATAAGGACCGCCAGGCCCACCTAGTCTGCCCATTTTCCCTACCTGCTGCTTTTGACTGTACATATTAGATGCATACTGTGGATGTATTAGGATGGCGTTACCACATGTTTCCACAGTGAAGCAGCGTAACACCACACCAATAGACCAGTACTGTACTGCATTACGGTTTTTCATGGCAAGTGTGGCAATGGAGCAAGAACTTTTAAAACTCGCAACTCCCATATCTTAGTTCAAGAATGATAGACAATGAAAGAAAAACAGTTATATTGATATTTCGCCAGAAATACATTATTGCTGGGAAAAAAACCTGCACGATGTTTAACAAATACTACTGCTTTAAGCCTTGATTTGAAGGCAACATGGATTTTCAGTATGAATGTGAGGTGATATGGTGTTACAAATGAGTTAAGCCCTGAAAGTGAAGGCCTTTGCCCCATGGTTGACTTTCTTTTTTTTTGTATCGCCCCAATTCTCCCAAATGGAAGCCCAGCCTGTGCCACCCCCATGCCTAGGCTTACCCCGGGTGGGGCTGCGGGCAGGCGCCTTCCCCAAGGTTCACGATACGCGTGCCTGGCTTACTCCCAGTGTGGGGCCACGGGAGCAGGACCCCCCTCAGAAGACACTGTAGGCAGCAGGGCAGTGACAGAACTGGGCATCATGCTCGGGGCTGGGTTTTTTTTTTACTGAATGCGGCAGTACCTGGTAATGGCACTGGCACAAGGATCCCCTGGCCTCCGCCAGAGTCCATTGTGTGTCGGGCACTTTCCTCCTCCACCCCCGAAGGAGAGCAGTCTTTAGTACACTCATTTCTTCTCCCCACAAGCTGGCCCTCCAATGTCCCAAGTCCATTTCCAAACCCAGGTTGTCAGCATCACAGGCAGATGCTCTGCCTCTGCGCCAGCTGATGGCTGTCCCATGACTGTCTTAACCACTAGAATATTAAATCAGATTAGTGTCGTGGAATGCAGTCCAGGTTCTAGCAGGGGTTGTCAGCTGGACTGGGTACCCATATAACACTGCCTTGTGAGCAAGACAGCAGATGCTGAGAGTGTCTTACTGTTCAGTAATAGGCTCAGTAAGTGGGTACTTTGTATTCAACTTCCCCTGTCCAGCCATGCCTAATCAATGTCACAGCACCACCATCCCATCCTGCCCCTTCCCAGCCCAGATCTGACCTGGCACTCTATAACTTAATCCTCATGGTGGGGCCCACCTGCCAGACTGTGGAGGTAGTAGAACTAGAATTCTGCTCGAGATGGGCCAGCCAAGATATGTGCTAGAGGCTGAATTATTTGGAGCTGTGACCACCCTGCAGGAGGACCTGCATTTCACTTTTCCCCAGTTCCTGACATTGCTTTTCTCTTTTCCCCCATCTCTCCAGAGGGCTGGAGGAGGAGGAGGAGGAGGATGTGGTCCTCTGCACCAAAAGGGCAGTATGGAGGATGCTAAACTACAGGCAGTCATTCTCCACATCACTGGTGGGGAAGTTAAGGGAGACACTACTGAAGGAGAGGCTTGTGAGCACCCAGAGACAAAAGGGCTGTAGGACCCTGGCAGCATGGATGGTTTCAAATGGTGGCAGTCATGTCAAACTAATCTCATAAATTTCTTTGACGGGGTTACCAAGGAGGTGGATCAAGGTAGAGCAATGGATGTGGTCTTTGTGGACTTCATTAATGCTTTTGACATTGTGCCACACAGGAGGCTAATTATGAAATTAAGCAGCCTGGGGGTGGGGAAGAAAGTGACAAAGTGGGTTTTAAGCTGGTTAAGGGATAGGAAGCAAAGGGTGGTGGTAAATGGTAGCCACTCAGGTGATAGAAGAGTGACTAGTTGGGTGCCACAGGGTTCGGTGCTGGGTCTGGTCCTCTTCAATGTCTTCCTAAGCAACATTGCAGAGAAGCCTAAGGGGAAGGTGTGTTTCTTTGCAGATGATACAAAAATCTGCAACAGAGTTAACACTCAGGAAGTGGTGGAGAGAATGCAAAGGGATGTGAATAAAGTAGAGGAATGGTCTAGGTGGTGGCAGCTGGGTTTCAAAGCCAAAAAGTGCAAGGTTATGCACTTAGGGCTGCAGAACCCAGGGGCTGTGTATAAGATGGGGGGAGTGGAGCTTACAGTCACCAAGCAAGAAAGAAGCCTAGGGGTCATCATATCTGATGACCTCTAGGTAGCAGGGCAGTGTGACAAAGCAGTGGGAAAGGTTAGCAGGATGCTGGGGTGCACTGGAAGAGGGATTTCTAGCCGGAGGAGCGAGGTGGTGCTGCCGTTGTATCACTCACTGGTGAGCCCCACCTGGAGTACTGTGTTCAGTTCTGAAGGCTGCATCTCTGCATGGACACTGAAAGGTACAGAGGGGCAACCAAATTAGTGAGGGGGCTTGCACGACCATCAAAGGAAAGTCTGCAGGAACTCAACACGTACTCCCTGGAAGAGAGGAGAGTGAGGGGACATGACTGAAACCTACAAGTACCTCACAGGCGTGAAGAAGGGTGCAAGTGGAGGGTCTATTTCAAAGAGAGGAAGGCACTAGAACAAGGGGGCATGCAAATGAAGCTAAAGGAGGGAAGTTCAGGAGAGATGTGTGGAAATACTTCTTCAAGGAAAGGGTGGTAGATGACTGGAACAGCCTGCCAGAAGATGTAGTGGGGGCAAAGACTGTGGGGAGCTTCAAGCATGTATGGAATAGGCACAGGGGCATATTAGGTAGAGGAATGGGGCAAGGGAGTGATACCTATGACCAGATAGGGGTATCCTGTGGTGAGGGTGACCTCTATTGAGTGCTTTCAAAAGTGTAACTCCAACAGCGAGCGCCATGTTCACAGGGCTACTGGACAGGGAGGGCGACCAGATTTGGGGAGGGCGAATAGTGATAGGATGTCACTACGTATACGTGCAGGGAGGGAGAGCATGTTGTGTGACAGGCGGAAGGGAGGGAGAGTTTGTGAGGTGTAGCGTGGCGGTGGTCTGCTGAGCTGGTCATATGGCATGGTGGGTTGGTGGCAGGCTAGGGTTGGGAGTGTGCTGGGTTGAATCTGGGTGCGTTGTTTTTGCGCCGATCCGGGTTACTCTTTTTGTTTTACCCCACCCTGGGTTGAGAATCCTTTAGTAGGGGGATGCACAGCCCCCGCATAAAACAAAAAATCTATGTCTTCAAGCGCCCTTTTTGCTCTGAGCGCTGCTAGTGTACATCACTGAAATTGATTTTCGGAGATGTACACTCACCTAATGGCAATCGCCTTTCCACAATCAGCCAGAATGACATAGATCTTAAATAGGTCAGTGGTGATAGAATAGGCAGGGACAAGGGGCAGAGTGGATGGGCCTAAAGGTCCTTTTCTGCTGACAAATTGAAATTTAAATACCTGTAAATTTTCTTTCTCCTACAGCTGGTCTCCGGGCTTCCTTACTCCTGGGCTGTACCTCCTGATGCTGATCCAGAGGCAGGAATCAGACCTCTGCAGCAGGGGACATCCAGCCCTCCACTTCCTGTTCTCCTCAGTTCTTCCTAAAGCAGTCCAATGTGGTAATACTACAAGAACTTGTGAACAAAAAACAAGAATTTTAAGGCATATGGGGCCGAGAGGCCAGCCAACTATATACATTCTGGGAGGGAATCTGAAGCCTGGAGACCAGCCGTCAGAGAATGAAAATTTACAGAGTATTTAAATTTCAATTTCTCTCTCCTAAGCTGGTCTCCGGGCTTCCTACTCCTGGATATACAAAAGCAGTATGTCCCCAGATGTTCCGGGTGGGAAGAATGTTAAGAGCCCTTAAGGGTTTACCACCTCTTGAAACACTCTGCGGCCAAAGGATGCCTCTGCCGAGGACATCCCCTCCAGAGAGAATTTTGAGTGTGTGGATGGATGACCAAAAAGCCACACAGTGTGAGTTTGCAGTCGATGCTTCTCTGAATTACACCACGAAGGGGGGCCATGGACTGGCACTGGGCCAGGCAGGATACTCTGGCCTGATCATAAGCCATAGAGGTGACGGATAGAATTCGTTTGGCTATACAGCCTATTGAATCCTTGCTGCTCCAACTTTTTTCCTTTTAGCTGGCATGAATACAGATGAAGTTTTGCGAATAGCTTTCTCTCTCTTAATGTACATTTTTGTCCTTCTTCCCAGGTCTAGTGTATGACATTTTCCATCCTTGCTGCGCTTAGAGAGTGGGCAGAAGGAAGGAAGGAAGAATGAATCTTTGATTGTAATAGAGGGGAGACAAAACTTTGGCAAAGAAAAAATTGGAACAGTTCTAGCCTGATGAACGAGGTACAGCTCTTGGGCAAGCAATGCTTTTAGCTTGCTGAAAACTCCTAGCCGGAATAATAGCTTTGAGAAAAAAGGGGTGACCTTTATTTTGAGATGCATAAAGGATGGCTTGTGAGGCTCTAAAGGGGACCGTGGTCATGGCCTGGAGAATCATATTAAGACTGCAAGGTGATAGCTTTAGTGGAATGAAGGTGTTCTAATGCTGCTGCCTGAAGAACTACCAGACATGGGGATATGAGCCCAACAATTCCCTAGGGCCCGTCAAGAGTGTCCCCAGTGCAGAAACTCTAATTTGTAAGGTGGCTGGTTGCAGTCCTTTGTCCATCTGTCTTAAAGAACTGCAGTAGTACCGGCACTTATATTGTGTCATTTTTGTATGTGTCTGTAATGAAGTGAGAACCAAAATTTTCTCCGATTCTATGATGCACTTTGGAGGAAGAGAGCGCACTAGTACCCCATCATGTCAATAACAGGAGCTGTCCGCATAGCTCCTTGAAGTTTCCACTCACTTTCCAGGTCTAGAGGAGACCAGTTGTTAAAATGGGGTACAGAACTGGACCTTCATAGAGAATTCCTATGGCTGAACCTGAATGTTCGAGGTGAGGTAGCCCCTGACCAATGAAGAGAAGCAACTAAGTGCGGAAAAACCATAAGAGACAGACTAGAATCATGACTGTCCTGTCCAATGCCACTTTGTGGAGGACTTTGACAGAGGTGGTATTGGAGGAAGGCATACAGGAGACCAAACAGGCCCCAGTTTATGAGAAAAGGTGTCCTGAGCCACTGCTGGTTCTTCCTTGGCCAGGGAACAGAATTGCTTTACCTTGAGTTCTGCCTGCAGGCGAAAATATCTGTTTGAGTATTGCCCCACTATCCTGTCTGATTGTGGGAGGCACTGTCCTTCAACTGCAATCCCTTGGTCGACCCACTTTGCGACCGAGTCATTCTGCTATGACATTTTCCTGTCCCGATACAAACATCGTTCCGTGGTGCTCAACCCCCGAGAGAGAAGGGATTCCTTTAGCATCTTTGAGCTTCTCGATTCGCCCTTAAGGTCAGTATATGTCAGCGTTGCCAGATTGTCAGTTGGAATGAAGCTAGCTGGATTGAGGAATTGCTGTTCAGTGTGTCTCAAGGCATGGCCTACTGTTCCACCCTCCGAAAATGCTTATACTGTATCTTGTGTCCAACAGCGATCCCATGCCCAGTACCGACAGCTGATGTAGGTGAGTCCTTCCCAGCGCCTGAGGCTTGCATTGGTCGTGGATTCCGACTTAGTGCGGATGGCCTAACTTGTGGCCTTCATGACCTCTGACCTCTGGGACCATCCCTGGAGGAAGGGCTTAATCCGTCTTGATGAGCTGTGTGAAAAAACAAGCAGGTAGCTGAGGAGCTTGCAACACTCCTTGATGAACAATTACAGATCCTGAAATCTTGTGCCGTAGGGGACCTGACTACCTCTGCTACTGCCATTGCCTGTAATCCATGGTTGAGCTGTGAGAAGACCGCAATGGTAGAGTTGGAATTGGAAGTACTGCTTTCCCATTCTGAATCTGGGATAGTGCGTGTGCCATTACTGCATGGGAATATGCGAATAGACATCTTGCAGATTTGCTGGTGCCGGAAAAAAACACTTTTTTTCGAGTTCCTGATTACTCGTGACAAGGTTCCCCCTTAAAAAGGTCTGTTGTGTGATTGTGTCTGCTGGGTGATAGAGATGACCCAGTATCATCTGCCAAGGCCGATTTAATATGTCCTCGGAGTATGTCTGGGCTTGAATACTCTGATTTAATCTGTCCTCCGGTATGCATGGGCTTGAGTACTCTGACTGGATCCCTCGTCCAGGGTCTGTACATGCTCCTGAATAGTGGCAGTCAAGTTTTCAGCACTTCTCTGGAAACTTTTACCAGCGCACTTCTCTGGGAACCTTTACCACCCCTTTAAAGACTATCCATATGGGAGCTCCTTGTCGGGGCATTAGCAAGTGAGCTTTGGCGACCTGTCCATCTGCCATGCCGCAGCCTTACGAATGTCGAGGCAAGGTGAGATAAGTATGGCCCTTGCTACACAACTGGCAGACTCCTTTGAGATATCTGCTGATCATGCAAAAATAGTCCTGCTCTGAGGCTATTGCGGGGTGGGCTTATCTACATCGGCTCATCAGCACGCTGGGGAATGCCAGGATGTATTACGGTATTGCGGCTCATGTTGAAAAACAGATTGGCTGAGTTTGCTTATATGTGGCTCATCAGCACGCTGGAATGCCACGTCAGTGGTGTTGAGAACAGGTTGTTCACAGCCACTTTAAGGGAGGAGTGGAGGACTGAAAGCGTCTCCTTGAGGGAGGGCCTCTCCATTCCTGTCCAATGACCATCTCAGAGGGTAGCTTTTAAGGTAGTTTAACTATTTTTGCAGTTGCTTCTGTCTAAGCCTGAAAGGCTTAAGATATGCTGGGGCACTATCTGCTGAGGCACTGGATAGGGCAGAAGCCTAGACAGCTGTCGCTCCTCCTTCAGCCATTTCCCTTATGGTAGGAGGCGTAGGAAAAACTGTTGCCGGTGTGGAAGATGATGCCCAGTGAAAAACCTGCTTCTGTTGGATGGGAGCCGTCAGGTGAGATCCAAGGGAATTTAGACTGTGATATCTTGGGCAAGGTCTTGCCCACTTGCTCCCCCTTCAGAAGAGGATAAACTGGAGTCCAAGAAACGCATCCTGCAATGCTTTAGCGTTCCTTCTATGTGTTATCTTCCTGTGATTCATATCTTGGGATCCCAGGTTGTCAGTCAATGCATTCTGGAACCAAAGCGGGCCCTATTTCACCTTTTATGAAGTCTGGTATCAGAGTGGGTTGGGACTGCCGGGTCCCTCTGGTGACCTCCGCTTGACCTGTGGGCTATCAGGTATGCTTCCATAACATCTTCCCCATCCACAGACATCACCATACCTTCTAGGTACAGTGATCCAGCCAAAGTGAATTAGCATTAGCAGCACTGATCTTGTCTGCCCCTGTAAGACTTGTGTGAGGATAACACTAAAAGCTGAAGCAGAGATTAACATGCTGGCCCTTTAATAAGAAGTATAGTCCTATAAGGGCCAAATTCCATACTTCTATTTTACTTCTACTAGACTAGACAGGATCCAGCCTCAGAGTATCCTATGCAAATAACCCTCTGGGCATCAAGGCCAAATTTCATACTTGTAATTGACTCCTAGTAGCCTCCATACTTTTATTTCAGTCCTAGTAGTATACAGGGATCCAGCCTCAGGGGCCTATGTAGATAACTCTCTGGCATCCCTTCATGATGGATTGGGGGGGAGGATATAACACCAAGCAAAAGCTACTGGAATAGCTGTCATCCCACGCTATAGCGCTAGTTCTGTAATTCAGTCGCTAAGCCGCACTGCAGGTCCCTCTTCAATGAGCGGCTAAGATAATCAAATTGCCAGCCGTTGACGAGTTGTCACTGAGACTGCTTCAGGCACTAAACTCTCACTGAGGAAGCGTCCTCTTGTTCCCGATTAGGGCATCTCATACCCTGCCGTGCTTGTCAGCAGAGCTCCCTGACGACAAGTTGACACTGCCATGCTGAGGGAGATGTATCCCCCCAAGTCCTCTGGTGCTGTTTTGCTCCAGTACTTGCCCTTGACTGAGGGCCCTGACGATGAGCTGACTCTGCCATGCTGAGGGAGATGCATTCTC
Source organism: Neoceratodus forsteri (assembly GCA_016271365.2). Lineage (NCBI taxonomy): Eukaryota > Metazoa > Chordata > Ceratodontiformes > Ceratodontidae > Neoceratodus > Neoceratodus forsteri. The sequence goes on from JADMNL010000025.1 coordinate 232,590,500, forward strand.
CCGAGTCCTCCTGTGCCGCTTTTACTCCAGGACTTGTGCTTGGCTGAGGATAGCAACCCTTGAAGCTCTCCGGTGCTGTTTCACTCTCCTATTCTGCTCACTCCCCTAGCCCAGACCATCACTGCCGAGAAAATGGTGGCTGCCGCTTATTCTGACCTGAGCATTTCAGAATCAGGTCAGAAGGTGCGGAAGAAAAGAGCCAAGAGGATATGTATTCCCCATGAATCCACAGTGATGTTTTTACCCAGAATGTTTGTTTGACTGAGGAAAAGCGTCCTTGAAGCTCTCGGGCAGTTTTCCTCTAGCCCAGACCATCGCTGCCGAGAAAAAATGGTGGTTGCCGCTTATTCTGACCTGAGCGTTTCAGAATTGGAACAGAAAAGCACGGGAGAAAAGTACCACGATGAAATGGGGCCAGAGAACAATGTTTTCCCTTGATCCTAAGCGCTCCCGAAAGAACAACATGAAGAAAAGGGGTCAATCATCTCTTTTAAGCACTCCGGCGCCCGTTTTGATTCCCCAAAACAGCCTTTCACTGCACTGCAGGAGCACTCTGAGCTGAGTGCTGGAAATGCGGGGAAAAAACAACGCAGCTAAAATGGGGCCAGACTGTGCAGCTTGCAAGGCTGTGACTGGCACCCATGCTGGAATCCTTAAACACAGCTGAGATTTTTCACATCCAGAAAAACAAAACTGTTTGACTTACAGTCTGCTGTCTTCAGCTCTGCCACATGGCAGAGCTCTGCTTCTGAGAACTTGCCAGACTAAAGGCAGGAAGCAAACTGGGGAGAACAGGAAGTGGAGGCTGGATGTCCCCTGCTGCAGAGTCTGATTCCTGCCTGTGTATCAGCATGAGGAGATACAGCCCAGGAGTAAGGAAGCCCAGAGACCAGCTTAGAGAGAGAGAAATCTATGTTTCTATCCCTGACTCTGCTTTCCACATCCCCTAATCCCTGACACCGCTTTCCACTTTATCCTAGCGTAACACATCATGCTCGGATACTGGCATGCATACATCTGGGACATTCCGACCCCTACTTCACTTAAGCAATAAGATACAATGGTATGTGCACCGTGTAAGTAATAATACCTGACAGAGTGGGCGGTATTGGGCTATACTGGACTGCCCAGGGACATAATGAGGCCCAATGCTGCAGGCAGAGGGCCTTATAGACCCTGGAAAGTCTAGTATAGCCCCAATACTGGCCACCCTGGAGGGTAATATTGCACTTAGAAAATGTTTTTTTTTGGTCACATTTTACATTAACTGTCTGAAACAATGTAAACAAATGTAAAAAGTAAATAAAAAGAACTAAAAAAATTGTTAAAGTCCCTCCACTGCCACAACTGGCAGTAGAGGTGCTGTACATGTCATGATCTGCAGCTAGTTGAAGGTTAGTTTTGATTTTCCCTCATCTCTTCCACTGTCACCTGTCCAGTTTAAATTCTGTCCCCCGTAAGTGTGTCAGCTCAGCACTTTCCAAAATGGGAGGTAGGGCACTGTGACTGGTGGTGGAGAACTCAGGAGAGATGGCAGAGTACAGCTGGATGTTCCTGAGCTAAGTTAGAGCAGATAATGGCGCTGCAATAGCACACTGTTCAGCTGTTCACCTACCTGTTGATGAAATAATTTTGCCGACTTCTAAGTCCGCTTCACGGAGATCCCCTCTTGCATCCTGCCGTCCCCAGATGGTAAAAAATTTGTAATGACTCACGCATTCCATTCATGGCATGCAGTTCAAGCGCTAGAACAGGACTGGAGGTCTAGATAAGCTGCAGGAAGACACAGCAGCAAGGCAGTGGGTGAGGAGAGGTTGTGCCATTAAAAAGAGAGAAATGTTTCTGTTTTTGTTGTAAATCTTCAGTAGAGCAGGGGTGGAGCCAGGGCAAGCAGTGGAAGCTGTTTCCAGTAGCACTGAGCACATGAGGTGCTAGTGGTATGAGTTTAAACAAAAACTTGTTTGAGAAACTAACAAAATGTTACTCTGGGACAGTGTGTGTCACTTTTTTTTTTTACAAAACATGTTAGCATGTTTATGTATGGCTATCGAACCAATCATTTTACATGGAGGGCTGGATCTCTCAATAAGGGGAAAACATGGTGCCCATTTTCAAACTGAATATTCAATGGCTGCATAATTTATGTAAATAGGTAGGCAAGCAGAGACTGGGAATCATTAGTTCCTGGTCTCTGTTGCCTGAAAACCAGACTCCAACTGCTTGGTGGCCTTAGCCAATCAGGTTCTAGAATTTTCCTCACCCATTTTCTAAGTTTAGATAATTGCATGCCCAGGGTGTTGTAAAGTATGAGGCCATAAGCAAAAAAAAAAATACCTGGCTGATGAGCAGTCAACAGAAGGTAGATATAAATGGCACTCACTTGGGGAGGGTGACCAGAGGGTAACTCAGGGCTCAGTACTGGGACTAGTCCTCTTTAATGTGTTTATAAGTGTTGTTGCAAAAGAGCTAGAAGGGAAGGTATGCCTCTTTGCAGATGACAACAAAATCTGCAGTAGGGTGGAGACTCCTGAGGAGGTGGAGAGAATGAGCAGAGACCTGAGAAAACTCGACGAGTGGTTTAATGTATGGCAGCGGGGTTTCAATGTAAAAAAAGTGAAAAATCATGTATCTAGAGCACAGAAACCCAGAGGTGGAGTATATAAAATGGGGACGAGGTACTGATGGTCACAAAACAGGAAAGGGACCTTGATGTAATCATATTGGATGACCTCAAGGTGATAAGGCAGTGCAACAAAGCAATAAGTAGTGCCCATGGGATGCTGGGGTACATAGAGAGGTGCATCACCAGCAGAAGGAGAGAAGTGGTATTATCACTGCATAAATCACTGGTGAGGCCCGACTTGGAGTACTGTGTCTGGTTCTGAAGACCACATCTCAGGAAGGTCAGACAGGGTACAGTCTGTCCTATGGGACAACTACAATGGTGGAGGAACTGCATCAGAAGCTCTATCCGGAAAGAATAAGGGGTATTAATATGTACACCCTGAAAGGGAGAAGGGAGAGGTGGGACAAGGTAGAGATTTATAAATACTTGCAGGGGTGAATAAAGTACAGGGTGGAGTACTTTTCAGTGAAGATGGTGCACAAGAACCAAGGGGCATACTGTGAAGCTGGAAGAGAGAATTTAGGAGGTATGTAAAGAAGTACTTCAGCTAAAGAGTGGCAGATGTCTGGAACAGCTTTCCAGTGGAGGAAGTCCAGATGAAAACAGTGGTGGGCTTCAAGTATTCATGGGATAAATACAAGGGAACCTGGGTAGGGAAGCAGGGTGTAGGTAGCCAGAGATTAGGTAGGGTCTATGGTGTCAGTGTAGGGCAGGGAAAAATGGGAAGGCTAGATGGGCCAAACACTCCTTATCTGCTGACAAATTCTGTTTTTCTAAACCCCTGGAAGTTCACATCTCTGCGCAATCCAAACCCTGGAGTATTCTATTGTGCTTAGAAAATGGGTTTCTTGTGATTTTTGTACACAAAATGAGCAAAAAGTTAAAACAACCTTTAAACTGAAGTTATTAAAAAGATTAAAAAGTATTTCTGCATAAGTGTGCCACTAGAAGGCACTAACAGAGCCTGCTTGCCATTTGTGTTGTGTGAAGAAAGTGTTACCCATGAATCCCCTCACCGCTACTTTCCAGCAGTAGACTGGCTGGGATTGTGGGACTCTCTGGCGGAGGAGCCAGATCAAGTAAGTGTGTGTAGTGGGGTTGGAGAGAGCAGTTTTTAAAACGGATTACTGACATGGTGATCACTTTTTGCGTTCTAGGTAGTTAAGAGGCAGTTAATTATTTCATATTCAAGATCCTAGGGAAAGAGAGGGGATGGTCAGCCGGCAATGTCTTTGGTGTCAGTCTTTATCTCTCCTGTACAGAGTAGCTAGTCTGCATTCCATATAGGATAGAAGTTCTAACTGCCCAACAGCAATTATGCTAGTAGTGTAATTACACCAACACTCAGGAGCAACTTCAGCAGAACATAACCGTTTCACTCAGAGGATGTGTCTGAATCACCAGTAAGTACAGTAGCAACTGACATTAGAAATTTAGGAACAAGATCAAAAATGACTACTTCTACAAGAAAATGTCAGGGAAACATAAAAAAAAAAAATCACATTTGACAGGTATTTTTTTTTTGATCAAATAGCAAATTACTTTTTGTATGGGGGAAAATGGCATCAGTTGGGATTCTGAACGTTCTATGCCTGGCAAAGTAGTTGTCACAATACTGCGGCAACTCTGCACCAGTACTGTTTTAAGCTGTGTACTGTACTGAAAAGAAAAAAAAAGCATGGGTGCAATATTGTCTCAGCCAATCCCATTCCAGGATTTTCTCTACTCGTTTTCTAAACATCTGCAGCTGGGGACATTGTCACGTAATGCATCTACGGATTACTGGCCCGATCACTGAGGTTGAAGCAAGAGCGGAACAACAGGCTCCCTCATATCCCTGGGCTGGAATGCATCGACTAGCCAGAGCTTCCACTCCTGGCGGCTGTCTTGTGCAGATCCAGACTCACAGAGCAAACCCAGGTCATTCAGTCTGTAGTGTAATGCTCTACCCATGGGTCAGCCAGCAGTCCTCTAGTTTTATTTCTAAGAACATCAAGGTGATATAATGCCAACACTGAGACAGAAAACATGCCTGACACCCCATTCCCCTCCCCCTCTAAAATCCCTCACTCCCTCCCAGTTTCTCAGACTTGATGAGGTGATAGTGACATGGGTCCTGGACACAGGGGTGCTATGCAGGCTTCAGTGTTCCCAACTGCCTGGTATTTTTCCGTAAATTTAAGGGGGAGGGTTTAATGAGCCATTCGAAGGGAAAATGTAAAAAGTAACTATTTTCAAAGTTGCACAAGATAATTTATTTAAATATCAATTTAAAGTGGCATCAGCTGGACTCAAATCTCATAGCATTCCCAAATAATGGCACAAACGGGATGGCATTTTTTTTTTTGGGGCAAGATTTCATTTCACCCCAATATATTTTTAAAAGTTTTCAAAATTCAGGAGAGGGGCTGGGCATCCTGAGGCACTCCCCACCCCACACATGGGTGTCAGCAGACATACTCACTGTACTTTGACAAGTACAATAAAATCTGGAAAACCCACAGGCAACATGAGCCTCAGGCCAGGCAGAAAACACAAACAGAGCCTGATACACCTGAAGAACTGTTTTGCCCTCCTTGGATGCTTTAGTGGGAGTTATGAATGATCTTTAGAATATGTACCCTGGCATACCTGGTCAGGGCGAGTCACCTTCTTGTATCAATTCCCAAGTATCTAGAACTCCCTCCCATTAGAAATCTGCTCTGCCAGACCCCCATTCCCTATCCCTCCTCCTCCATCAACACATAGCTCCCTCTTGCAACTGCATCTAATTCTCCTCCTCCTCTAGTTCTACTCTCCCCTTCTACAAAGCCCACAAATTTGATCAGACTCTTTCCTCATGCCAATTCCCTGTCCCTTGTGGGGTTCTTAGCATCCCAAAGGGAGAAGACCTTGCGAACCTTTCTCCCTCCACCCTCATTCCTCTAGCTGACCCACATTGTTCCTTGTGACTGTACAATTACAATGAAATTGGGTGGCTGTAGCACTTACAGACTAAGTTTCAGTCATGACAATGTATAACTAACACTTTGCGATAGTGTTATTTTGTTTCACTATAAATCAAGTGTTTATTATAAAGTCTAAGCTTGTTTTGTACCGTTTATCTGAAATGTATATCCTGCTCTGTGAGTATATGTGATTGTCTCTTTGTAACACAACTGTAAAAGTTCTAAATTTAGGTTGTATGCTACTGTATTATCCTTATCTGTCTTCCAGCTGATGGAGTGTACTGTATTTTCTGTAGTCACTCTGAAATGTTATGTTTACTGCACCCCCTTTTTTGTATCCCCTCCCCAGGACACATCTGGAAACGAGCTATTACAGCTCATGATGTCCTTCCTGGTGAAACTTTTCAAATAAATAAATAAATGTGTTGATGCTGAACTTAAGAGGCTGGTGATTGTATGAGTGACGCCACTGAACATGTATGCATAAGTGCTGCTGTAAATGGACTTCTGTAAGGCTGGCTACTTCGATGTGGTACAGAGGCTTATCACAGACATTGTAACTAAAAGCCAGCCAACATCCAATTGGTAGTGTATGTGTTAGATAAAATAAAATGTGAATTTATTAGGATAATTGGCTTACCACATATTGTTGACTGAAGTGGGAGTGGAGCAGTGTTTGTGTGGTGGGGCAACATTATTTGGTTTGTGTTTACGGGAGGATGCAACACTTCTGTCAGCTCTGAGTACAAGTTTAATTCCTGCCCCAAGTGCACCTGTGTTTCCAAAAACAGGATTTTCAGGGCATTCCTTTTGTTGTTATATTACACATGCCCATGACAATAGCCTTTGTTCCTCAGACATCATCTGTCCCTGCTGTGTTTCCTGCCCTAAAGTCATTATCTTCTGCTTGCGACATCCGAATAATTGCAGTGCCAACCAGTTGCAATATGACAAGCAAAGGATTATTGACTTCACAGAAGAAATTAGCAAGGTTAACAAATGAAGTTCCTGGGAAGAAGATCTTACTTTAATGAAAATGTCTTCAGAGATAAAAATGGAACGCTTGAAATTCAGATTTTGGGGAATTTTGTACAACTGAGCTCTGCTGATGCCACCTGGGATTTTGGGGAGGGGCTGGAAAATACAAATTGCTTTAACAATAATGCTATTTCAGGGGATGCAAGCGTAGCTATCATCAATATTTCATTATAAACAGTATATCGTTGCTAAAATAAAAGGTTTAATGCTATTATGTGTCATTTGCAAAACATACTACAATATCCAAGAAAGATCGGGAAATGTAAAAAGCGTTTTGGACCAAAATGTTATAACTGAATCGAGAAGGTCTGTGAAATGATGTACTAAAGTAGATTACTACTCCTTTTGTCAGCCTAATAAAGGTCTTATTGAATCAAGTTGTTACTGCT